>JAWZYV010018863.1:0-534390 GCA_038373885.1 Cheiracanthium punctorium | reverse complement strand
AACATATGTAACTAAAGTAACTCAAAATGTTAAAGTAATTAAAAAACTTAGTAAAAAACACACATAAGAAGTAAAAGGAAAGAGGATACGCGTTTCGTTCAAAAATTGTTTTGAACTTCTTCAGTCCAAGCCCTTCGACGTAAAGAACACAGGGAACTGAAAAGAGAGAAAAAAAAAATGTTTTTTTTTTTTTTTTTTTTTTTTTTTTTTTTTTTTCTCTCTTTTCAGTTCCCTGTGTTCTTTACGTCGAAGGGCTTGGACTGAAGAAGTTCAAAACAATTTTTGAACGAAACGCGTATCCTCTTTCCTTTTACTTCTTATGTGTGTTTTTTACAAAGTTTTTTAATTACTTTATCGTTTAACACCAGTATTTTGAGTGTTTTTTCAACTCAAAATGTGTTACACAAAGTTGACAATTTTCAAATAGTAAGTTCGCTTAGACAACAGGAGTTTAGAATTAGCGATTATTCGTTTTTCCAAAACAGAATAACTAATATCTTGAAAATGAAAAATAATTAAAATGCAGATTATTTTAAAGCCGGTTCTCGTCCAGCTGGATTATTTGCTACCAGTAGAAATATTTGGCGGCGTTAACAATGCCAGTATAGCAGTTACAGTACACTTTGGATATTTGCTAGCGCGACGAGATGGTATAATTCGTGGTGCTAAGTACGCCAATCTGCAAACGATTATGTAAATGAAAATATGGATAACGGTTTTTCGGTAACCTTACATGAACAGTAATTAAGTAAATAAAAGACTTTGTAAAAAACACACATAAGATTTAATAGGTAAGAGGATACGCACGTTTCAACCAAAAATTGTTTTGGCCTTCTTCAGTCCAAGCCCTTCGTTGCAAGCAACACAGGGAACTGAAAAGAGAAAAACAAGCAAGATGTTGCCACAAGGGGCAAAGAAAAGTCGAACAAAACCACGGAGAGGGGAGAAAAAAAAATATAAATAAAAAAAAGGGGGAAAGGAAGGAAGCACAAAAATACAGAAATAAAAAAGGAATAAATAAATAAATAATAAAAAAGGAACACACGAATACAAACACACACACACAAAAAGAGAAAACAGAACAAAACAAAACAAAACAAACAGAACACAATTTTTTTTTTATAATTAAAAACCACGAACAGGACAGCACAAAATATATATAAATCATTTTTTTTATTGTTTTATTTTTATTTTATTTTTTTATTATATTTTATTTATTTTTTAAATATATATATATATATATAAATAAATAAACGTAAAGGAAGACAGTAACACACGTACACACACAATAAATAAATAAATAAATAAAAAGGGGGGGGAGTAGACGAAGAAAGTGAAAAGAAACTTACAACAGCAGCTTCCAAGCAGAATGAACGAAAGGAACGGAAGAACCATCGTTCACAAGACGTTCTAAGTGCTGGGTAATGGAAAAACCTTCCAAAAAATCCAGATGGGACAAAGACTGAGGAGTGCACAAAATCTCAGCCTTAGAAAACTGAAAACGATGATTGGAATTCCAACAATGCGAGGCAATAGAAGATTTGGAAAGTTCGTGCTTAGAAACATATCTCTCATGCTATTTGAGCCTAAATTTGAGAGCTCTTCTCGTCTGACCAATATAGCCCAAATCACAAGATCCACAAGGAATATAATAAACACCCCAACGGTTCTCAGTAGGAATAGGATCTTTAAGGGAAGAAAATTTAAGTTTATTAACAGGTTTGAAAATGACTTTGAAACCGAAATTTTTGAGAAGTTTAGAAATTTTGTAGCATAAAGGTGAAAAGAAAGGTAGTACAATTAAATCGTTGTGAAAATTAATAGTATTAGTAGAAGTATTAGTCTTATTAAATTTAGAAACAGCTTTATCAATAATAGAGGGGCTAAAACCACGAGAAACAGCTAAGGATTTTACCTAGTTACTTAAAATCCTTAGCTGCTTCTCGTGGTTTTAGCCCCTCTATTATTGATAAAGCTGTTTCTAAATTTATTAAGACTAATACTTCTACTAATACTATTAATTTTCACAACGATTTAATTGTACTACTTTTCTTTTCACCTTTATGCTACAAAATTTCTAAACTTCACAAAAATTTCGGTTTCAAAGTCATTTTCAAACCTGTTAATAAACTTAAATTTTCTTCCCTTAAAGATCCTATTCCTACTGAGAACCGTTGGGGTGTTTATTATATTCCTTGTGGATCTTGTGATTTGGGCTATATTGGTCAGACGAGAAGAGCTCTCAAATTTAGGCTCAAAGAGCATGAGAGATATGTTTCTAAGCACGAACTTTCCAAATCTTCTATTGCCTCGCATTGTTGGAATTCCAATCATCGTTTTCAGTTTTCTAAGGCTAAGATTTTGTGCACTCCTCAGTCTTTGTCCCATCTGGATTTTTTGGAAGGTTTTTCCATTACCCAGCACTTAGAACGTCTTGTGAACGATGGTTCTTCCGTTCCTTTCGTTCATTCTGCTTGGAAGCTGCTGTTGTAAGTTTCTTTTCACTTTCTTCGTCTACTCCCCCCCCTTTTTATTTATTTATTTATTTATTGTGTGTGTACGTGTGTTACTGTCTTCCTTTACGTTTATATATATATATATATATATATATATATATATTTAAAAAATAAATAAAATATAATAAAATAAATAAAATAAAAATAAAACAATAAAAAAAATGATTTATATATATTTTGTGCTGTCCTGTTCGTGGTTTTTAATTATAAAAAAAAATTGTGTTCTGTTTGTTTTGTTTTGTTTTGTTCTGTTTTCTCTTTTTGTGTGTGTGTGTTTGTATTCGTGTGTTCCTTTTTTATTATTTATTTATTCCTTTTTTATTTCTGTATTTTTGTGCTTCTTTCCTTTCCCCTTTTTTTTTTTTTAATTTATATTTTTTTCTCCCCTCTCCGTGGTTTTGTTCGACTTTTCTTTGCCCCTTGTGGCAACATCTTGCTTGTTTTTCTCTTTTCAGGTCCCT
Source organism: Cheiracanthium punctorium (assembly GCA_038373885.1). Taxonomy (NCBI): domain Eukaryota; kingdom Metazoa; phylum Arthropoda; class Arachnida; order Araneae; family Cheiracanthiidae; genus Cheiracanthium; species Cheiracanthium punctorium. The sequence continues at coordinate 531,413 of JAWZYV010018863.1, read as the reverse complement.
GTGTTGCTTGCAACGAAGGGCTTGGACTGAAGAAGGCCAAAACAATTTTTGGTTGAAACGTGCGTATCCTCTTACCTATTAAATCTTATGGTTGTTTTTTACAAAGTTTTTTATTTACTTTATTGTTTAACACCAGTATTTTGAGTGTTTTTTCCGATGAACAGTAATTATTGGTTATGAGCATGTGTAAATCGCCCAATAATGAAAAGTCGTCTGTGGTGGCAAGCTATCCCATCTGTTCCGTAGCTTTTATTAACTTTACATGTACGCAAGTCGCCAAATAATGAAAAATCGCCAAGGGTGGCAAATTCGCAAGGTGTCCAATAGGTTTTACATTATTAAAAATACAGCTGAAACAGGTGTTTTTGATTTTATTATGCTTTAGCTCCTAATTAATATAACTTTTGAATGGCAACATTAAATATCATTGTGTTTCTGAGGAGTGCAAATAAATTTTCCAGCGATTATAAGCGGAGTCCGAACTCCAGGTGTAGTATAGCTCAGGACCCGTACAACACGGATTACCATAAGAAAATATCTTCCGTGTTATGAGGGGGAGGAGGTCTACTGTAGTGTGAAGTTTAAATTTTTATGTACCAATGAACATGCAAGAAACAAGCTATGCGTAGCTCATTAACATTCTATCTGATCTAATCTTCGGTTTTTGTCTGTTGAAATTATGTCTTTTTTACGAATAAGCCTGATTAGGGGCCGAATGCCTCATACGAAAAGCGAGCGTAGCGAGTCTGGGGGCGTAGGCCCCTAGTAAAAGAAACAATAAATGGTTAAAATATGCTTCAGCCCATTGCAAGCTATTTCTTTAATGTGCAGTAAATGCGCTGTGAAATCATCCAAAAGATTTTGCTTTTTCGCATGTGCATTATTTTGTAATCTAGCTGCTGGCATACGCAACCAATAGCGAATATGCTTGCTTCACTTGACGCCATTGAACTATTAATTTGGAATTCTGCGCATGTTTTATTGTTATTACGCTGTTTTCATCTAGTTGTTGCCGTTCCCAGCACAGAAATATCGCTGATTTTGGTACCGCATACGTTACCGTATTATATAAGTAGATAGACTATGCATGAAATACGCTCAAGGAATTTCAAAAAAAAAAAAATAATAAACTTAGTTCTAATATATCTACTAGAGGGCTCTTTGCATGAAAAAAAACAGTAAATTTAACAATGTTCGAAAATTTCAACCTAATTCGAAATGTACATATAATTTCAACATTCACTCAATAGTTTTTGAGCATTTATTAACTAATTTTGGCCACTCTTTGATCTGAATTCACCAACCTAAGCGCTATCTAGTGGACGTTTCTTGAACTAAGCTTTTAAAAATATCTTCCTTGAGCGGATCTCGTGTAGAGTCCATATGCCAAATTTGGTGGGAATCGACTGACCCGTTTCAGCTGCGGAATAAGGGTTGCTGAGAAAGTTTCGTTATGACCACCTTGTACCAGCGTTTACTCTAAATTTATATTTTCATATTCCACATGAAATGAACTGACAATATTATCGTTATTTGCTATAGACATACCTAACATAACCAGATGCCTCTTCGGAGAGGAGAGTACCTCACCAGCAAATGAAAAACGACAGCTCAGAGGCGAATAAAACAGGGGTACGCATTGTACTTCAGATAGCTCTCTGTGATAAAATCAGGACTTCCGCATAGTACCTCCTGGATATCAAGGAGTTAGTGTAAAACTCGAGATTTAATCGATCGATTTACATGTCGCAAAATACTGATTTCGATGGATTCCCATAGATGGTTGGTTGGTGTTTAGTGGCACAATGTTCAGAAAGGACATACTGCGCCAGACTATGTGTAAAAATTATAAAAAACAAGGTTTTTCCAGGTAAAAAGGTGTAGTATATGACAAGTAAAATCCATACTTTTCCATAGAATACTAATTAAAACGTATGAGAACGGACAATCCTGCAAATTTGTAACAATAGATTTGAGTTCTAAAATTGTGAGAAACATTAAAAATATCTCAGTATTGTTCATTTGCTTTTAGTATTCGTCATACAGCATGCTAAAGAAAAACAATTTTGTTGAAAATATTTTATAATCTATGCATTCAGTATATTGTAATTTTCTTGTTTACGTATGATCATAATCTTCTCTGTCTGTTAATAATAACTATTTCTTTTTTGTTATGTGACATAGGTTCGAAGGTTCTCGATAGCTTGAGAAACTTAATATATACGGAAATAGTCAACGAAATCGAAAAATTTATCAAAATAAATTTTGCGCGTTTTTTAGTTAAACATGTATTTTACGCATGGATTTGAGAACGAAAGAGAAAAATCGTCTTTTTTTACTGCGGGTCTCAAACGAAAAGTCGCTAATTTGGGCGTATCTGTGATCATGTGAAGTATGTGTTGTACGCACATTGAATCGTGGAGTGGGGTTGTAAGAGTACAGTTACTTTAAAAGATCTGTCCCAAAAAAAAGTATGAAATACAGAATAATTACAACAAAATTGAAAGTCCACGTGTTTTTGATTAATTTAATAAATTAATATATTCTACTTATTTCATTTTTATACATTTTTGATTCCAACTGCTTTACCAAACCACGCGTCAGGAAACCTGAATGGCCTGTTTGACTTTGTGAGACAATGCGAACATTAGAGCATTTCGACGAGTCTAAACCCCTCTGCAACGAGACTTCCTGCTGCGTAACAGCTAGCAGCTTTCGTAATGTATTTTAAAATGATAAATCTGAATTTTAATATTCAAGAAAGTTATTAAATTCAAATTGTGGAATTGTAACGGAACCCATCGCAGGCCTTGGCTTTTGTATGGATGTTATGCCGCTTCGTTTATCCTAGCTTAGTACATATATCCTTAGTTTTCAAACTATTATTTCGTGAAACGAATCTATTGAGAAAATTTGACTAATTAATCGAAAACATTTAAACTATTTAAAAACTACTTAATTCAATTCTTTTATATTGTAATGAATATAAGCTTTCATAAACTTTGTAAAATTTATATGCAATAATATAAAAGCTATTTATTTCTTAAGGAAATTTGTATGCCAATACAGTCTTAAAATGAATTTACAGTAAAAAATACACTATTTATAAATAAATTAAAATTAACAAACTCATATGCGTATGTGTGTGTGTTATATACACACACATGTGAGTATACACGCACACACACTCGTATGTGTCTGCGTGTTATATATATACACACATACTATATAGTATATACATAGTATCTATATTGGCAAAAATCGCACATTTTTTCTTGATACGACCTGCAATGAAGTTCCCCGGTTTTTCAATATCGGGACTGGTCCCAAATTCAGAGGCTTAACGAGGGTCACCTAATTTGGAGGAGAGAACAATGAAATATGCCAACTGAAAATTTGGGAAAATTTCCAATTAGCCTCAATCAAAGTTACCTTATTCCAATCACCTTTCCCATTATTTCTTTTCATTATAACCCTTTCAGCGTGTTGATAAAAGTCAAAAATAAAATTACTTTCACGTTGCAAGAAGTTCAGACAGTGGCATATTCAAGGGCGAGTACATGTTTAAGATTTTCTTTGCAAGCTCTTATTACTTCCCTGCAGTGGCGCACAAAGGATTTTGCCATCAAGTGGATCAGCACGTAATGCTGTGGCATCAAATCCTAACGGGGACAACATTGTGCACAGCATGTGGGCAGCCCAATTTAAGGGCGTCGAAAAAGAAAAATTTAAAACATAAGGTTTGTAAAAAAAAGGACGGTCTATTTTAAATTGCACGTGGGCGACCGACGTTCAAGGACCAGTTCTGACAACCACTTGAAAAAAATGTGGAACATAAATTTTTATCGTGATACCTTTTATAGACTCTTCCCCGATTCAATATACTTGCATGTTTTAGAATTATGTTTTTATTTATTTATCGTAACCGCTTAAAATAAGAATTTGGTAAAGTCTTATAACATATCAAACTGTCAAAAATTACATGTCGATTTAATGAAGCAAGGTTAACTCTTTTCCTTGCGTTCGCCACTGATGCACTGCATTGTTTTTTTAATCGAATCGAGAACCTATGGGGGAGCAAAGTATCTAGTAGGGGATACTTAAAACAATGTAAGAAAGCAAGTAAAACAATTTTAAGATTAAAAATGAAAACCGTAGAAACATGATGGCCTTCGACATTCCGTGGGAAAATTCTGCTTTCTCTGTCTGTAACTAGAGATTATGGGGATGCTTCGTTGCTGTTTCATAAAACTTTCATATTTTTTTATTTATGGTAGTTCATTAAATGATTTCTTAGTATTACTAATCATTATATCTGAAGCTATCTAACATCATATACGGCATAACATTAAACATGGCACAATATGATATAATTTAGCTAAAATTTTTACAAGTAAATTATCCAACATACTTTATTTTTTTACATTTGGATACAAAAAATTTGAGGCACAGCACCGATTACCCTTGTAATAGTTAATGCATTACTCAGCTTACTGTTTATTGTGAACGCAAATACACTTATAAATAATTTTGATCAATCAAATTTCTCTCGGTTAATTACATATTTATGCAGATTTTACTTTCAAATTTTTACCAAGGCCTTTGCATATGAAGAACAATAACTCGATTTGTACATTAATCAAAACAGTGTGGCCATGGATTAACTTGTCAATATATAATTTTAATTGTTATAAGAAACTGCTTTTTTATACCATACAAAATATGAACATCGCAATAAATACACCACAATAGGAAATAGGACAGTAATCTGGTGCCTAATTATATCTTTTGTGATTCAAATAGTATTCACAACCCAGAGTTTCTCCTGTAGAATTTTTTAAAAAATGGTGGAGGTTCACTGGACGGACAGGAAACAGCGAAGGAAAAATCTTGTCCAAACTTTTCTGCATTCTTTAATACCCAAATATGGAGTGACTGTGACGGTAAAAGCCAAATACAGTGTAACATCGATATTTCAAAATCCTTGGTATCTCGAATAAATGAGTTTTTCCTTACAAACTGGCTTTCTTTTATTTAACCCCATAATCTCGAAAACTCGCATTTTTTCAGTGTCCAATCGACTTTGAGATATCGAGGTTGTACTATACTAGAAAAGAAGAAGGAGTGAGTCGGAGCGATACATAATTGAGAAAAGCACACATGCTGTGCTGCCATCTTAGAAAATGATAGTTTAAAAAAATATATAAAAATAATCAAATTCTGAAGTTCGAGTCAAAAATACGTTTTTCCCCCTTAACTGAAACATAATTTTTCCAAGTAAAGAATGGGATTTTGTCAACTGGGATATATTTTTGATGGAGATACCTCCCCGTCCCTCTTAATGACGCCTCGGACCAAATTGAGGAGAAACTAGCTTTTTCGCTAAGTCGCATTACTGATATCAATCTCGGAGATTTTAAATTTCCATCCATTCCTGATTTCTTTTTTAATATGGCTTCTGGTTTATTTTGTTTTTTCCACGTGTATATATCTGGCTCTATGTTTTTGCTGATTATCGTCAGTGTTATTAATGAGATTTAACTATAGGGGTGAGTCTTTTTTTGCAGTTTGATATTCGTATTTTGCTTATTAAATATATATATTTTAAGCAAACAAACATAAGAAAATTGAACGCCTAACTACAAAATTTAAATTAATAACTATATGTAAAATAGATTTAATAAAATAAAACATGCGTACATTTCTGGGGAGACACAATGAGTTTCCCTTGTTCAAAAGTAAAATATTTATCATAATTGATTGTCTCCTAAAGCGTATGTAAAGTTTATTTTATTCTGTATGATTTGCCAAGCTATTAAATAAAAATTATATTCCCACTTTTAAATCACGAAAAAATGTTATTTTTCCCATTATCGATTACTTTTATCTTGTATAAGAACCGTACGAGAAATATAATTTTTACACAAACTAGAATAAAGCAAGTGCTGTATTGTTTGTAATAGATTTTAAGTTATTAAATATATATATTTTAAAATCATCGAACTGAATAAATTATTAGAAAGTTTTCTGCGAATCAAATTTAATAAGCTTTCTTTAGCACGATATTTAGAGAAAAAGTTGCGCAGGAAGCAAATTTTAATTGGTTAAAAAAATACTGTTTCATAACTTCATTAAACTTAAAAGTAATAAATAAATACTACTTTAATGTAAAAGTCTCTTTTAATTATAAAATAGTCTCTTTTAATTATATAATATCACACTTTTTAATTTCTCCCTTTCGGGGATTATGTGCTTACTTCTATAGATGTGAGCAAAAACATATTGCAAAGATGCAAATTTAGTTTGTTGACAACATGGGTTTTTTTCCCTTGTCTAAAGAACTGTGTGATTATTATACGAGATAAATAAAGACATTTCGTTGAATTATACGAATTTTTCTCAAAGTTTATTTTTAAATTTTCAACACAGTATACAAAATAATAAGCATACATTTATCCAAAAACCGAATTTTAGGAATTTAATGGCTCTTCTATTATTTACCAGAAGTTTTTTGTGTATTTTTGAAACTAAAGTTTCCCTTTGGTTTTAATTAGCAAGAGTTATTCTTTTAATTCGTCAAAACATGAACATAAAACTCTTGTTCACCTTAAATTTATTATAAAAGAAATATTTCCAAACGAGAATTGTGTTATGCAAAGCTAATTAAACCAACTAGCATAAACTTTTCAAACTTCATTATTACCTTTAGAAAAATTAAAATTAATTTAATTAATTGCTAATGCATCTAATTTTGAACATTTTTTAAACTGATCCTCTTAGAAGCATAGCAAGTATTTAAAGAGTAACGTAATCAGAAAATATGTAGCATTGATATGCTCGTCCTTGCTTTCAAAAATAAATCTGAAAACGCCGTTGGATCTGAGAAACACTGAAAACTCTGTTTCAACGAGACAAACTGACAACCGTGATCTGTTTCAAATAGCATGACTGACAACCGTGACAATTTAAAGATTTATCAGATCAATTTAATGATTTAAAATGTTATCTTAAATTTTTGTATTAAAACTTTGATTAAATATATTTATTAATCGCCTTGAATAAGTTGTTCGTCAGAAAAAAGAGTTTGTGGTTATTTTGTGGCAGCTATACATTCCGCTAAGTTTTGAGCCATAATGTTTGTTTTAACTTACTGCACAGTTCTGACATTCTGTTGTGAGATTTTACTTTAGGTCTAACGTCACTGTTCCATTAAAAACTTCAGTAACATTTCATTCGAGTTCATTGAGTCGATTTGCTTGACCTAGTCATGGCGCCGGGACGAAAGGAAGCACGTGCCCCTCAACATTGTTTAGAGAACCACTCATTAAAACTTAAAATGGAGAAATTTCGCTATTCTTGCTCTTTGTTATGCAATAAAATTATTAATCGAGATAAACTTTAGTCAATTTACTAGTAGAGCCTTAACTTTCAGCGAACCTTTCATAAGTGCAAATCTACAAAAGCAGCGTGTCTGTCTAATGAAAATCAGCAAATAATAACCACAACTCATCTATTTATAAAATTTAATACTGCAACTATACAGTTTGCACAGATAACAGTTGTACATTAAAAACGGAAAGCTCCATACACATAAACTCAATTACAATTTCAATGATTTTTTCTTTTTGCATGCATCGTATGTTTGCTATGAAATATCACAAGATTCGATAACAATTGAGTCACGCTGATACAACATCAATGTTAATTTTAAAACAATGATTCATTCATGTCACAAAAAATGTAATTAAAGCAATTAATAAAATTTATACATCAACAGGCTAGTCAGAAAAACACACATCAAGCAGTAAACAATAACACCTGAAATAAAAAAAAATAATTAAGCAAGCTTAAAACTTTAAGCAGTATAACAAGAAATAAAAAGAAACTAAATTAATATTGCTAGGCATAAATGTGTTTTTAAAAATGTTAAAATTATCCTAATATTAGGAATTTACTTTTAAATTTACCATGGACTATTTTTAAGAAGGAATAATATGTAAAACGAAAATATAAAATGATGAGTGTTTCAGGAAAACAGAAGGCAATTTAAAATTTAATTTATTTTTACGAAAAGAGCACATAAAATAAAATTAAATGTCAAAAAATATATCTTCCTTATATTTGGCCTATATGTAGAGAGCAAGCGTTTTATTTTCTCGTCTATCTTAAATATACTTTTTATTGCTTTGCTTTAATTGCTTCGATAAAAAATTTCAATATGTAAATTATGAATGTGATTTTAAATGAAGGCTAAAACATAAAGGTTAAGAAGAATCAATAGTCTGTTACCACAACAATGACAAAAATCTATTCCAACATTACACGAAACGTATAATTCGACCTTCAAATGATCTCACGAAAGCCACGTCGCTTTTCAGAATTATGTCATGCATAGATAAACATTTGAATGTATTTCCCCTTTACACAACAAAAGATTTTTTAGATATTATTTTATCCATTTTTCTAATTTTTAGGTCAGTACTCAAAACTTTTTTAAAAAGAAAACTAGAAATCCCAATATCAGATATAGTTAATTGTGAAGTACAGTAAATTAAAGAAAAACCCCCGAACATCTAATTCACCTAAAAAGACACACACAAAAAGAAAATAAAGCTTTTATTTTATTTCAGTAAATTTCAATATTATTGTTAAGATGTATAGTAAAGTGTCATGTACAAATTAAAAAATATTGCAAGTTTCAATTATTCTAAAGCAACTAACAAAGCTATCGTTTCACTCCAAATTTGAATCTGGTATGTCAGAAAAAAAGGAAAAGTATAAATTTATTCATGCATTAGATATATTAATTAATCATTTATGCATTAAAAAATGACCATGAAATATTTTAAAATTTTTAAAGTTTAAATGATACATAATTTTGAAAAACAAAATCATTTATTATTTTAGTATAAATTTGTGAATCAATAAATGAATGTTTAAAAAAAAATGATCATGAACAAAAATATACAATTTTTTTCTTGCGATTTTTATATGTAACTGATACCCAGAAAGTGCGTTTTGTACAATTGCATCAAGTTCTCTTCTGTCCAATTATTACTTCATTCATTTAAAATTAATTCTGAGAGGGTTTTGTACTTTTTTTAAACATTGAAATTCGAGAAAAGCATTTGAAAGTACACGTGTTTTCCGACTTAAAAATACGCAACGTTGTATCAATAAAAGGATCTTTCTAATTCAAATTCCTGCCTTCAAAAATTTCCTAAGTTTAAAGGCACCTCCATCAATATGGACAGTTAAATTATCAAGAAACAAAAAGCTAATAAAAGTTTCGTTTGCACCGACGAAATAAATATTCACCACAGGTGGAAGACAAATTGATGTACCCACTGGATTACAAAAACTTCGCTCACATATATTATGAATAATTAAAATGACCTATAGCTATGCAAAAATTATATACCTGTCTTTAGAAAGCGAATTAAATAAACTATATTTTTTATTATCAAGTTTCTAACAATTCAAATTTTTAGAATACACGAAGAAAAAAAAATGAGTCTCTAAGATAAATTTTATGCGTTTTAGATTGCTCGCAGTGAATCAAATCTGAAAAATAATAGTTCTTAATATAAAGATCAGTCAAATAAAAAAGAGACGGTTGGTGAAAATGAAAATAACCAATTAATTATTTCCAAAATAATCGCCGTGACTGTTAACCCTTTGAGGCGCAACCCTTTCTCAATGCTGAAAAAAGGGCAGCCCTTGCCATCGCTCGACTTAACTACCAGCAAGATGGTGGACGATCGAAACGTTCATCGTGTGCCAGCCGGCACTGTGCTAGCACAGCTAGCACACTGTGCCATTTTTTTTGAGCCGCATTTTTTTTTTACGACAGCTGGCTGTGCTAGCACAGTCAGCTGTCGTCAAAAAAGGGTCTCTAGATCTGTGGCACGCGATGAACGTTTCGATCGTACGCCATCTTGCTGGTAATTAAGTCGAGCGATGGTAACGGCTGCCCTTTTTTCAGCATTGGGCAATCTATCCAGCTGTTCTCGCATTCTTCCATTTTTCAGCAGATGTCAGTGCTGTTAAAAATAATCGTGACCATTTTTTTAACGGAAAAGGACGTGCTAAAAAGTAAAGGATTCTCGTGGAGCGATGTCACACGCAACTATTTTTATAGAAATCCAATCTATTCTTCGTGACTGGAAACAGTCAAAACGTCAGAGTTTGGTGTTCCCAGAGCGGGAACACTGCGCGTTAAAGGGTTAATGCATTTTTTCTACTGTGAAACAAGGCAGACACGGTCTTCATGGAAAATGTTTGGGGTTGCATACGGAACTATGATTGTACCCAGTCGTGAACTTCTTTGTCCAAAGCAAATCGACGGGCATGAATGTCTTTTTTCGGGGCTCCAAATATACTGAAGTAATATAAAGAAAGAAGAAATATAAAGACAAAAGATTGTTTTATTGAAATGTAAAGTTTCTTATCAGTAAATAGATAATCTATCTAAACAAAGGAGCGCATACTAGCAAGCACTTTTATCTATTTTCATAACTTTTAAAAGCAAAAAGACCTCCCTTAAGAAATAGATTATTGAAATTTACAATTTAATGAAAATTGTCGTATTATGCTTTGTGTACCTAAATATCGAGATGTAGATACAGCTTCAAACGCTAATTCATTCGGCTTTATCTTGGTTCTCAACTGTAGAACTGTTATATTTTAGAATTGTGATGACTAGATCAAAAAATCGAATGTGAGAATAAAATATTATAATTTCAGAGTAAATTTGAATAAAATGAATTCGGAACAAAATAATGAACAACATACGATATACATAGCAACACAGGCCTTGATTATTGCATGGGCACATGAGACACGTACCTTGGGCACTAAGTGCATACATAGACCAAAAAATTTAGCTTAGACCAATACATCCGTATTAACAAGTGATACAGATATCTATTGGACATCAAATTTCAAAAGTGCCCAGGACACGAAAATGCTATAGTTAGGTATGCTGCAGGCACGCATATCAGAAAGCACTTACAATCTGCACTTGTAAAAAGAAATCTTCAGTTAATAAAATAATTCTGATTTGTATAATGAAGAGTACACATGATATATTTAATCAGCTTTACATAAAATAAATAATTAATACCATATTCTATTTTTGATATGGTATTACTGCAACGCTATTACGGTATTACTGCTACATTAAAAATGCTTTTTGCCGCTAAGTTGTAAAATTCAACTATACAACGAAATCACTTCTACTGTACTTAGATACAGAAAAAAAAAAAAAAAATCTGATGTGAACAACACATGACTTCGTTTCCGGTCTTTTAAATCAAAAATATTTTCAGCGCAGTTCATCTAAACTTATTTTGTTTGAAAGAAATAAAAAACTGCAGTAATAGTAAGGTTTAGCGATTTCTAGCCAAGTATTTCTGATTTTGCCAAGCTGAGTTCAATTTGAAAGATTTACTTCTGGCACTTAATTTGGCGATATTTCATCCAAAGCCGACAAGCTTGAGATAGTTTGCGAGATTTTGTATAACAAACAGACAAAGTAGTAATTGGCCACATACTTTAAATGCATTGAATGCATCCATACACTTTAATGTATTTAAAGTCATTTGGCTAACCCTGTAAATAAATTATCCAGTCGATTGCAATCAAAAAAGACGTGCACAGTTAGATGTTACAATAGTTCACTACATACAAAATTTCAATATTCTACGGTTAAAAGTTTTAGAGTTATGCAAAATTATTTTTGTCACCAAATTTGGGAATATTTCGGCAAAACTTGCAAAGGTCGACGACAAATGGCGAGATTTTGGGCATTTACCAAACATTCGTATTGTGATGGAGATCACATATTTAATAATAATTTTCATTTGTGTTTACTTTCTTAAATTTAATACATTTTAAATCATGCATTTTAACTTTAAATTCTCTTCTCATTTTTAACTACACTGTCTTTCAAAATTTTGTATTACGCTTTTTTCCCCACATGTTTAATTTCAATTAACTGCCTATTTATCCGGATTTAATGCTTAAATTATTCTATCGTCTTTTGTTCCATGTCAATAATAAGTCCGTTACATTTCTTTAACTTTCCTAGCTGTTAAGAAACATCTGTTTCACATGCAGAACATTTGCATTTTATTTATATGCATCTATGCCTAACGTCTTTCTATACGCGTACATCACTTTATTCCTTTCATTACCAAATATGGTCATGGCCTCACATCAGTTAAAATACAGCTGAACTAATTTTCTATCCCACGGGTTTACTGTAATTTTAGCTGTCTTTATCCTCAATAATTTGGTGCCCAGCGCTTTGTTATGTCTTGACATTCTCTCTGTTGACTAGGAATATTCTGCGGTTTTTCGGCGTCTGTAATAATGAATATATTATTGGCTCACGTTTGGGCGTTCTTTTAATATGCCAAATTTAACTTTCTCGCCAACCTCCTGTTCATTCTTCGGTTGAATTTGATTTCCGATTAATCAGACCCTTTTTAACCATCATAGCTAACGGTCTCCCAGCTACCACCATCATGTTATCTTTTCCAAGACATCAAATAAAAGTTTGGTTCTTCTACAATTTGTCTCTCTTAAAACTGCTTCGCAAAGTGACGTTTACCTGGATTATTCATACGACTACACAACGCTCTCCAATATACCTCAATGCTTCTAGAAGTAAACCTTCGACGTAATTTAAATCCGCCCCATCTAAATTCATCAACAGCATATGTATCATTTCACCAAATACCATTTTTTCACCTTTGTAATTATTACGTGATGTGCGAACAGAAATTTACGCAGTTTGAAACAATTTTCGCAAAATCTCAAAATCTAATCAAGATTCTTTAAAAATTCGACGACAATGTTTGAAGTTGAGTGACCACCTATCATGATACCAAAATTCATTTCAATAGCTTTTGTTGTTTTTACGTGATGCTCGAACACAAATTTACGCAGTTTGAAACGATTTTCGCAAAATCTGAAGAAGATTTTTTTTTTAATTTGACGCCTATGTTTAAAGTTGACTGACCACCTATCATGACACCAAATTTCATATCATTCGCTTCAGTTGTTTTTACGTGATTCTTATACAAAAAAAGCGTCACGGACAGAACGACAGACAGACAAACTTTTTTTTTGAGGGTCGCACTGGATTCCCAGGTGCTTGAAACGGATAGAAATCGCAAAATTTTTGAATTCCAAGAAATGTACAGACAAAAGTCTAATTTAATTTATATAGATTGTGTTCTTAAATTGCTTACAAACTACGATATCAAAACATATTTTTAACCTAAATGTTATAAATAATTTAAATTATAGATGCACTGAAGTAATAACTGGAATGAAGTGTACGGAATTTTACTTCACAACCGTAGGGCAGATTTTTTCTGTACTTTTTTACATGATTATGAAAATTTTGAAGCCAATCACGCCAATTATTGCAATAGGTGTGGATTTTATTACGTTTATTGGGCAATCATTTTTCATTGTTTTAGAGTAATGTCGGCAAACGTTTTCTTTTGGAGCCGAAATCGTTACATCTCTAGGCTTTTATTTATACGGTAATAACCATAGCACGGTAGCTTGCTTACCCATGACATGATGCGTAAAATGTAATGTGGAAATATATCGGTACTATAGCTTTTTGTAACGACCCAGCATTGAACCACAGGCCGGGCAGGTATGATTGACATCTTTGCAGGAATCCATGACAAGAGGAATCCAGAAGCAAGGACAACTGAAAAACAGATTTAAAAACTTTAAAAAAAGATGAAGCATGTAAGAGAATTCAAGTAAACATAGCAACTAAATATTCGCACACAAAAAAAACAGCATTCTTCGAGTACGAGTCATTTTACTATACAGGGTGGTTCAAAATAGACGTCAAAAAGCAATTATCTTTTAAACTGTAAGAGGTCGAAACATACTTTCAACTAGGAAAGTTCGTCAAATAAAGAGTAGCTTTCAGATATGGTAATTTTTTTACTAGGGGCTGTATACATATTAAAATACGCAATTTAGTTTTTATACGGTCCCTCCTTACCTATCACTTATATTTCAAAAAATATTGCTGTGTGTCTTAAGAAGGTAAATTTAAAAAAATCCCTTTAGTAGAATAGTTAGCGAGATGTTCGATGTTGAAAATGACGACTTTCACCACTTTATCTGCTGTTTTTTCTACGGTTTTCAGACGAAAAAGTCGTTACTTTAGGGAACCAACTATGTGTTGATAGAAGTTAAATGATGATCTCTTTGTTGGAAAATGGCAATTAAACACATTCAAACACTTGAAATTAAAAGGTACAATTTTACCTGATTTCATAAGTACTGCTTTATGAAATTATCGGTAATTTAATCTTTAAGGGGGTCATGCATTCAATACGTCACGCTTCTAGGGAAGGAATTTCAAAGTATAATAGAGAATGACAAAGTAATGATGTAGGTTAAATTTCGCTAGAAACTGCCAAACATTCATTATAAGAAATTTCCAGCTAAAATAGGACTTCCAGAAGTCAAATGTAGCTGTCGGATAAGCACTAACATCAATCAATGCAAAATGAAAAGCGATTTTATTTTTCTAACTTTTCAGATATGCCATTAGTACCTGGCGACAAATAATAAAATTTTTAACTTGTGATATCTCGGAAATTATTCCACTCAGAGACATGGATTTTTTTTATTTACTTTATTAGACAAAGACCAACATTTTTCTAAATAAAAGTGATAGGAAAATAGGGGCCATATTTGAAAGGTACTCTTTATTTGACGAACTTTTTCAATTAAAAGTATATTTCGATCCCTCGCGGTTTAAAAGATAATCATTTTAACATCTGTTTTGAATCACCCGGTATAGTTTTCAGACTAATTAGTCTTCTCCAAGACTGCAAAGTCACTTTAGCTCCCATCTTTTATAGACAGACTGTTAATATTACACAGGAAATGTTATGGTTTGTGAAACCAAAGTAGATAATTACACACGAAGGCTTAATACTCGAATACTTCTTTGAGAAAGAGTATCGTTAGTAAAACAACCTCTGCAACTTTTTTTCTGGTTCCGTTTCTAAAAAAAATACAAAATGACAGGAAATTTACTAAGACATCGATAGAAAATGGTTATGAGTTAGTTTTATAGATTAGTTTTTAATTCATTAAAGTAATATAACAAGATTCGATCTGTTGTTGTTTCGTATGCCTTTTGCCATCCTCGAAACAATACCAAATCCTCCACATAGGACGGCGATGGGCGAAAAGGGAAGGCTTCCATTTTAACAAGCATCAGTGCGAGGGAGTCCGACTTTGTTCGGGGTCCCCTAATTTTGAACCCATTCCAGATCAGAGACCTAGCACCTGAAATCGGCACTCCCACAGGTTTCGTTTGAATATAGAGACATTGGAGCCACGAATAGATTTACATGCACTAGCTCCATTAGCGTATACAATTCAATAACAGCACAGCTGAGAGAAGTTTTCACCCTCCCAAGCACTGCCCAAACTGCTGCTACTTCACTTTCCGTGTTCTTATGTTAACGTAGCTTAGTGACTATGCTACAGCAGGACTCTCCATCTAATTAACATAGATTTGTTATTTATTTACTGCTTTGGATTTAGAATAATTTAAGAGGACTCCGTAACTAAAGTTTTCGAATTAAGTCCAGTTTATCTCAATCATAAATAAAATTAGGTATGACACGATTCAACTGATTTCTCACTCAAAATCGAAAAGGTTGCGGAGGAACGCTAAATATGTTCACACTTACTTTGGTCTTGTGAAGTAATAAATCCTACACCTCCCAGTTGATTCGTGAAATGTTTGCCCTTATAAAATATAAACAAATATTTGAATTTGAAAAGCGCATCGCAATAATATCAATAAAGATAAGTTTCTTTGGATTCCCCAATCCCGCATCTGGAAAAAAAATTCTAGAGGAGGACCAGAAGGACGGGGTATCGTCAAACCCAGAATTATGAGCGATTTATCAAAACCAACGTGAGTGATACAAAGCGTAACCATCGATTTTTTCTCCTCTGAAATTGGAATGCATACTAATTTTAGGTATTTTTTTCTGGGTATTCATTTTTTTTCATACAATTTCCGTTTCTAATCAGTAATAAAAAAAACAGGGATGGGGGAACACACATTAATCTCACTGCAGGATCTGTAAGTTTGATCACTTTCTAAATTTAACAGAAAGACCAGGTGGGCTGGTTGGCGAGCGCCGAATGCCCCCGACACAGAGGATCCCGGAGAGGCTCCCAAAATGGATATACTACTTTATAATGAGAGTAGTTTAATATTAATGACAATGTCATTTTATCTCTCACCCCCCCTTTATTGAAAATTGTCCGAAAAATGTGTCCCAAAAAAGCGACAAAAAATGCGCCATAATTTTACATATATTTAAATACTATTAGTTCACAACAGCTTTAATCTATTGTTACAATATTTCGTAAGCTGTAGAATATGCATCACATGTATTTTTATATAAATAGGTTACAATCCTAAAAATTTCTACATAGAGTTACTAGGCGAAATATACGAAAGATGGGAGATAAAACGACATAGTCAAATAATATCATTTTAATATGACAATGAAACTAAAGAATTAGGGGAGTTCAGGGGGGTCTCCCACTAACGAGGCTCGAACAGACGAGTTTTATATATACATATATATCAGAGTAATTGATCTATTTTCCCCCAGTAATCTTACGTCTTTACGCAGTGAGGCAGCGAAAGACCCAAAGAACGCCGCTGCTGGAGGAGCCCCAGTAGAGTCTGTGCCCCATAAGCTCCAAAATAGTTAAATGTGTTTTTTAGGCCCGTGACTAATTTCCAAGTATTACATATTGTGATCTTCTATTCCCTCTAAATTTCTCAGAAAGAGGCCCTTTTCAATCTCGAGCCGAGGGCCCCAAAAAGAGCTAGTCCTACCTGAGAAAGACAAATAAGCCGGCTCTTGATTGTGGTGCACTCCCCAACACAATGAAAAATAAATTTAGAGCACACAAGTGCGTAGTTAATTTAAAATTTTTCATATTTATTCCTTTTAACTTGATACTTTTGGATAAATTTGTATGTTCGCTGCAGGCATGAAATAGCAGATGAGTGTTTTATAAAAGTCTTGAGACATGATGATTGAGAAGGCAAGTGTATTTTCTATGTATTTGTTTATTACAACTAGTTTTACATGCATTCACGTATACTAATGTAAACCACATGTATATTTTTAATATAAAATTTTAAGCTAGTTATTTTAGTTTTAAGGGATGAGGCATAAATAAGTTTTAAAGGCATAAATAAGTGGATTTTTCAGAATATGCTGAAATATACTTTTCATTTTATTTCGATAAAGCTTTCAGTCGGAACGGATCCCAACAACGCCAGTTGCTAAGCAACTGACATTGTTCTACAGGTTGCTTAGCAACCTGTAGAAAGATGAGGATTTAGGAGACGGCTTGCTTTGAGAAGCAACAGATACTGGCAGAATCTAGTTACGTCAGAGCTATGTCTGGAACATCGTCTGGAAAATCTGGAAAATGTCTGTACTAAGCAAGTTTCAGTGTTTTAGTTAAAAGTTGCTGCGCAGTATAATGATGCTTTTAGCATCAATAAAGGTTATTTGGTCGTATTATACTCAGTAAATACTGTTAAAGGAAAGAGTTATACATGTATATGCAAATAGATATTATTTATTAAAACATTTTCAATGTATTTTGGTTTATATTTGTAGAAATTAGTACAGAGATGCATAATTAACTTACGAAAGGACACTAAAAATTCAATTTAATGTTTAATTACGGGCAGTCAGGGGTGTGGTCGGAGATGGGAGGGGGAACGTGATTTGCCCGATCGTCGATCATCCGACTTGTGGTTGGGCACTGTTTTAAAGGATAGTATTGGGAATTTTCGGTTATAAGGAGAAATTTCTCAAATGAAGATTTTCATGCATATATGTATATTTATTGCGATGTTTTCAACTTTTTTGGTCAAATAAATCTCTTATGTAACTGTGCTTGAATAATTAATAGTTTCAATTGATTGAGAATTTACAGTACTAAAAATAATCAATTATACATTCTTTTAAAAGCATTTACTGAGTATTCCTGCTCTAATAATCTTTATTAATGTCAAAGGCATGATTACAATATGTTACAATTTTTTTTCCCAGAACACTTAAATATCGCCCGCAGATTTCTTTTCAGTCATGATTTCTGTAAATTCACACCGGAAATTTAAGAAATGAAATGGGCAAATATAGAATTTATCAGACCTAACCCGATATTTTGTACTAAAAATTTATTTTAAAAAAAACTGTTTCAATTAAAAAATTGATGATCAAATTTTATTGCTGATCGATATATTTCATCGATTATTGTATATCGTCTAATATAATTCTAATAATTTTCTTATGACTGTTCCACTTTAATCGAAAAAAGAACGAAGAAGTGCTTAAAATTAAGGAATCTGAGTGCTTAATATTTAGGAATCTGATAGCTCTATCCTTATAAGGAGTAACAAATGTGTTGTTACACAAACCCTTTATCTTAACTTTTCTACCTCTAATGGTCAATATGCAATGAGTTCTAAGAAGATAACATATGGAGTGAAAAACAGAGTAATGCTTGGATTTCTGTCATTACGCTATTGACTCCTTTCTTAGGCATCGTTGGAACTCGAGTTACTTATATAGCAAAAAGTGGAGCAAGTGTAAAAAGACTGAAAAGCACTGTTCAGCCCAATCTAGTCTTCATGGACTTACCAGAGTAGGCATACAATCAGAGCTGCGATCCACGCACAAGCACCGTTTTCAGCTATAGTTGTCGTCATAACTGTCTTATGGCAGTTGCCACAAGTCACTTGCATTGGATCTGGTCCGAACATTATCTGCGGCACTATTACTGGACCTTGCTGTACAACGGGAACACCGGTAGCGGGATAACCTACAACAGAACAATACAGACTTATTACGGGCAAATGCTTTTTGTGATCAAACTGCTGACGTTCGTGTAAAGGCAGCTTTACATGCTATTTCTTACGGTACGTTCTGTCTGATAGCAAAGAAGCAAAACAGAACATATGAATTACAAATCTCTCGGCTTATTGGAACAGAATGAAACCGAAAGAGCATTTACTTAACATTCAATTTCACAGGATTGATTAGACGTAATAAGTGTATAGTGTAACCCAGTCTTTACGATTACTAACGTTTAATTTAATACGCATTTTGTTCAATTGTTTTTTTAGGAATTGTTCTTTGTAGGCACGCAATATGTGTTTCTTAAACAATATTAAAAATCAGATTGTCTCCTCGTAAGCTGTATTCAGACGATAATTCTGTATGATTTCTGTAGTTCTTCGGGAAAAATATTAAAATCGTATTTTGTTATAGGTTGAGGTGCCATCCTTTTGGCAAAATACTGTATAAAGAACTTTTTTAATGCTATAATAAAGTAATAATAAAGTAAAAAAGACATTCTGAATACGCTTGAATTAGTTATTTTTTAACCTACTCATCAATAGCAAGAAGGCTTAAGGATCGAGATTAAAGGGGTAAAATTAATAAAAATTTAACTATTTTTAACTTTGCTAAGCTGCACACCTAAAATGATACAATAAATTTAAACTTTTTTGACAAATATTTTACACATTGGACTATCTGAGACTTCCCTACTAGCAATTTTGCTCGTTCCATCATCGGCTGGCTACGTGGCCAGTGGTGATCCGAGCAAATTTGTTGGTAGGGTTGCTACAAATTTTTATTTTCTTCTTTTATAAACATTAAAACTGTTTAATCATCACTTTTTCTGGATTGTTATTATGAACATTTTATCGCATAGTGTGGGGTAAAATGATTTTAAATAAATAAGATCAACTAGAAAATAGGGTACAGATACTTTACTATAGAGTTTTACACGGAATTAGTGTGGGGTAAAATGATTTTAAATAAATAAGATCAACTAGAAAATAGAGTACAGATACTTTACTATAGAGTTTTACACAGAATTTTAATTTATCTATCAAAAGTTAAAAGTATAATGCTCTCTATTCTAAAACTCTGGCTCATCCAGCATTTGAATTATTCATTCAGTTTAAAATTCATCGGTTTGACTGTTTTCTAGAATTGTATATTTATTTTAAATTTAGATTTCAAGGGGTATTTGATTAAATAGCTCCTTTTCAGCAGACAAATCTCTACAAGCAATGTTTTAAAGGACTTTTTACCACAGTACTTTACCAGTACTCAAGAGAAAGCAGATATTTTGCCCCAAAGATGTGTTACGGTCATGCCATTTTGATATCTTCTTTTAATTTTTTTTTAATTTTCAATGACTTTTCTTCACAAATTTTGAAGAATAGGTTTCTTTATTTCACGTTCTTCGTGATATTTAAGCCTTGCAGAAACATTATTTTCTGTTCACTCCCATTTATAAATCTATGAATCCAGTATGAAAAGTTTTCTTTTTACATTTTGAGTAATAAGGAAAACTGAATGATAAAACATAATATATATTCAAGCTATTACTATTCAATGTCTTATAAAATATATTACAGATATAAAAAAGAAACATCTAAAATATTAAAAACGTGTGAATACAAATAGCTAAGTATACTATTATTATTTTACCCCCACTTTATTTACAGTACTTTAAAATGAAAGATAAAATTAATACAACTTAACATGAGGCAGAAATATATGCCTTGATAATGATGTAGTCTTTGTATCATCAAAATTTCTAGAGCTTTGAATCACAAAAATGCTGCAATAAAGTAAGTTTTTATGTTCCGTAAAGAGTCTAGCATAAAACTCTTACTCTTGACAATGTATAATAAAAACATATCTCCAAATCAATTAAATTACTTAAAAAGTATTTTTTTATCTAAACAGTAAATGAGCTGAATAATCAGCTTAATGCTACTTAATATCAAGTAATAATGTAGTAAGTTTCAGATATAGCGGGTAAGAGTAAGAGCTTCAAAATCGAAAAATTACGGAGTACCAAAACATTATTTCCACTAACGATCGCACTTTGGCTTCCAAAATGGCCACTAAACTTTGAGAAGTCGCTGGCCACTGGATACTATGGAATTTTTTTAGATCTGAAGCTTTATCTTCACTTTAAATGAAGTAAAATGATATTTATTTAAAATGAATATTTTTTTATTATTGCACCACTTCCTTCTTAATTAATCATAATGTATACAAATTTCAGTACGAAAAACTAAAACTTCTTTTGAATTGATCGAAAGCTTTAAGTATGCTTATAAAAAAATTATTTTTAAGTAATTAGACCAAAATTATTGCTTGAAGAGTTTTTTTTTCTTTCGCAGTACTTCCAAGGTTAATCCGATACGATTTACTTAATGTATTCAAACTTCGTTACGCTACACTTTGCCTTGAGTACTAAGATGCTTTTCAAAGGTTCCAATTAAGGAAATTAACCTTCTCATTTGATGAAATTTGGTTTTCCTGTCAGTCAGAAATAATTACATGCATTATTTTATATAATACATTCCACCAAAAATTTCTTATATTTTCCTGCTTCCTTTTAATGTCCATGTTATTATCTATAATTTAAAAATATAATCTAAATCGGCACTAGCTTTAGATATGTCTTGATTTTGATATTTTAATAATATGTTTCCATATATATATAACATTTTTAAGACGGTTATCATATGAATGGCGTAAGTCTGAGGATGAAATTCTTGTGGGTAAGGATTGAAAAGTACTTCTCTCGTCATCAATATTTGCTCTATATTAGGAATACCCAGAAAAAATGTCTAAAGCGAAATCGTGATAGTGGTTTTACAGTGCACTATTTTTAATTCTTCATCAATTTGCGTAAATATTAGAACTATGTTGATGATATACTCAATTTATCATTGATATTTGGAAATTACTTTTAAAATATCAACAGTCTAATATAGCGAGCCCATATTGTTTTGATACTGCCTAATTTTTAAATAATTATTTATTATTTACTACTTTGGAAGAATTATTCATTACTTATTTACTATTAGCAAGTCAATGTCCGTTACACAGTGCGATTGCCGAATGCACTTTTCCACTTATATTTATTCAAATGTACAGGTTTGTTCCGTTTCTTCTCAAAATAACTTGCTAGAATTTTTCTCTTAGCGAAAAGAAAATCTAGCCCAATTCAATGTAGACAAGTCTAGTCTAGGTGTGATAAATTAAACTCCGAGTCCAGGAAGCTGAAAGTTATTTCGGGAAAATCTGAAGGATTAAAACCGTTTTCTGATGGCCACATCTCATTGTTGTCGTGAAGTACATTTGAATTGTGATTAACTTTTACTCTAGTAAAACCACCTTATTACTCTTAAATAGAAAATGCTGAAAATTTGCTTGGTAATTTTTTTTCCCAGAGCAATCAGAAAAGTAAAATATTTTTATATTTTTAATATAATAAAACATAATCGAAAAACATCGAAATATTTTCTGACACATGTCAAAGTAATGCGTTAATAAAATAGTTTAAAATCAGAAACGATATTTAACTATTCATAAAGCTAAAATCATTTTCAGAAAATTTGTTTTCTCTTTGTAAAGTACTTTTAAATTATCTTTACCTAAAATGTTTTTCAATAGGGTGCTTACTCTTTATATTTTTAATTCAATTTCTTCCATATCCCATAATAAAATGTTATTTTTAGAAATAGTTTTGATTGTTGTGGTATTGTAACTATAAATGTATGTATTTTATATTCCACAGGGACGGTGATCAGTAGAAAAACTCGTTCTCTTCAGTGACTGATATAGAAATAATTTCAAAGCTTAATCTACATAAAGTATAAACTACGTACAAAAGGTGAAAAACATCTTGTATCATATAAAAACTCAGAATACATTAAATCCACTAAAATAAAAAAGCATCCAAAAAATTTTCTACTGATGACTCCAAGGTACAAATAAGAAAAAAAAAAAGTTAGTTGCTTACCTTTATCGTCCATGGCTGTATTCTAAATTCAATTCTGAAACAAATACACATTCATGTATCAGTAAATATTAAGAATAAAATAAAAATTTACCTATATAATACTTTAACGATAATGTATGATTTATCACGAGCTTTTTATAAAAACACTCTCTGCAAAATGGCCTGAACTAATTCCTTTAAGCAACAAAATCGCACACCGCTAACTAAGCTTTAAATAAGCTATGTGATGCGACAGAAACAGTAGAAAATAAGCAAGCAATCAATAACCAAGCTAATTCATTTTTCGCAGAAAAAAGAAAAGTTTGCAAACTCTGTTCGATTTTAGAATCAGCCTTGAAGTGGATGGTGTTTTCGCGTGATGAAAGCTCGACGCAAATCAGGACAGTTCAGGTTTATTAGCAGCAAAGTAGAATTTTACTGGCGAGTTTTAAATGTAAAATTTTGACATAAATCTTGCTCAAATTTTCCGTTATTCTACTACTTTATAAAAATCCATATTCTTACTCGTCTAATTGGTAAATTTCGCGATTACTTCTTCAACCAATCGTTCATAAAGTGTTTGTTCGAATTGAAATAATCTTAGGCACGTAAGTGCATTAATAGGCTGAGTGCATTAACTATACAGTGTCAAAATAATTCAAAACACTCTGATGCAAACAGTACATGCTCAAAAGTGGTTGCTCATAACAACCTGACACATAGTAAAGAAAACACAAATTTTAACGATAAAACAATAAATTATTCAGTGTTAACTTACCTATGACAGGTAACAGGGGTTCTTTTTACAGAAGTTTCCTCGCAATAGAGTGACATTTTTAAATCCCAAGTCCAAGAGATATTATTTAATTGGAGCTTAAGCGCGAAATTTAAGCTAATAATTAAATAAATATAATTATTTTATTACACTCAATTGTACGAGCATTGATATACTGGTTACAGAAAAATGTGAGTAATAAATCTCGTAAGAGATCTCGAAAAACGCTCAGAAATTAAATTTTAAATAATAACCTGAAAAAATTGGCATTTGAGAAAGTTAGTTGATAAGAACAAAACAACTTTTTAAAAGATGCTTAGTTTTTAAAAATAGTTAGCTTTAAAAAATGTTTATTTCTCTCAAAGTATTGTTACGGATTTTTGGGGTGATCTGCTCTTCAGGGTTAAATTTAGGCTAAAAGTCGTATTCTACGCATCAAATAATTAAATTTTGCATGTTGTTGCATGGAGATCAGTTAAATGGAACGCGAGATAGTTACCTTTTTGTTTTCCCATATGAAATATAGGGTTTGGCGGTTTCATGCTAAATATTGGCAATATTGCTTATGTGACTTCAGTCTTGGAGTTATATTTGGTGCCATATTTTACGATATTCTAACAAGCATGTTGACATTTGGCGCGATTCTAATAAGGGCGCCTGTAATATTTGCATTCCTGCATTGGTATT
This sequence comes from Cheiracanthium punctorium, assembly GCA_038373885.1. Classification (NCBI taxonomy): domain Eukaryota; kingdom Metazoa; phylum Arthropoda; class Arachnida; order Araneae; family Cheiracanthiidae; genus Cheiracanthium; species Cheiracanthium punctorium. Next base: position 507,016 of record JAWZYV010018863.1, on the reverse strand, counting down.
AAGCAATATTAGTAGTATTACGCAATCAAGGTGAGCGATTGATGGCGGGCTTCCATCAAGGTAAATGAGGTAGGGGGGAAAAAACTAAAAATTTTAGCTAAAAAAAATTTCTCTTTTATTTTCAAAAATGACATTTTTTAGTTTGTATATAACCCCGCGGACAAAAAAATTCTATTAATAAAATATGCCCCATACACTGATGAGGCGTTATACTAAATTTCAGCTTTTCATCGTAAAATGTCTCAGATTTCCGAGAAATTTTAGGTTAAAATGAAGTTTTGTGCATCCCCGCATTAACGTATGTGGCTCATTTTACTTATTGGGAATATTTTTGTACAGGGACGTACAAAATAATTAAACTGTGTATTTATTTAGATTCAATCTCTTGAAAGTTTTAATCAATACCATAAAATTCTTTTTTTTTTTAACATAACTTTCTAATTTTTTGCATGTCTGTAATCAATACTTAATCAATGAAAGCGTGGTACAGTGTTTTTGGGATACAGGGTGTCGTCAAAAGCTGGTAACACACTTTAATTCTTTGTCAAATTAAAATCTGATTTCAAATCTGAAGAAGTGTTTTATGGAACAAGAAAGAAATATACGGCACACTCGTGGATTGTGATACCCTTTCCAACGTAATGGAAGAAGGAAGACAAATAGGGCTGGCACATGGATTATGACACACTTTTCTTTTATATATTTATATATACATACAGGGTGTCGAGCGATAACGAGGCCCAATGGTTAGTTCCTAAACCTTTAATCAGAGACACATAGTTCTAATTGCAAAAATGCTTTAAATTGTATAATCTATTATATCAGAAACACACACTGAAGCCAATAAATCAATTCCTATAAAAATTACGGAATTTAAATTTTTATACGACCCCCCTGTCTTATCTGTTACATTTAGAAAATTTTTCTTTATACAATTTGATGCATAATAAAAATAAAATCGTCTTTCTATGATCAAAATTTACAAAGTTAAAAAGAAGCAAATATTTTGACTTAAGTCACTTTTCCACGTTCAAAAATATCCCGTAACGGTAAACCGTTAAGGGACCATACAAATACTGAATTTTTAAATTATAGGTTCTAATTTCATTTTCTGGCATAATGCGGAGAAAGAAGCAAAACTAATTTTAGAATACTAATCTTTAAGCAGAAGGTTTTCGTCAGGCTCTATAACAATCTATCTGGGGTCAGACTTACTAAATCGTATGTGTAGCACCGAGTATGCTAGGCAAAGTACAGGAAGAGTTTTCTACACGGGTGCATATTTGTATTGCAGGCGAAGGAAGCTACTTTTGAGCAAATGTTACGCTAACAGAATTTCTAATATTATTTTAAGTTTCTAATATGCATATATTTGTATTTTTAAATATTTCATTTTCTAATTTGATGTTTAAAGAAGTGTTTTATTTCCTTGTTTTTTATTTTAAGTTATTTAACACCAGTTCATTTAAAAAACTCTTTAAAAAATTCTATTATCAGTATAAGCTATATTTTTATATTAATTTATTAGATATACTTAATTAAATGTTAATCATCTTTACTGAAATATGCAATCATAAAATAGATAATGAAATCGCTAATAAATACTGCAAGGCTGTAAACCATGCGCATTAACTTTTCTCAAATTCATTTTGTATACAACCCCTATTTCATTGCTCGAAAAGTGCTCTAACGGGCGTATTCACCAAACATTTGACATGCGGATTAATCCTGAAACGCGTGTAATAGTCATAGGTAAGATATCTTACCGATGACTTTAACACGTGATTTTGATTTAATCTGCGTGTCGAGTGCTTGGTGAATACGGCCGTAACTTTAAGCAGCTGTGACCGGAGAATTTTAGTCGTAGATGGACGAAATTTTTTTAATTGTGCGTGAAATTGCATTAAGAAAATTTGTCTAAACATAACTAGTAGGACCGGGGGACCGTAAAAAAATTTTAATTTCTTAATTTTTATCGAAATTGAATTATTAACTTCGATTGTGTTTCTGGTATAATAGATTATGTAATTTAAAACATTTTTGCAACTGAATCTATGTGTCTCTGACTAACATTTTAGGAAATAGCCATTGGGCACCGTTAGCACTGGACACCCTGTATACACACACACACACACACACACACACACACACACACACACACACACACACACACACACACACACACACACACACACACACACACACTCACACACACACACACACACACACACATATATATATATATATATATATATACATGTTTTGAATGTCACAGAGAGTCAAAAGAAAATTACATCGATTATCTTCAAGCTAAAGCGTAACTGATTGTAAACATTTAATATGCTTCTCTTTTTTATTCTTGGGGCATTTTTGTGCCAGTTTATCGAATAAATATTAGTTACCAAGGAAACTGCAAATAATATTTAGCTTTATGGGTTTTTTAACTCACAACTTATGAAGTATGTTTGTAGTCTGTCATAGTATATGCTCCAGTAGACACTTTCGCCGTTGTTCGAGTGACATATTTAAGCATAGTTCCGTGTTCAGATAAATTACAAGCATAAATAATAAACTAACAAAACAAGAAGTTATAGAATACATATAAACCATGATAATATCATAGACGATAAAACACTTTGCAGTACAAATGTGTTGTTATACGACGAATCACAATTAGTAAAAAACCGCTGCTTCAGAATTTTACTCAATAATTCAGTGCAATATAACAGTGAATCTGTAAAATATGTTGTGAATGTTATGCAATCCATTTCTGCAATAAGAAATTTTCTTCAGTAAATATCAATAGTACTTTTAAACTGCGTGTACGGACGCTAGAGAAGAGACAAAAAGAAGCTCAGAGATACTCAGATAGAATCTCTTTAAAACAAATTATGCAAAACGTTTGTATTGGAAGTATTTTGTGTATCTCTACAAAATAACTAATAATGCAAGGCCATTATTTTCAACGGGGAACAGGCTGTTATAATTCTAGATAAATATTGTTTTTCTGTTAAAAGAAGGAGAATTGTGTATTAAGAAATTGGAATTGCCTAATACACAATTCTCCTTCTTTTCGATAATTCCCAATTCTGAAGAACTACTAATTTTGACAAGTACACTTGTCATTCATTCATTTTGGAAATTAAAAAAACTTAAATAATGTATACAAATTTTGTTTCTTTTAAAATATCGTCTTTAAAAAGCATTTAAAACAATTACATTCCATAAAAATTAATGAAATGATATCTTTTGTATGTTCGTATATTTTGTGTCGATGAATGAATATTTATAGCAGTTAGAGCACAGATAGACAAACTAAAATCATAAAGACTTTTCAACTAGCAGTGAAAATAACGAGCACTTATCAAATAAAACTTATTCCAAAGACAATAGCGGTTTTTTTTAATTATTTTCTATGTTTTCGGATAAAAACATTAATACATAAAAACTAGGTGGCATAAATATATTTCATCATATGTCTGCTCAATTATTCAAATGTTATTACTGTTAGTGCCATGAGTATTAGTAAGTGGCATACGGATAACTTCTGCATCGCAATATTGCATTTTTGCCTGGGACCACACCCAAGAAAAAATATTGTATTTAAAGCAACTTAGTATGTGGTTGATAAAGCTTCAACTAAATATTTTGTTTGAACTAACAACCGTTTTAGTTAAGTGAAACAAATAAATTTTATTGTATATTCACCACATTAAATATCCTTATATTTTTGTGAACGCCGCTATACTTGCAAGTGGCAGCCCTTCAAACAATGGTTTAAAAACATGTGGGGTCTTTTTTGCTTACTTCTTTTAGTCGATTTTCTAATAATAAAAAACATTTCCGTAGTAAAATAGTAAGGGCTGACAATTTCTCGCAAAATTTTAAAGATATCGCTAGCTGGACTCAGTTTTGGGAACTTAGTTTTTGGCGTCAAAAGTGGAGACTTTTCACAACTACAATCTCTTTACTTGCAGCCCTTTAGGCAATGGTTTAAAAAAAATTCTAATTCTCTGAATGAAAATATCATCAGAACTTGCCCAAATTAATATAGGACTAACCATGCAGTACCGCCTTTCGAATAAAAAAAAGAATAAGAATTATTTGAATCCCACGTGGTAAAAAAAAAAAAATATCGCTGAACATACATACAAAAAAGATTCTGACAAATTGATAACTTCCTCCTTTTTAAAGTCGTTTGAAAATAATGAGCATATTAATTTTCTTTTCAATTACCCTTCAAAGCAACTCAAGCGTGAAATTCTGCTCACTGATCTCTAGTTACTTTCCGAACATGTACAATGTAAGGAAAGTATTGTAATTATGAAAATATTCGACTTCGAGATTTTGGGTATTTACACGTTTTGAGGTCATCTGAATTCATTTATGCTAATTTTACGAGATGTATGTATGTATGTGTGTGTGTATGTGTGTGTATGTGAGTGAACACGATAGCTCCTAAACGGGGCATTGGATTGAGCTCAAATTGGGTATATATGTTATAAACCACCGTCGCAAGCCCGGTATTGATTTTGGTGTGTATAGGACTTATAGTTTTCCTACAGGGCTACGACAAAGATTTCTTTTACATTATGGCCTATGAGGGGGGGGGAATTCTTGAAAGTGCGCTAGCGTTTAAAAGGTGCAATCGATTGAGCTTTAATTTGGTATACATGTTTGAATTATTCATCGATTAAAAATTATTTAAATGCTTGGTAATTATGTTAATCGTAAGTGTTCGGAAAGTCGAGTGGAGTCACTCCAGAATTTTTTCCTAGCAGCAGCTGTAAACTGTTTAGTAACTAACGAGGACTCAACATAATTCATTTTGAAAGTTTGGACAACTGAACAATTAGTCTGAGTTTTCTTAAATATGTTTGCTTTTGTCCAAATATATTATTTTTATACACCAATTGCTTGAACACAGTAATGTGCGCATGAAGCAGAATTTTTCGTAAGGAGCGATTCATTCTTATTTTAAATATTGAACTTTTAATTTAACCTTTTTGCTGCCATTATTATAAAGATGCAATAGTGTATTTTTCTTTCTTTTCCAGAATTTTTTACCATGATGGGTATTTGAAACTCAGAACTCACGAGAGGGTCCCATCAAACCATTCAAAGACGCTCACCAGCGTTGCTCAGAAGCAATGCTGAACTTAGAAGGAACGACCCGTTTCGCATATGTAACGGTGGCAGCGAACCGGTTAGACCTGGGCACGGTGGTGTATTAAACTTGACAACAAATTATCCTCTTATGCACGCTACACTCTCGGAAAAACTCGTCTTTAAGCACTAATTTATTCCTCATTTTTCAACGAATAATTTCCGTACTTTATGGAAACGTAATAGTTCCGTTAATTCGCCTTACAAATGCTGAAAAAAGGGCAGCCGTTAGCCGTTGCCATCGCTCTATTTAACTACCAGCAAGATGGCGGACTGGAGAAGAGATATCCAAATCTGGAGAAGATAAAAAAAACTGGTTAACGCTTTAACGCGCAGTGTTCCCGCTCTGGGAACACCCAACTCTGACGTTTTGACTGTTGCCAGTCACGAAGAATAGATTGGATTTCTATAAAAATAGTTGCGGGTGACATAGCTCCACGAGAATCCTTTAATTTTTAGCACGTCATTTCCCGTAAAAAATGGTCACGGTTATTTTTAACAGCACTGACATCTGCTGAAAAATGGAAGAATGCGAGAACAGCTGGATAGATTGCCCAATGGTGAAAAAAGGGCAGCCGTTGCCATCTCTCTACTTAACTACCAGCAATATGGCGGACGATCGAAACATTCATCACGTGCCACAGATCTAGAGACCCTTTTTTGACGACAGCTGCGTCAAAGGGTTGAGAAAGGGTTTCGTCTCAAAGGGTTAAATCTGAAGAAGTATCTTCAGTTGACAGGAGAAACAAAGAAACAGAAATATTCATTAAATAACGGAGATATCCCCTCAGCACTGCATCCAGAAAAATTTCCGTGAATTGCAGAAATAATTTATGAGAGTCCGTCTTTATACTCTAATTTATTCCTCATTTTTCAACTATTAATTTTCGTATTCTTTGGAAACGTTATATTTCGGTGAATTCTTCTCGAAAATCTGAAGAAGACGAAAAAATTTCGTTGAATCTCTTTAACTGACAGGAGAAAAATATTCGTCAAATAACGGAGATGGACTACTGACAGTAAAATTTCCGTGAGTGGAAGTAATAATTTTTGAGAGTGTACTGCCTGAACTCTACACAGAGCGAAAACGATTCTACATTTTGGCGTGACACTCAAACAGTGAATCTCAAAACCAATGCATTACTGCTACCGATGCATTCGTTTTTCGAATCGCAGACTGTAATTCCAGGAAAGTTGCTCTTTTGTGGCTGTCGGAGTTGTGGGCGTTTGTTGCATCCTCCATGGCCTTGAGTCTGGCTTCGCTCTTGGAATTCTTTTCGCAGCTGCGAGCGGTAATAGCCTCGATTTCTTTCCCGGTCTTCTTTTTCAAAAGCATTTCAAAAAAGTAAAAAAGTAAAACAACAGTAAATTCAAAGCTCGTCCCGGAAAGGGCAAGTTTTGGGCCTCAGCCAACTGATGCTGCATGTCGCTGAAAACGGCTCTCCACTTAAAACAGTGTGATTTATTTTGATGATGCGCTGTAAATATGATGTATCTTCCGCAAACACAAACAAGAAAGATCCAGTGTAAGCAGCAGGTACACAGCAATCCAGTATGCAGACCTGCGTGGGATCGCGTATTCGCGGACTGGGTTTGAACTAATTATTTGCTCATGGGTTGAGCCAACTTAATCAATATTTTTCGAAATTCGGCAAATCACCATCACAACTTTGTATTTCTAACAGAACATCATCATCCGTTCACTATGTAAAAGACTTCTCTTTAAAAGCATGATATGTGATAGAAAAGTCCCAAGTCCAAAATCTCCCAAACTGAGCTAGTTATAGTCTTCAAAATGAAAACTTGACTTCCAAGATAATTCTCTGTATAAATCACCTTGAAGACATGCAATGAATTTACCAGAAAATTGGTACGTTAATTTTTTTTTTTTTTTTAACTCCAGCTCTGATTATTAATCTTAAATTTGAACCTTATTTTTTATTTTTTACTTTTTTTATTGCTTCTTTTACTTAATCTAAATTTAACTATTTTATTTAGTTAATTTTATATCTAAACATCTTGATCTAATTTTCAGCTTTAAAATAAGTTGATTCAGAGAAATGTAAAACTTGTGCAGCTTGAATCGTCTTACTATCAATCTTTTTTTTTTTTTTTTTTTTTGTTCAAATAAAATAAAAATAAAAATAAAAATATCGTAAACAAACAAACAAAGAACTGCAGCAAAATTTTCACAATTGTAAGTCAAATAAATCATAGTAGCTCTCGGTGGCGGATTTCATTAGTTGTAAATCAACTGGAGGGCAGTCAGTCCTCCTCGAAACTGTAAACTCTCGAGCTAGGGGTTTACAGTTTCGAGGAGGACTGTAACAAATTTATATGCCACATATACATTTTATGCGATTTTTTTTTAATGAGCCTACTCCTTTGGGTTCAGAGTATAGTTTGATAGATCTTACGGTAGAAAAATATATTGCAGAAGCAGTAAGCAGTTGACTCTTCAAAGTATTAATAAAACATTGGTTTCGAAACTAATAAGTCTTCCATACAGTAGTCTGTTGAACTGAAAAAAAAATATTTTCATTTATATTTCTTAATTTGTTAATTAAACTGCAATCAAAAGTTTTCAGATCTACTTCCTCTACGTGCATCTTTAAGATGATAAGACTGATGACGATTTCAAAATATAGTACCAACAAAGAGGGGTGAAAACGTACTTTGTAAATCTAGTAAACAACTTTGTCTTGCAGTACTGAAATATCTAAAGCTTGAACAAACAGATCTATTTCAATGTTGATGTCAACTGGAAATAAAATAAACTTTAACTGTGAGCCCAGAAGTTTGAAATATTTCCCACTGTCAACCTGGATTGTCAACTTCTTTTTATGTAAGGAGAATAAAAAGCAATTACTCTACAACAATCTCAATCCTCTCTCTTTGGCTCACAAATTTTGAGTAGAAAATATTGCTTGATTAAGAATCCATGAAGAATCCATAAGAATGCATGATTAAGATATAAATCACGAATGTTATTCGAAAAGAAATCGCGAATAGTATTTCAATAATAATTCAAGCCGACTTCCAGGCGACATTTCCCGCCTAAGTCATTTTCCGAATCGAAGCAGGGCAATGATAATCTGACGTCTCTATAAACACTCACTTAGCTTATTTTCCTGTAAATTCAAACAATCATAATTTAATATTTTAGGATTCTATATAACAGTATATTGTATTATCGTTGCTAATCTTTAAGACTAATCATACTGTTATAGAATACAATCTTTATAATACAATCTATGCTCGTTTTTATGGAACAGTAGGGACCACATATAAGTTTCTAAATTGAAAAGTTCATACAATAGAGGTTCCTGAAAACATTGGATCGTGTCATTGGAAGTGTATTTGGGACCACTCGCTAATTCGTAAAATTGCTGTAAAAAAAGGAAACTCGTGAAATCGAACTGCAATACTTATAAAAATCTGTTGTGGGTCAATAGGACTTGAGTACAAGAAAGTTTTGTATCAGTGACTTTACAGTGACTTAATATAATTTTACTCTGATAATATTTTTATTATTATTTAATTTGTATGCACGGTTTTATTTCAATTTGTGTTAAATACCATTTATAACATTTTCTTGTGTTTTTCAGTTACAGATGGTATTGAAGTTTCAACCGATTTACTACCGACATACTTTATGAACTTTCGGAAAGTGTATTTTCGTTTGTGAATACTCCCCAGACCTTCTTAAGGCTGAAGACGACTGAACTGAAAAACTTGAATTCGCTTAGATAAATTTTTGTACAGATTAGCTTTCATTTAGATGTTCATTTCCATAAGAAGAACGTAAAGTAGTGATGTAAATAATAATTACGAAGCCTCACGCGACTACGCGGAAAGAATATTTTTCACGTCATTATGAGAGAAGTAGACACTCGATACAACGGCCACTTCAACAAGCAATCATTTGCTGTAAATAAATTCGCTAAAGTATTAAATATTATTTAGGCACAATAATTAATTACTTCCTCGTACAAACTAAAGGGAGCATTGTAATTGCGAAAACTTTTGCTAATGAGATTTTGACCTTTGCTAAATTTACTTTCACAAGTTTCTGCGTGACGTCTCGACGCAGGAATGCATTTTTTACGTACTTATTACGATCCATTTGTGAATAAACTTCGACTAGTTTAGGGCTGATGTCGTTACGTACACCTTCCCAAAGATGTATCCGACAGTAATTCAATTTTCTTATGTCAACTTCATTTTAAAAATAGTGTTACCCTTAAAAATAAATCGTATCACATATAATAACTTTTCGCGTTTCTTTCTAGTTTCGTGCTTTTTCCAAAGACTAATTACTTATTCATACAAAAGTAATAAAACTGAAAATTTCACTAGCACTCAAATACTTTTTTGCGTACGCGCATACATATGCACGCATGTTACTCTCAAATCTCTAAAACGATTATCTGTGGAATATTCAAATTCTGTATTTAGGATTTTTGTAAACGTTCATTCGTGCATCTTCTGTTTTGATTGCAATCGACTGGTAGTTTATTTACAGGGTCACCCAAAAGACATCCAGTAGATTAAGGTCAACCGAAATCTTCAATATATTAAAAATTTGTTATTGTTGTTGTTGCTAATGCCCTCTGGCAACCACAGGACGGTGCCATATCCCCCATATATGCAGGCGATGGGCGGAATTGACGGCTTCCCTTTTAACGAGCCCCAGTGGGAGAAAGAACGTGTTAGCTCGGGGTCCCCTAATTTTTAACCAATTCCAGAGGAGGGATTAACCCCTGAAATCGGCACCCCCAGTGGTATCGCTTAACAATTTGAAGGACATTGGAGCCACGACGGATTTTACATGCACCAGCTCCCACTAGCGTACCCGGTCCCAAATCAGTCGAGCCGAGAGGTAGTTGATCCTCCCGAGCACTGGCCAAGCCGTATGCTGCTTCACTTGCCGTGTTCTTGTGGAAACGGAGTTTAGTGCCCAGACCATAGCGGGACATTAAAATTTTATGGCCAACTATTGTTTGGGACATGCACTGAATATCGCTAGCTGTCGCCAAGTGCAGCGACTTTCGGGGAAATTTCCTCAAATTTGGGTCCAAAAATGAGTTTTCAAAACTAAACCCAACTTGCATAGCTGTATCTTATATTTGGAGAGAAATTCCCAAACATTACTCATATAAAGTATCGTATCTCGATTTCAAAATAAGTAAGTTTGAATGAGGTACATCAAGTGCGTATTTAATTTAATAACTTCATGTGGTGTCCACATCAGATTTTTCAATAGCAAATCTCTGATAAAGGTAATCTTCTGCGTTTTTATTAAGATGGGCATTCACTCAAGCATCACAAAAAAAAAGAAAGGAATAATACTTTACTCAAAATATTTATCAAAATGTTTTAGACTTACACCGAAAAAAAAAAAATCAAAAAGAAAATTCCTTGCTTAAAGGGGTAATAACTTGCCATGGTGTTACAATTGCCGTTGAAACAAAATTTGATTTGAACTAAGCGATTGCATTCTGTCATGTAAATTTTTATGAAAGGAAAGGAAATGGAATTCGAGGTGATTCAAATGTAAGATAAACGTTCTTCCGCACAAGCCTTTATTTATTTTTTTAAATATGCTTACTAATGCACTTATTGAAAAAAAACCTTCCATTTTGCATTGCGTTTGGTATTAGAACGATTTCAACAGCTGTTACAGCATGTGCACTTTACAACTGTTGAATTCTGATCGAGAAAGTGATGTACATCAGCCCACATGAGACACATCTGGCAAAAGTTTTGTTTTTACATGATTCTTATTTGGAACTGACGGCACAGAGTCGCGCCTTGACTTTCAGTGTACAAGACTGGATGATTGTCTTTCTATAGCCTCTCTTTCTTTGCCCTCGGCCCCCCACCATGGCCGAGTAGACAAGTACACTGAGCATGCATGGGCGCCCATGCAAGGGGCCATGCAAGGAGGGGGCAAGGTAGGGCACTTGCCCCCACTAGAGCTTTAGGTTAATGTCTCATGATGTATACAAATGGCAAAACCAGAACTAAATTTGTTAAAACTTTGAAATTTGCCCCCCCCTAGAAAAATTCCTATGGACGCCCATGGTAGAAGGCTCAAGTGTGAAGGTCTTGAATTAGGGCATGTCGCTCAGACATTGATCTAACGGTAAGCAGTTTTTGGTGTTTTCCTCCAGATGGAACCAGAATACGCTTTAGAACACCTTAAAAAGTCCTTCACACAATCAACCCCCCCCCCTTGGCAGTTTTCCCCTTGTGTAGGCTTGCCATAACACAAAACTTTTTGTAAGAGCCCTCACTTGGTCTTTATAGTACAATGTTAAAGGTTTCATGTACATAACAACAACAAAATATCCAGCAGAAAAGGAATTCATATGATAGTGTTCTGGTAACCATTTTTTAGAAAATCGACAAGTTAAGAAGCGTGGATTATAGAACACTTCCCCGCCCGATCTTATTTGCGTAAGCTTCACTTGATCGGAAGTAATTAATCTATCCGCTCCTCCCATTTCAAAATCGTGAGAGGAGCGATTCCCAGTTATCAAAATGTACCCCATTCATTAATTCGGTGACGAAAAAAATTTCATCATTTTATCCTAAAAAGTATACGAAAATAAACAGATGCTGACTTAAACTACTTCTCAGTAGTTCTCAAAAGGGGAAAAAAAATCACATCGGATGGCCGCATTTTAGGGTTCGTACACAAATTAAGAAAGAAAACAATGATTTCATAAATGCATAATCTTTCTGATATTGCAGATATTGTATAGCACCTCACCAACTTTGTTTAAATATATCTCTGAACCTTTTTATGATGAAAGGCTGAAACTTTTCTCACCTAATTAGCGTGTGAGGCACATTTTACTAACTCGGAATTCTTTTGCTTAAGATTCTGTATGAAAATTTAAATTTTGTATTTATGTGGATTTATTTTCCTGAAAAAAATTTAATAGATACCGTTTTTTATGTATGTAATTTATCGCATATGTCTATGATCAATATCTGAGGAATAAAAGCGTAGGTCGCTGTTTTCGAAATACCCTGTATATGTTCCCTCATAAAAGGTATTTGCCCATAAAACCGTCATTTCGGGTGGTACCCTTCTTGAGTTGAAAAAAAGTTCAACTACTCATACGAGTAAAAAAAGTTTAGAAATAACTTTCTAACAGTTTTAAGCTATCTACTCGTGCGGTTGTTTGAACTTGTTTTGCATGTGAAGAAGAACGGACCTTTTTGCACCACCTGAAACAAGCATTTTGTGGATAAGTACCTTTCATGGTGTTTTCTACAAAGTTTGTAACTATTTTTTATAAAGATATGCATTTCATTTGTTAGATATTAGCTTGCATGAATCCAGACACGATTATCTGAAACATTTATAATAGCGGCATGATATGTCCAAAAAAGTAAAACTGACTCTTTGTTCCTTTCTGGGCCAATAATCAAAGCTAAAAAGATATACTGTGTCACTTTCCTCAAACTTCCTTTGTTTTGCTATCAGAAACCAACGAAACTGCATTCAATGTTCCTGTTATTTGAGTGAGGGGGGGGAATGGTGCTTCGTTATTTCCCCCATTAGCTCTTAGTTTCCTTCCACCTGTACTTAGACAAATATATTCTTCTATTGCACAAAAGTTCATCGTAAATTTGTGACAGAATGAGATGCCCTTAAACAGAGTGAAACAGTGGCAAGGAAAACGATTATTTCTTTATAGGAGATGTGTTAAGATTTTCTGCGAAGTCCATTAACCATCTAAGTGTTTTAGGAAAGTGCAAAATATGAAATTGCACAAGTTCATGTAAATATGTACGTAATGAGTGTATGTGTGTAAGGGGGCAGAAATGACTGTGATAGACTATAACCCGTCACTGATACCAGATTTTACTTGTTTGCTTCCACCTTGGAAAAGACGGAACGGTGAAGATTCCCTTTCTTTGGCTAACGTTGCTTCCTAGTTCTGGTCTTTGGACTCGCTGCGAGACTCTTTCTTGTGCTTGTACAAAGGGAATCTCCATCGTTGCACCTTTTTAATGATGAGAGAAAACAGTTTAGAGCTACGTCCAAGACTAAATAGAAATAAATTAAAAAATAACCCATCCTTTTGGAAAACGATTGCGCACATACAACTGAGTTAAGACATTTTTGATAATGTAAAAAATAAAAAATAAAAATAAAAATAAAAAAACTGATTTGTATGAAAGATACTATAGTTATGGAAAATCAGCTCTCAATACTACTTTCGCTCTCTGTAAAGTTGAAAACTAGTTCATGTGTTTTCGTTAACAATAAATGTAAAACTACCGCGAAAATTGGAGGTCATCAGAGGGAATTTTACGAGGGTTGAAATTCCAATACTGTGGTGAGCAGGTAAATGCAGGAATTGCTCAGGGACCACAGATTTTAGGACACCGAATATCTTTTATTTTCCTCTTTTTAAATTCCATAATAAAATTAGAAAAGAGGGGAAAAAATCACAAAAGTTACATTCTTTTTGAATTATGAGTTGTGAAAACAATTCGAATTTACTCTTGTGAAAACTATTTTTAATCTACATCATTTTCTCAGTTCGTTGAAATAGTCAACAGAGAATTTCGACATCATCGTTTCACTACTATCGTATATATTTGTTTATTTCAGACTACTAAGAATAAAATTTTGTGTCTGTAGGGGGGGGGGGGTGGTATTCAAAATTTTTCAGAAAATATTAGGTGTAACGGAAAGTAATAACCTTTTCTAGTATAAAATTCAAACAAACAAATTTTCCATAAGTATTGAATTACAAACAAGATGTGCCTAAGCATAGTACTCATAGTTTTTTTTTTTTTTTCTTAAAGCGTGAATTTTATAGATACTATATATTTTTTTTCTTCGAAGAAAAATGGCCAACATTCAAAATGTTCTGAAATCGAATTTTACATATTCGCGAGTGCTGTATTTTACAGCAAGAATTTTATGGATATCCCTTTTCTTCTTTGAGATCACCCTGGATATGTGAGAAGGATGTTTTGGCCCCCTATCTCCCATAAGTTACGAATTTTAGAAAATTCTCTCCAATCTAGTATCTACGTTAGAAAACAGACATACGTGCCAAATTTCGTATTATTAGCTTCAGTAGTTTTGGCTAGGCAAAATACTGACATTCGAAAAAAATGACATTACTTTCCGGTACTCCTATAATACAAATACATATATATATATGTGTGTGTGTGTATGTGTAACATAATAAATCAAAAGCCCGCTGAAATCCCAAACTGATAAACTGCGTAGCTGAGAACAAAGGAAATTCGCTTTCGAAAACCGCAACTACTACACAGTCCCTCGCAGTTTCGTTCTAAGTTTGTGGTCACACCCCGTTGTTTGGTCTGGCGGGCTTTTTCGGACCAAACCCTCTTGCTGCCCAGATATGAATTCGCCCAATCATTGCAGGTTGCCAGGTCACGTGACAAAACCTCAACAGAGTTAATAAAAAAGCTGACGCATCTGGGGAGACAGATTTGTGCTTGTTCTCTCTCGCCAGTATATTCTGTAAGAAACGTCGACAGTAAAATAATCCAACCGAGCATCGTTTTAGTTATTGTCTCGACAGCCGTAGCCTGCCCAAGGAACCAGGTTTGCGCACTCCAGCAACGGTCCTCACACCGCGAGACCCCGATGCTGTAGTACTCCTGCTGAACTGTATCGCCTCCTCCTGAACCCGACGATGATACTACGCCGCTCCAGTCCAGCAGATCTGGTCCGCGAAGTCTCGGGCATGGTAAACCATTACGATCCACGACAACACCCTTGCCGTGCCCGTGATTACATTTTATATATATGGGAAGCTGTTCATCGTGTGGGGTCTATTTTTTTTTTTTCTTTTCACCTGGATCCAGAGTTACCTTTATCGGGTTCTGATGGAGAGACTACACCTGTCAAGACAAGAAAATATAGAGGAGTGATTTACTCTAAATGAACATATAGTGTGAGTAAAATGTCTTCAGAGCAAACACGCGCACACATTATACACATACGTAGGAGTTTGTGTCTATCTTAGAGATGATGATTTCAGGAACTCTTTTAAAGACTAAAGAAGCGATTCGAAGCTCGGTAATTCGAGTCCAAAAATTCCACCTAAATCACACCAGAAATTTAAGACAGTGAACATCCTGGAATTTCTATTTTTCCCACCATATTTTTTTCTCTGTATCTACAATCGAATAATAAGATATTTTGGGAAACAGTTACCGCACTTTAATATTTTTTTACAGTTATACTTACCAAAATGCAGTACTTTTTGAGAAATCTTCTGCTTTAATTTTTCTCCCGAATTGTGTGTGGTTTTAGGTTTGTACGGCAGCAAGTGAATTGTTCAAAATCGAATGCAATCAGAATCTAAAATTCAAAAAATAGACTTGTTTAAACCTATTAGGATTCAATATGCATGTTATCAAGTTGGGAATTCGGCCCTTGCTACTCTACAAATGATCGAATACTGGCTTCTTTACAGGTTGTACGGGATATTTTCATTGGTTGTCATTCCTAAACAACGAATTTCAGCCAAAATATCGTCTTTCTAAAGTTGTAAATATTCATATTTAATCATTTATATATCGTAAAAATATGGAAACTGCCCTAATAGCACAGATGGTCACAAAAGAGTCGCTGTGACGTCACAGAGGGTCAAAATTGTCACAGGACTGTCGCATACTAGTCACATTGTGACCTGTGAGTGATGTGACTCTACTGTGTGGTCACTGCGAAGTTTATTTGTGACCAGTCACCAGGTGACGTCGCCGTGAAGTCACCGTGTGACTAGTATGTGATCGGTCAATCAGTGACTCCACTGTGAAGTCACTGTGTGACTACTTTGTGACTACTGATTTTTTGGACTTCAAAGTGACGTCACACTGGCCGCTTTTGCGACTTTGGAAACAGACTCATTTTTTTCTAATATTTTGTGGCAATTTCTTTCGTGAAACATTTAATAAATAAATCCGAAAATAGTAATCCAATAAAATCTCGTAGTTATGTAGTAATGGAATTTAGTTTAATTTATTAATTTTTAAATTATTTCGTTTAAACAAGACAATATTATTCATAAAAAAATATTATTCTTAAAAATATTAGAGTTGAGAGTTCTAATCACAATGGTGAAAACTAAGTATGTATGAGTAAAATTAACAATTTCTTTCATATCCCTATGGCATATATGTTTCGATAGCTTATGTAGGTTTAAATTTCTGATGGGGGAGGGGGGACGATCCGATATTTTCAACCTTATTGTTACTAGAGTAAATACATATGTCTCAAAATTGCTGTTTTTAATAATTGCTTTAAGTTTTCAGATCCCACTCCCCTTTAAATACGTCCCTAGTATGTTTGAAAGTTCCACTATGAAAATTTTGAGCTAAAACTATGGGTCTAAGTCAAAAATACATTATTTATTTTATCTAATGCATGTTTTCCCAATTAATTTTATTTATTTTTTTATGAAATCCCTTTTAAGCAAAATATAGCAAAAATATAAATCTTATCCCTCATATCTTAATATATATCAAACCCCACATGTCGCACATTACAAATTTATTTCATAACCGAATAAAAAATTTCTATGAATCATTAGTTTTTTTCGGATGAATACTTAAATAAAACAGCACATTATCACCTGAAAATAATTTATGTGGAAAAAGGAAGATTTCCAAGATTTTTAATTTATATTTATTAATTATGGTATTTCCCCTTTATTTATAAAATACTCACAGAAAAATTTTAAACTTCCAAAAGAAGCCATGCCAGAACTAGCTTTTACAGCAATCAGGTTACTTTTAAAGTATCCCGAGCAAGGTAATCACAGCCTTGAGGTAAGATGCGGCCTTCTCACCATCGGGTCGAGGGTTCGATTCTGGACCTGAACTTTTTCTTGCCTGAGAGTTTGGTGCTGCTATCTAGTGTATGTTTTCGGTAACTCTTTTCCCCCGAATTTTTTCGCTGTCGCAAAACTGTCCCAGGGACTTCTCTGAACGGTCGCAATGTGAACACACAGCAAGAGGACATAGGGACTCTGGCGTGACTTTGCTGCGGAGTCGCGGCGACTGTTTGTAACTCTATTGTGACAGTATTGTGTGGTCGCATTTCAGTCACAGGGGACTGTTGTGCTATTAGGGTGGTATCTAGTAGAAAATAATTTTCTTGAAAAAGAAACCATTTTACACTACCAGGAATCATTTTGCATGCTCAGGATCGAATACAATCACACCTCTACAGTTTGGATACTTGTCATTTCAATTCTTGAGAGTGTCATTTCAATTCTTAAGAGTGATTACTACTTTTTCGCTTTAGACTGGAGAAATAAAGTGTCTTTAATAACTTAGACGTACAAACGTTGATGAACCTTGGTGTGAGATACCTTGTTTACGGTTACTTTGACCAATCGATACCCAATTTCATGCTAGGTGTTTAAAAATATCTCAGGAGTTACGAATTAAATAAGTAACTTTATGATAGGCTGCTTTCGTTTCCGTAAACTACAACAAAGCATTCTGATGTACGAAATTCTTAAATCCGTCGAAAATAAGACTGGTAAACAAATGGTCACCTACGTAATTTAGTGCATTGTTGACCAATACCGAATCCCACAACTTTGCTGAAAAAAAAAAACACTGTCATCTCATGGCATAGCAAAATGTATAGTAAAACTCAGCTGTTCGAGCTTCATCAGGGGGACCCCCTGAACCCCCCTATTTTTTTTTAGTTTCATTATTGCCATATTAACACGTTATTAATTGACTATGTGATTTTATCTCTCATCTTTCGCGTATTTCGCCTGGTAACCCTATGTTGAAATTTTTAAGATTTTAACCTATTTATAGAAAAATACATGTGATGACTATTCTACAGCTTACGAAATATTGTAACAATAGATTAAAGCTATTGTGAACTAATAGTATTTAAATATATGTAAAATTATGTCGCATATTTTTATGTCGCTTTTTTGGGACAATTTTCAATAAAGGGGGGTGAGAGATAAAATGACATAGTCATTACTATCTAAGTGAATATTGCCATCTGGAAATAAGAATGTTGTGAAGCAAAACTTTCGCAAAGTCGCATTATTAATAAATGGCCCTGTAAACAGCCCCATTGTTACATTATTTTTTAACCCTACGTTTGTACTGTGTCGATAATTTTCGGAAACCTTGAACTTTAATTTATTCTGAAACAATTTTTTTTCATAATTTAACGACAATAATTCGTGAGGCATGGCGTATTTCCGTACTGAAGTGCACGCGATCTTGCATGATTGTCCAAACAAGTGTGAGTCGATTTTCAGTATACTGCCTAAAAACTGCAACAATGAGTGTAATTTAATAGCTAGGAATTATAAAAAGGTCGACTAGTTTCTCGGGAATATAAATTTAGCAAAGCGACTCGATCTTGGGAGAATCAAATCCCGTAGTGATTTATAAATAGCTTTTTTCACAAAGAACGAAACTGAACATAATATGTTGATTTGTCTTTAAAAAAACTTTGAGAAGCATACTACTACTTATATGCATAACTGAATTTCTATAGCTAAACAGATGAATTAGGAACAAACATGTTTGTATCATTATATTTAATTTGCATCATTATATTTTATTCTACTCAGCTGTTAGCCCTTTCATTCTATTCTTCTAAAGGGTTAACAGTAAATGTTAGCCCTTCACAACACTGTGTTTTAGGTCAGCAACTGCCAAACTAATACTTTCATTAAAGCATTTTCAAAATCTACTAATGTATGTTTTTTCTCGTGGTTTCCATTGTTAGCATAGACGCACCTACGTAGACGGCTATAAGGGGTTAACCACCCCCCCCCTCCTAAATGGGAAGAAATCAAGAAGAAAAATCTCTTAAAAACTGGGAATTTTAACTTAACCAACCATTGAATTAAAATATTTTATTTTTAGCTAGCTGCGTGAACGTTCTTCGCATGATAGGAAACAAAAATTTTTCTTGCATGTGTAATTCGAATTAATTCCATTGATGTGAAAAAAAAAGCAAAACTTTTTGACTCGAGACGTAAAGTTTACGCCATGAGTGCTAAGCTGAGATCACTGGAACATCATAACACATGACAAACTATGTCAGTGTCATTCACGATCAAATATGAAAGAGCTTGACGATTTGCAGAGGAAACACAAAATGTCTCATTTCTACATCACTTTTAAAATGACTTATTTCTACATCACTTTTAAAATGTCTTATTTCTACATCTTACTACTTTTTAGGTTTAAGCTATAGCCCGAATAGGCACTACATGATGTAGACAACCATTTCGTTATTATAGGTGAAAATGAGACTTGAAGTATCAAACACCCTTTATAACAATGTGACGTCGGAATAAGGATGACAGTTGTTGCCATGAAAAATCATGAGCGTCGATGTCATCTGCAACACTAGACGTACTTTTGTTTCACTCTAGCAATTAGAAATTGAACTTTAGTCGGACAGTTCAAGTTCAATCAAAAGAAACCGTTGAAAATAAATCCAGGCTACCATTACTAATAGAAAAGGGTCTGGATTTGTGAATTTGAGCGAATGCATGTTTATTCGTAAAAAATGTTACGTAAGTACCATATGTTAAAATAATGATCTGAATGCGCATTTTATTATCTGACAAAATTAAAAAAGAACATTCTGAAACAAGAAAACGATTCATCTGAATGGATTTCTAATGCCTGTTTAAATTCGTGACATCAAAATGACGTAGATAATTAAAATTTAAAACAACGCAATTGAAATTATTATTGTTTTCTTCTTTTTTTAAAAAACAGTTTCAATTTTTGCGTTACGAAGACGACACACACCAGGAAATGTAACCGGAAAATAGCGAAATATCTACGCAGCAGCTGGTGGAATTTAAAATGCTATTTCATTCTAAAATTTATAGAAAAACTCCAAATTTATATTTTATTTCGTTTAAAGTTTAAAAAGGGGTTGAATGTGCATTTTATAATCTGACCAAATTATAAAACGGATAGATTTTAAGGTAAGACAATTTAAAAATTATATATCTCGAAAATTTCACGAAAATGCGGAATTTCTTTGAAAAAAATCTCATAAATAAGTAGATAATGTTAAACCGTCAAACTAAACTGTTTTTGAAAGAAAATTTTCTCTTCTATCCGATGATATACTGGCCCTTTTCCTGTGGATATTTTTTCATCTCCTATTGCTGAATATTTGTGAAAAATTGCTCAAAAATGGATAAAATATAGAAAAAAAAACAATCTACGTCGAATTTTAAAAAATTGCTTCGAGGTGTGCAACTTAACGTTTAGAACTTCCTGTCTACCAAATTTGGTAATTCTATGAGTAGCCGTTTGTCCGTAATGCCACCGACAAACAGACAGATAGCAAATATATAATTTTAATAATAATCTTTTAATAAATATTAAAATAATATAATAATAATTTTAATAATAATCTTTTTTATAGTACGTAGAGATAATTTTTTTGAAATTCTTTCAAAAGCATTTTTCACACAAAAGTTGTTCCTTAAATAAATGCTCACAGATAGTACAGGATATACAGTTGGACTCTGTTATAACGTCAGTGAAGAGATAACATAACTATTTATGACGCCATAACGGAGTTGCATTAATAAAGGTCTAGTGTTCTATGGGAGAGTGGCACAGATTATTTTGACGTTATAAGAGAATTGTCATTACAAACGAAATCTCTATAACCTGGTTCAACAGTAAAATAAATAAAAACTTTGTGAAAAAAACAAACATAAAATGTTACTTATAACACGATGCGATCGTTTCGACCAAAAATTCTTTCGGTCTTCATCAGTCAAATCAAAGCTCTTCCTCTCACAAAGAATTTTTGATCGAAACGATGGTATCGTCTTATAAGTAACATTTTATGAGTGTTTTCCTCACAAAGTTTTTATTTATTTTAATTATTAAAACCAGTATTTTGAGTGTTTTTCCCTAGTTCAACAGTAATCGAACAGCAACCTAAATCGAACAGCAACCTAAACCTCTTGTGTACCTCTACTTCCTTAATAATCAAAAATTTCTGCCTATACAAAGGTGATTTAAAATTCGTTCAACAAATTCTAAGGGGTCTTAGAACGCATCAAGACCATGAAAACTTACCGTTATAATATGGAGATGCAAACAAGGATGAGAGGGTGTAAATCACGAAAAGCACATGCAAGTGAGGTCAAATTGGAACGACAAAAGTACAGTACTAACTTTAAAAAGATTTATCTCATTAATTATTACAAGAGCTGTTGGAAGTGGCACCCGCTTACGTCATTGCACTGTCTACATTGACGCAAAAACGATTCCCGGACCGATGATTGCCACAGCTACAGCAATCCGCTCAATGAGATCCTCTGGCTGGCGTGTCCACAGGCGTAAAGTCTCATGGACTGAGATCTCGCGAATCCTGAGCCATGCAACGGATTCCGCGCTTCAGAGCCTGCATGCGTTTATCGCGATTTGCACCATCTCAACGTAGTCTCCGACCACATGTTTTATATGGTATAATTTCATCCTCTTGATGTCTTCTATCAATCCTCTGAATTTTTCGGTCGAATTTTGGAAGACCTCCTGTGTATTTTGAATTTTCTCCTATAAAACCAAATATATTAGTCCTCTACAACACTGTGTTGTAGGTCAACAACCGCCAAACTAATCCTTTCATTAGAGCGTTTTCAAAATCTGTTAATGTGTACTTTTTTCGCATGGTCTCCATTATTTAAAAATCTGGAGTGACTCCACTCGACATTCCGAACACTTACGATTAAGATCATTACCAAGCATTTAAATAAATTTTAATCGATGAATAATTCAAACATATATACCAAACTGAGGCTCAATTGAATGCACCGTTTAATCAGTTGCGCACTTTCGAGAATTTCTCCCCATAGGCCATAATGTAAAAGAAATCTTTGTAGTAGCCCTGTAGAAAAACTATAAGTCCTATAAACACCAAAATCAATACCGGTCTTATGATGGTGGTTTATAACATATATACCCAATTTGAGCTCAACCGAATGAACCATTTAAACGCTAGCGCACTTTCAAGAATTTCTCCCCATAGGCCATAATAAAAAAAAATCTTTTTCGTAGCCCTGTGGGAAAATTATAAGTCCTATACACACCAAAAGGAATACCGGTCGTGCGACGGTTGTTTATAAAATATATACCCAAATTGAGTTTACAATTAGTTCACAAACATTTGAATAAGGCTTAATGTGTGCAATAAATCTTTCTACATTAAAAACGAAAATAGGAGACAGTCATTTTGTATGACGTTATATGCATGTTACAGCAAGTTATTTATAAAATTGGAGCTATATCAATTAGGAAAGATCAATATATCTCTCTATTAACTATGGGCAACGTCCCGTCGCGCGTTCGTCGACCTAAACGTTCGAAGTTTTCCGTGGTTTCCTCCGAAACTTAGCGTAAATACGGGTTAGGGCCCCATCGAAAGACCCCCATGGAGGGCACCCCTCCCACAGGCCTAGATCCCTCGTGCAGACTATTGGCCTTAACCCTTTGAGGCGCAACCCTTTCCCAATGCTGATAAAAGGGCAGTCGTTGCCATCGCTCGACTTAACTACCAGCAAGATGGCGGACGATCGAAACGTTCATCGCGTGCCACAGATTTAGAGACCCTTTTTTGACGACAGCTGCGTCAAAAAAGGGTCTCTAGATCTGTGGCACGCGATGAACGTTTCGATCGTCCGCCATCATGCTGGTAGTTAAGTCGAGCGATGGCAACGGCTGCCCTTTTTTCAGCATTGGACAATCTATCCAGCTGTTCCTCGCATTCTTCCATTTTTCAGCAGATGCCAGTGCTGTTAAAAATAACCGTGACAATTTTTTTACGGGAAATGACGTTCTAAAAAGTAAAGGATTCTCGTTTAGCTATGTCACCCGCAACAATTTTTATAGAAATCAAATCTATTCTTCGTGACTGGCAACAGTGAAAACGTCAGAGTTTGGTGATCCCAGAGCGGGAACACTGCGCGTTAAAGGGTTAATCCCACAACACATTGGACAACTTATTCATTGAAGAAAATTTACAGTTTCCAAAACCAGATAAAAGCAATGTTTTCCGTTGGTGTACAGAGCTACATAAAAAAAAAATCAGAATTTTTCCGATGGCAACACTCATTTTTTACCTTGAAATATTGATCACCGTACTAAAACACCATTAAAAGGCGTTGGAATGATACACTTACGACGAAAATTGGCGGAGTAAAAAAATTACAGAGAGCCTTGTAAAGAACTGAATTCAATACAGAGAGGAGGCGCATAGACATAATTTTCATAATTTACAAATATAGACAGTAAAAGTGTTAGACTAACAGTAAGCCACATGAAAAATTTGAGCTATTTTCCAAAATTTCCCATTCATTTCTTAAGTTTTATTACTCTACTGCCATTATATTTTGAAACTTTCCACGAATTCCGATAAAATATGTAATATTGTGAGGGGGTACAGAGTTTTCAAAATAGTTTAAAAGTAGCTACAGGAAAAGTTTGAGATTTTAGATTATCTGACCTTGAATTTTTTAACCGTTGAAAATAATCGTAGAGGGAGCAGGTTGTTAACTATGCAAATGCAAAAATTCTATCTTTTTCTAATCTGCGTTATCATGGAATTAGTAGTGTAAGTTAATTGAAAATGGCGATATTTTTAATAGCGGTTCCAAACTTAAAAAGTACTGAAAATAAAAATCTAAAAATTATATTGAAACAATACATAGATTATTATTGATGGTGTAGATTGGAAAAAAGAAAGAAAGAAGTTGGGTTATTGCACAAAAATCTTCAAATTTTGAATCAGTAGTGCGACACAAAACCTTTACATGCATTCTATGACGGCTCCCTTCTCTTAAATGCTATTAATAGATATGGTGTAATAGATAACCTATAATTTCAAAAATTCTAAACAGAGCAAGAAAAGCTAACTTTCTGACGGAAATCTCACTCAAAGGTATGTATTAGACCATCCAAAAGGGCATTGTGAAATTGGCAGCAGACAATCCACCATATTATCGAGATGGATGAAGGTTATACTTACTATTGTAGCGCGGAGAAAGGTCATGGACATTTTCGAAGGACACGGAACCTTGATGAATGTCAGTAGGCAGGGCGCAGGTTAAGCTATGAGAAGAAGACGAAAAAAGAAAAACGAACGATTTTTCTGATATTAATATCTGGGTAGCTCAGGGACGGGCAATCCGAACAGCCAAAACTTCAAGCAAAAAAGGCTGCTTTCTTGCATAATTTTGTTGAGGAAGAGAAACGTTACTCTTATAGGTACGCTTGCCAGACATCCCGGTTTGACCGGGACAGTCCTGTTTCCAGACAAAATCCCGGTGTTCCGGTCGGTTTACTTCACGTCCCAGTAAAAATTAAATCTGACTATAGATTACCAAAAAGGTCTAAAAATAATTAACTCTGAAGGATTATTAAGGATAATTACTTCGTCATTTGTTTTACTGTACTGTATAAAAAGTGAAAACTATCGGAGAGTGATGGTGCGCTAATAAGTATTGTTCAAATTTTTATTCCTCATTCAAAGTGTTTCTTTTTACAACTTATAAGTGTTAACATGTAAGAAATAAAATGTTTAAATTTATATTAGTGTGTCATTTATTAATAACACTGGTCCAGGTTCTTAATCAGTAACCTTTTATTCATAGCATTGAGAATAAACTATCCTCTAAAACAGCGGTGCGCAACCGGGGGTCGCGAGAAAATTTTTGGGGGTCGCCAAATTCAAAGAGATTCAAATTTATGAAAAATCTACGATTATTCATTTCAAAGAACTGAAATAATACAAGAGAAGAAACTGACAATTATTATTTTACGAGCGCGATATTCGCGATCGCTATCACGGGGCTTCAAAACTACGTTATCATGCATAGTGATCTGCAAATTGATCATGCATAGTGATCATGCATAATGATCTTCAAAATTATTTTCCATTAAAACAAAACATCGATCTCGATTGGATCCAGAGGATGACTTATGACTTGCAATTTCCAATACTGATCCGAACATAGAAGCAATCATGAGCTCTTTGCAAGCACATATTTCACATTGACTTTTTATGATGTAAAGTTTTTTTAAAGTATTTTTCATTAAAAAATATTTATATCCATATGCATAAATAAAGCATTGTTTCATAAAATTATGTGTTGATTCATTAACTGATTTTTATGATGCTACAACTTTTATAACATTTTATGGTGATTTATAAGTTTGGTGCGCTATTTTAAAAACGCGTTATTTCAATCGATGACGTCACGACACTCTTTTAAAAACACCCTGTAAGAGCAACTCCCAGAAAGAATTTCAATGTAACTTCGTTTTCAATTAAACAAAATGTCTACTGTCTATCTAGGGGTCGCGACAAAATTTTACTCAAAATAGGGGGTCGCGACAAAAATTTACACAAATTAGGGGGTCGCAGATGAAAATTGTTTGCGCACCACTGCTCTAAAACACTCCGAAAACCCGCCAAAAGTGTGTACCCTTGGGGGGGGGGGGGAAGTAAATGTAGTGTTACGGCCAATTATCTGGGCCGAAGGGAGGTGATTACCCTCCGTGGGGGACTTTCTAAGGGATCCTAACCCGTATTTACGCGAAATTTCGTAGAAAACCACGGGAAACTCCGAACGATAGGTCGGCGAACGCGACCTGGTTTTGAACCTGGCATCTTCCGTCTCCCAGTCGCGAACGCAATCGCGTTCAGCCACAGGTGGAACAAATGTACCCTTGAATACCCGTGACACTGGGGGGGAGGGGGGGGGGGGCATTCTGGTGTCCGGTTGAGTATTTCAGAAATCTGGCAAGCCCACTTATAGGTAGTGTTGTTATACCACTTTCTGAAATATTTACACAAGAAATGGCTTTAGTACACAGTGGAATTTAAATTATGCAAGCTCCAACGATGTGGCATCCATGATTCAGCTATTGAGGTGATCTAATAGATTAATTAGAACTTCTAGAAGTCTTTCTCTGAAATTGGACTGTTAGACGTATTAATCTATTTTACATTCTAACCAAAGACCGGCAATTAAATGGTTCTTTGAAATTCTTAGCTTCAACTTCAGAGAACCTCTTGAACATAAAAGATCACTGTACACGCTTTAAAAAAAGGAACTAAATGTAATTTTCGAAGTAGCTGAGATGACTCCAAAGGATTGAAATCCAGGACAAGTTTGTTCTCGATTTCTGTTCTTTTTTTTAAGCGTGTGGCCTAGACTGCAGAAGTACTACCTATGGATCACCAACAAAATATTTGGCATCACTGAGTACAGCATAATCCCTAAACCAGCACCCCTAACCCCCTACCTGTCAACCTACGTATGTGTCGCACATACGAAGTCATACGGTCGAACGGACTTGAAGTGCTCCTTCATCGCACACACACGATGGTCATCTGTCAGGGTGGACTAGAATTTTTTATTTCCGATACGAAGTCCGATTATTGCCTACTGAAATGCTATGTCTGATGTTACGGCCCATAATAGTAAAATTCAATGGAATAAAAAAATATTTGAATCAAATCATGGAATGGCCCATGTATTTTGGTCAGTTAATTTTCAGTACGACTGAACTCCTCCCACGAATATGATGTGAAAAGACAGTCGAAAAACAATCTGTTTCTTAACATCCGGAATGTATTGCCAGACGAATTATCAAGAAAGTGTTGCAGATACGACGACAGGAAGAAAGCATGTGACTGTCAGCACACACGCTTTTAAAATTATCTAAGCTGCGCTATCTTCAAAAGTCTGCGAGCTGAGTGAAAAATTTAGTCCTCAGATGTAGCACAAGTACATCATTTTAAGTGGTAAAAATTAAATCAGTTTCAAATATTACCTGTGGTAGAAAAAAAGTGGTAGAGTGGCAAACGTTATTAGTAATACGATACAGAGCCTATCTTCTTACCTATAACTTCTTATGTGTGTTTTTTACAAAGTTTTTTATTTACTTTACAGAGCCTCTGTTTATAACGATAACACGATATTAGATGCCCTAAGGACAAGCATCGTAAAACTCAATAATTTACATTTTTATTGGTTCCGATGGTATTTCTGTACAGCAACCTTTCGTTATAAAGACATTTGATCCCATAAGAGGGGATTTTATCGAGTGTCCACAGCATGAAAAGTGACAAAAAATGAGAATTTAAAAAAAAATCTTTGAGTTTGTAAGCTCTTTTTTTGTAATTAGTTTTTATCCATTAAAAAAAAGTTTTAAATGTGGTTTTAATTTTTTTTAACCCCTTGAATTGCTAGATTTAAAATTATACGTATATAGATGTTATTTTAAAAGCTCTAAGTCTTTTTTTGTAATTAGTTTTTATCCATTAAAAAAAAAGTTTTAAATGTGGTTTAAATTTTTTAACCCCTTGAATGGCTAGATTTAAAATTTCATTCAGTGAGCGCCAATTTTCACTGCTTCATCCCCTCCCTTCCCCCCCCCCACAATAAAAAAAGAGATTGCTAAAAGGTTGCATTCTGCTTTATTATACACTTTGGATGGGTAAAATGATCTTTTTTTTATAAATCAGCCCATCCCAAAAAATTTTACATTGGTTTAGATAGTTTAATTTTGATTTATTTTGCATTTTGTAAGGGAGAAATAACCTTTTCCCAAAATTTATCCCCTCCCCAAAAATATTTATGGATCCGACACTGCACCTACTTTAATAAATAAGAGATATTTTACCACTTTCAATATTGTAAGAGCTGTTTATCTGTAATTAGATATGTTTTGTTAAAATTTATTGGATTTATTTTCTAGGTATTATCTTGGTTAAAACTGCTTGAAGTAAAATAAACCAAGAAATATATATTTGTTGTATTATTTTCTTGGTTAAAACTGCTTGAAGTCAATGTGTAAGCATATTTCCAAAAGAAAGGCCGTCTTTTCTTGTATTTTTTGTCTTGAATCCGTCTTTACAGTGTTCAACTTTGCCGTGCATTCGAAGACCAAAGTATGGAAGCAACATTGAGCACAGAAGTCTATTCACTGCTGCGTTTTTGCAACGACAGAAAAGAATATGTTGGCTTCAACAGGATTAAAAATCTATAATCTCTCTCACCTTGCGTGCACCACTGCCTGGACTTTATATAGAACGAAAATATCTGGTAATATTTTCTAAAATAACTTCACACTTTAGCTCTTTTTGAAGACGTGAGGGGGTTGAAAGTTCATAATTTTTTGCAAAATGTTATATTTTTTTAATAATAAAAGTTTTTCGGATTAAGTTTTTTTCAATCAAGATATTTTTTTAAATTCTCATACTTGGTACAAGAGTCTGAGTTTCTAAGAATATTTTTGGAGAAAATAAAACATTTTGAGCTAATTAACCTAACATACAACTAAGAAAAAATTAGCTTTTAAAGCAGATATATATGCTTTTAAAAATAAATTAATAGGTCAAAGATAAATTTTTCAGAAAAAAAAAAAAAAAAATCCATTCCTGGTGAGATGACTATAAGCAAACATGAAATAGGTATGAAAAGTACTTATAAATTATTAATTATAATTATTAATATATCTATGATATTCAGAATTAAAAATACTATTCGTTCAATAGAAAAAAAATAATTATACATTATTGGAATCTTTTTTGCGACTTGTATGGGCATGAATGTAGCTGTAGTTTTCTCATGGGAGCGGTCCAGCTAAGGAGGCGGAGGGTTCCATTCTTATAAAATTTGATTGACAGAAAATTTTATCATAAATATCTGGTAATATTTTCTAAAACACTAAAAAATTTTAAGTTCCTTATAATAAATGTTTCTTGTTACACACTGAATTATAAAATTTACAAATTTTTTAAAATTTTAATATCAAGTGTTCAAAATTTATATAAAATTTAAATCATTTTTACAGTATACTATTTTGAGTGAGGGCTTCAAAAGGCAAATATTTGAGTATAATTAGCGTTTGTGCATTTAGCGTTGTGACAAAAAGGAGGAACCCAGACCCCTAACTCCCCTCTCTTATAAGCCCGTATACATGGGTAAAGAGTGCAGTATAAAAAATGCCTAACAAATTATTAATTTTAGATATGATTTTTTTTTTGTCTTCATAACACCATATGTTTGCTAGTGATTTAAAGCTAGTTTTAGTAAGTAGGAAAAAAGAGGTGCGATTGTAATTTCTATTTGCGCTCCCACCTTTAAGCATTTTTGTCTGACGTGTTTTTTTTTTTTTTTTTTTTTCCCTGGTTTAATTATTTTTCAAGGCGGTTTTAGACAGACAGTAGAAAAGAAACACCCATATATATATATATATATATATATATATATATATATATATATATATATATATATATATATATATATATCTTGAAAAAATTATTGGATAATTTAAGAAACCACAATTTTTTTTTCTCGGGGACGTTATGAATAAAAACCGTAACACATTACACTCGTTCATAAAAATTATCAAAATCAAACCAAGGACTTCGGGGGAAAAAATAAACAGGGGTTAACCCTGTTAACCCATTAACGCCCAGCGATCTATTTTTAGACCGTCGCGAAATTTGTAAGTCACTCAAATATTTAAGCATTTGTTTAATTTCCTAGTTTAATCTCTTGAATAATAAATCTGATTTCCACAAAATACTCAGCGATAACAAGTTTAAATGAGACTATTTCCCTGTCTCAATCACACTTTAGAAAAATATTTACGTTCTTCAAACTACATAAATCACGGAAATTTATTTATTACTTCTGGGATCAACATAAATTTGAGAATGTGCTGAAAAAAGTTGGGCGCTAATGGATTAAAATCCCTTGCGCAATTTTGCAAGTCACAGAAAATGAAGCATATAAACAAATCCGAGAATATATCCAGACACTCACCTGCTGCTCTCGGCGGCGACGTTTGCGAGCGCTTGGTAACTAACTCACTGAACAACTGGCCGACTCATCTCTCCAACCCCAGGCTCCCGCTCGCTCCGTCCCAAGGCCGAATCGCATAACGCCCATCACGTGTCGTCTGTTCCGCCAGTTCAGTTTGTTGGTTTGAATGGTCGCAGCACAACACGGCTCGGGAATCGGGGGGGGAAAGAGCTCTTACAGGGTCACTTTTTCTCTCAAACTGACTTGAAGGACAAAACGCATCTTTTCTCAACGGGGATTAAGAAGGTGGGAGGTGGAGAAAGGGAGGGGGTAAACAGTAAATAGGCGCACTCAGCAACACAATCTTTCTTGACACTCATTAGTGTTTGGGAAATTTATTTATTTATTTATTTTTCGTATTCTCTCCCTCGGTGAGTGCTTGCTTGAGTTAGAGATGAGACGAGATCAGCCCGAACCGGGCTCGGGCTCTAAAATGCATGATTGTGCTCGGGCTCGTGAGAAATTTCTCCCTTGTTGAACATATTCCTTGTAAACAGATTTTTTTTTTTTTAAGTGATTCAGGGGCGAAGTAAATTAATTTTTATTATTTGATAAACTTAACTATAAAGAATTAGAAAGTGCATTGAGAGTTTGCTATTATATTTGTCTTTAATTTGCACAAACGACAAAATTTGTGATTTTCTGTCAATGAAGTAATTGGCTTTTAGTTATCTATTAGCTGGGGGCTTTATGAATGGCAAAGAATTTTATCAGAAAGATAGGTCAAACTTTTTTTCCCCTTGAAATAAGATTTTGGTTTTTATCATTGAAAAGACTTTTCTCTCTTAAGTCTCAAGTCGCCCCCTCCTTTGAATAGACCCATTTCTTCTGGAGCATTTAAAAGCCCAATCAGGGAAACAAAATTGTTGAAGAGACTTCAGTAGAAAAGTTTTCACCGCTGCATCTTTTCAGTAATGAGAAGTAACAAGTTAAAACCTGGGTTCAATGGCCTATTTTTGTTAACCCTTTGAGGCGCAACCCTTTCCCAATGCTGAAAAAAGGGCAGCCGTTACCATCGCTCGACTTAATTACCAGCAAGATGGCGCAGCCAGCTGCGTCAAAAAAGGGTCTCTAGATCTGTGGCACGCAATGAACGTTTCGATCGTCCGCCATCTTGCTGGTATTTAAGTCGAGCGATGGTAACGGCTGCCCTTTTTTCAGCATTGGGCAATCTATCCAGCTGTTCTCGCATTCTTCCATTTTTCAGCAGATCTCAGTGCTGTTAAAAATAATCGCGACCATTTTTTGACGGGAAATGACGTGCTAAAAAGTAAAGGATTCTCGTGGAGCTATGTCACCCGCAACTATTTTTATAGAAATCCAATCTATTCTTCGTGACTGGCAACAGTCAAAAGTCAGAGTTTGGTGTTCCCAGAACGGGAACACTGCGCGTTAAAGGGTTAAGGTGTGCTCAAAGGGGGGGGGGGGCATCACTCCAATCGTCGCCACCTCCTTTTCCTCCTTGAATCTGACTCTGCTCGTTGAATGCTTAGTTGAACTCCGTTCCATATCCCCAACTTTATTATAGAGGGAATTGTAGTTAGTCAGTGGCGTAGCCAGAAATTTTTCATGGGGGGGTGTTACGACTACTGCAACTCACACATATGTATACGTGTGAGTTATCAGGGAGTGAAGAATATAAATTTCGTATGGCAAAAAATTCCTCATTGGGAGGTAGGGGGGTTGTGAACCCTCTATACCCCCCCCTTGGCTACGCTACTGTAGTTAGTGTGTTATTTTGTAGTTTTGATATTTTTGTTTTTTTTTATCTTCTCAAAGGAAGAAGAAAATATTCTCAACATTTTACTCTATTAGTGTATCTTCTCTCTTTTCTGGTTCTCGCTTCCTTTATTAACAGGAGGTGTGTGGTCAGTGTGCTTGTTTCTTGATTTCTTTTGAACGTTCCGAAGAAACAGCGGGTATGAGACAGTACATTCAGTAATATTCACTGAACATTAATAAAAGTCCAGAGAGACTGTGTGCTGCTTGTGCTAGATCTAACAAATTCGGTTCTTGGAAAATCTTATGCATGAAGTTATGCAACTCCGAACTATTTTATTTTCTACATATGGCAAAAAAAATATTATTAATTTTATTAATTTTGAGCTTTTATTTTATTATTTTTGGATTTTTGAATCCTTTTCTTGTGTAGTCAAAAACAGAATCCCTAAATAATTTACTAACATCGATCATGTTATCGGATAGAATAGAGAAATTTCTTTTAAAAAATCACCTGTGTAACAATGTACCAACTTTTTAAAAAGTTTTAAATAAAATCCATGTTTTTAATTATATACGAAAAACAGATTTTAAACTATCGCATCAAAAAATCAATTTTTTCCAGATTATGAAAGGTCTGTTTCCAATCAGTTTTTTTTGTTTGTTTGTTTTTGTTTTGTTTTGTTTTGTTTTTAGAATTACTAATTAGATGATATCTCCCGATATTTAAACAAACAAAAATAGTCTTTGAAAATGTAACCATGGCATCACGGCAATCATAACAATAAACGGAAATGCGGTTGTCAATGAGACAATATGCAGGACAAGTGCTTCAGACAATTTTAAAATTCCGACTTTTTTTTTCCCCGTTACACCCCTAGCTTCTTCATAATTCTCAGCAGTAGCGGATTCAAAAAAGTTTCAAGAGAGATGAGGAAAGCAATAAAGTATCAATAAGCATTTTATTACGGATAGGTCATTCTTCTTTTCCATTCATTTTTAATAGTGAACACTCTAGCCTGTTCGCTTTCATCATTAAAAAGATGCGGAGGTGAAGATTCATTTCCTGAGATCAATGTTGCTCCGCAGCATTGTACTTTGATTTCTCCGCTTGGCCCCAGCTTTTCTCAGAACAATTAAAGACTAGGGTGGATCAAAAAAAAAAATTTCGAAATCTTTATCTCCTGAGGTCTCAAAAGTTGTATATTGATATAAATAAGACGTGTGTAAAATTTTAATGTTCTACGACAACGTCTTGGGGTTGCGCATCGAGTTTGAAATTTAAAAATTCTTGAAAAATATGACTTTTTTAAAAAATTGACCAAAAAAATTATTTTCCGAATTATTAGGCTCCCGAGGTTTTAGAAGTTGTATATTATTATTAATAAGACGTATACAAAATCTGAAGGGGCTGTGACAGTTTCTAGGAGTTGCACATCGAGCTTGAAATCTATAAATATCTGAAAAATATGCGTTTTTTGACAAAAATATGTAGAAAGCAAAAATTGTATTTTTATTGAATTAGTCCCGTTGAAAAATAGTCAGTAACGTTCACAGCTCTTCTCTAGTATAACCACAATCGTATCTACATTACCCAGGACCTACCTCGTTCATTTGCCTGCGATCCGAGTCCTGCCTGTGCCAGCCCAAGCATCCAATTATTGGAGCATACGTTTTAATGAATAATGTAAAGCCCGACTTCAAATCAAACTGTGGGATTTTATGTCAAGTTTAATAATCTAGATCGTAAGAAACCATAGATGGATAGACAGCAAATTTCGGAGTGGCTGTTTGCTATGGTGTGAAGTTGGCAAATGCAACATTGCAGAGATTTAGTTAGATTAAAGAAATGCGTTTCTAAATTTCGGATGACGCGTTTGTTCTTTCCAGAATTCGATGATTCGCCTCCACCGCCAATCCATATGAAAATCTCAAGATCAATGGATTTCGTGTCAAACTCTCCCAAATTTCCAGTGAAATTCTCAAAATTAGATCGTGACATATGGCCAAAATATGTTGAACCAGGTTTCATTATCAGCGAGATATGTTCTTTGTGACAAACACTTGGGTGTAATTTTGCCGTCAACAAATTTTTCTAAGTATCTGGTTTTGTTCTTCCTATTATCAAAATACAATACAAAGAAAATTTTAAAGCCTTCTTCCGTTTCTTTCACTGCATCTCATTTCCTCTAACTTCATATGGGTCGAGAATCAGTTGAGAAGGTTTCTCTCCATCTGCATTCCTTCCGCTTTCTAGATTGTGTAAGTTGACAAAGAGTTGCTGCTGCCCAGTCCGTAATAACTTTGCGTCGCAGACTTGTGAAAACACTGAGATTTTTATTCTAACTTGGTCATTTGCGAACGCATCTCCCAAAGTGGCGGTAGATAGGCATTCAGCGTTTTCTTCGGACTTTCGTACTTCTCTTTCGTTATTTTCAATTTCCAAATCATTGATTAAAGTTGGAGACTGTGGATATTGGAACTTTCACCTCTTTCTCCACCAATCTCGAAATTTCTCTTTCCAACCTTTCAACTTTTCTCTGGTTCTCCATAAACTTTTCTCCTTTACAATTCCATCGATTGTCACATATCTAACTCTGAGCTACACCTGCTCCGGGAAAAGTCAGGACATTTGCAAGTGAGATATTCAATAGCTCGGTAAGGGAGAGTTTTCCCATCTTTCTTTATAAACAATTCCTTATGTCCGTCTCTAACATACGATTTATTTAGCTGCTGAACTTGCTCATGACCTTTGCTAACTATCTCTTGAATTCCTTGGATTGACACAGTATGGGATACTGGCCTTGATTCACATTTGCTGTACTTTGATCGCCACAACTAAGGTTACTGCTCCGTCCGGTGAATCCTGCCCTTTATGCAAAAAATTTTCTTTTTATGTACAAAATAGTAATATAGAAGTACGAGTATGTCTTCTCGGAATTGTAACATGGTACAAGGTAATTCTTTCGATATTCCCAGCTCTTCTAAGAACACCGATTTTGTTCCATGTCCTGTTGCAGACAGTTTCACTCTATTCAGAATCGTAGCAGTGCAAGGCAGCCACCGTTTAGCTTTTTTGAGAGTAAACTGAAAGAACCATCTATCTGAAACGTTAAACTAAATGCCTGTTTCAATGAAATATTTCGTGCCTGGTTTAACCGAACACCTTGTTCATCGTCATCACTCGTTAGTCAAACCGGCACTAGTTGTCTAGAGCACAGCTTGCGTACTGCGCCCCAGACAAATCGACAATGCATAACGTGTGCATTGAATCAAACTATTCGTAAAGCCATTTTTTGTGATTTACGGAGCTTCTCTGAACATTTCTTAACATATAAAAGGACCCAATTATTTTTAACAAAGTTTCCTTTCTACATAATTTTTTCAAAAAACACATAATTTTCAGATATTTATAGATTTCAAGCTCGATGTGCAATCCCTAGAAATTGTCGTAGCCCCTCCAGATTTTGCATACGAGTTATTCATAACAATATACAACTCCTAAAACCTCGGGAGCCCAATAATTTAGAAAAGAATTTTTTTGGTCGATTTTTTAAAAAAGTCATATTTTCAAAAATTTCTAAATTTCAAGCTCGATGCGCAGCCCCAAGACGTTGTCGTAGAACATTAAAATTTTACACACGTCTTATTTATATCAATATACAACTTTTGAGACCTCAGGAAATAAAGATTTCGAAAAAAAAATTTTTTGGATCCACCCTATTAAAGACCCATTCTGGGAAACAGTATTGATCACAGAAGGGGAATTTTCATTGCATCATCTTTTCAATGATGAAAGATTAAACCTGGAATCAAAAGTAAATTCCCTAACAACGCAAATGATTTTTTAATTCACTTATGCTGAAAGTGTGAAACCGATGTCTTTATCGACACCCCTCCCCAAAAAAACTTGAAAAATCCCTTATCGAAAATTTATGTTACAAATCTCACATGCATGCCAAATTTCATATTATTAGCTTCAATCAGGGGCGTAGCCAAGGGGGTGGGGGTTAGGGGGGGTCCCCTAACTCCACCCCCCCCCCATGAGGAATTTTTTG
The DNA here is from genome assembly GCA_038373885.1 of Cheiracanthium punctorium. Lineage (NCBI taxonomy): Eukaryota > Metazoa > Arthropoda > Arachnida > Araneae > Cheiracanthiidae > Cheiracanthium > Cheiracanthium punctorium. The sequence continues at coordinate 471,147 of JAWZYV010018863.1, read as the reverse complement.
CCATACAAAATGTATATTCTTCACTCCTTTATCACACACATATATGCATATATGTGAGTTGCAGTAGTCGTAACCCCCCCCCCATGAAAAATTTCTGGCTACGCCCCTGGCTTCTATAGTTTCGTTTAGACGAAATATTTACTAGGAAATAACGATATTTCTTCCCGATCCACCTAAAAGATTAATTACTTCTGTCCAACTAAAATATAGCCTTCGATTTTATCTTTTGATGTCTCTTTCATTCTTATCTTAGTTGGTAAATATTTGACGTACTATTGTTCAGCTTTCTGTGTCATGTTTATATCTTAAATCTACATAGGGTATTAATTTCACTAAGATAAGACAATGTTTTTGTTATCAGGATAACTTTAATCAATATTACTTTGCTTTCTTCGTAACAGAGTGGAGTGGGGGGCAAGGGCGGACTTAACCTATCTAAGATTCCAGCCCACGCTAGAAAAAATAGATTTTCTATTGCAAAATTAGGAAATGGAACTCTCTAATATCGACTAAAGCCCTCTTCCCCCAAAAAGTCTGCCCAGTTTGGCTAATTTAAAATGAATGACTTCCATACTTTTTACTTACACAGAGTTATAAACTCCTCTCTTGTTAAAAATTCTCAAACAGCTGGTGTGAAGAGCAACTTAAAAATAAATAACTTATAAATAACCTAACGCACATTTACCAAATTAAAAACTGTACGATTCTTTCGAATATTCACCCTTTTTCAGCAAAATTTCTAACCTGCACATTAGGCTGGGCGATTTTCGATGTCCATCTCATCTGCACCGAATCATTAAAACCCTTTAAATGCCGCACTATGATCCAGGAATAAAAGATTTAATTAATTCATCAAAATTACATTAGAATGCACCCATAATGACTATAAAACTTTTTAAAAAAGCCATTAAAAAATTTCCTTCACTGATTTCTTGGATGTTCCATTTTTGGAACATTGGCATGTAACTGTATCTTTCCTCTTCTATATTTGTTTCATATAAACGACAAAACGCTGTTTGGTAAATCTAAAATTTTATGCAATAATAAAGTTTTACTTGATAATTAGGTGTGAAATGACGAAAATTTAAGTAAAACTCAATAAAAAAATTGTAATTTTAAAATTAGCATAACATTTTATAAGAAGTTGAATGCATAAATGTATAAAAGAACGATAAAAGCAATTTTACGCTTGCATACTGTTGACTAATAATACAGATATTATAAAGAAATGCAGTTTTAAAAATGTAATCCTCCTTATCAAAAAATAATAAAATATTTTAATCTTTAGAGGGTGCTTAGGATTTCAACCAGCAATACAAAAATTTTAAAACCCACTAAAACACAAATTTTTTTTAATAATTTTTTAGCATTTTTTTCGCAATGTCTATGATATTGAGGGAATTGTCCATTGAGCCTTTTCTTACTTTCAAAACACAAGTTTACAGTATTTTATTTGGCGTACTACAAAATGCCCTTATCGTGTAAGAACGTCATGTGCATCCGAACTTTTTGAGTTTTCCATTGATGCGCGCACGGTAATTTTGATTTTAGGCTTCGTCTGAAACAAATTTAAATTAATCTCTCTTCTAAAATTCTATTGCCTACACGTCTCCAGGTGTAATCAGCTCAAAACTATTAAAATTCATTTATTCATCAGTAATGCACTCGTTTTCATCAAGAGGCAATTGACAAATATCTATGATTGACGTATTTCAATCATCCGACATAGAATTTTTTTAAAAATTAACATTGTGTATAGTTAGAGTTTTCTTCGATTGCACCATCTACATTGTTTCTACAAACATCTATACAAGTTCTTACTGAAATGGTCTCGAAAATTTGCAGAGCATAGAAAGAAAATCAAGCACGTGACTCGATGTCACTTCCTTCCAAGTTCCCTCGACATAAAAGGACTTAAAATAAACAAAAAAACCCTTGTGAAGCAAACATTCATTACTAACAGAAGAAACAAGTAAGCTATCTGAGCTCAAATCAGAGGAATGCAGCACTGACTATCCACCTTCCTTCAGGCAAAGGGGTGAAGGACATGTCAACTTCCCCTTACCCCCCTCTCCCTCTAGTCCTTCACACTTCAAAAATAAATTAAAATATCGGTTATGCCTTTGACAGACTTATGTTCAGCAGATATAAGCACTGAATGTATCAAAATCTAATAAAAGAACATAAGTAGCACTTACATGTAACACCCCTAATTTCGTATACCGTTACATGCCAATGTTCCTTTTTTGAAACATTGCATTTTTATGCAAGATTGAGAAAAGATACCTTGATATATCTTGATTTTTTTTAATTATCTCTTTGAATTGGTCCATTGGAAATACAATAGGGGAATTTTTGGGGAATTTTATAGAATTGTGTGTGTGTGTACTGTAAAAATTGTTTAAAAAAAAAAAAAAAAAAAAAAAGCGATTTTTTGAAATTTTCTGGGTTGAAATTTTTACATTTGAAAAATACTTAATGTACCAAAAAATCAATCACACTCTCAATAATAAGCAGTATTTTTTTCAAACTGATAGTTATGACAGTTTATTTTTAAAAAATATAAAACATGATGTTCCAAAAAAGGAACATTGTCATGTGAAAGGTTAAGGGGAGGATTAAGGAAGATTAAGGAAGGTTAAGGAAGATTAAAGCGAATTCTTTGGCAAAACAAATTATTAAACTTATTTAACAAATATTTAAAATAACACATAAACAGAGTATTGTTCAAATTATTTCATAATATACCTTTTACTTGTAACTACTTTGTGTGTATGTGTGTGTGTGTGTGTGTGTGTGTGTGTGTGTGTGTGTGTGTGCGTGTGTGTGTGTGTGTGTGTGTGTGTGTCTCCATGTTACTACAATCATTTTACCCGTGGCGTTGTTTCATATAATATTACAAAAGAAATTGAATAACTCTTCTCTTCGCTATTTGACAAATGTAAGTTTTATTAATAGAATTCATATGTTTGAAATAATACAAAACTCAGACTGTCTTCCGTTTAAAGACAACACATGAATTCTCCCAAAGGTTCCCTACATGATGAAACGATTCGATTTTTATGAAACGATTAGATTATTTTAAAAAGTAGGTAAAAATTGGGGTTGAAAACTGGCACCGTTTTATTCATTGGCTTTTTTCTGTTACTAATAATCCAAACATGCAACGTTTTTGTGTTACTTTATGCAAAGCATTCATAGGATGATAATTATATTAGTTTCAAATGCAAACATATTAAACATTATTATGAGTTGTTTTTTGTATAAAGGTGGGGTAAAATGCGGAAAAGATTTCTAAAAAAAGTCCCCCAAAAAATTAATACGCTTCATTGAATTTTATTTATTTTCTATCATGACTTACAAATTATTCAAACTTAAAAGTATTATAGCTAAGGCTGTCAGACTTAGGTTATAGATAAACATTGAATTCCGACATCGCACTTTTGCATTGTAGGATGGGATGAAATGAGTAGGAATTTCTTTTTGATGAAAAGTATAATATTTTGTTTTCAATAATGTTTGAGGATATAGGCTAAATGATTTTTTAGCCTCTGTTTTCAAATATTAGTGTATAACATTTATATACCCATTGAAAATTTTATTCGAAGTACTTGGAAAAATAATATTAACTTAACATAGCTGTGTACCCATTTTACCCCACCCCACCAAAACATAAATTCAAAGAAAAAAAAATTACAAATTTTTACTTTTTTTCTGATAATAAACTGTCTAGGCCTTCATAAATTGAAATTAATATCAGAAAGTCTCAAATTTTCAGAAATGCACTAGTTTACTGGAAGTTTTTGGAGACACGTGAAAAAAAACATGGATACAATAAGCAGATAAAAGCTAATACTTTGTTTCCAAATGCAATTAATAAACTTTTTATACGTATAAATCTTTGCCAACTAATTTTGAATATAGACTTAGAAAATTTTTATATTTTTATCAAAAGGAAATACCAACCCATTTTACCTCACCATATGCAAGCATTTCCTAGGAAAACGTTAGGTAATCACTAAAACTCATAGGTTGTATTGTTAAGTTATTCCGAAAATTCAGAAGATTCTCTTCATTGGTTCTGCAGTTAGTCGTTTATTGGTAGCCCTATAGTTTATTACCCTATCTTGCTTGAACGGTTTTCAACAAGCTGGTGGGTCTATCTATAAGCGTAAACAGATAAAGAAGTGTGTTTGCAAAAACCAGGACTTGGGATGTTTCTGAAATGACTGATATAGTTTTTGAAGAGATAGTTGTTTCCCTCATCCCAATCACTGTAGGGTTTAGAGATGTGGAGGTTCCTAATATTTTTTCAAACTAAGCAATTTTTCGAAGACCTGCCTAGCAAAGGAGATACATCGTTAAATGATAGCCTCGAGGTTCCGGGTTCTATTCCAGGTAGAGATAGATTTTATTCACACACAAAATTGTGTTTCAAGCTTAATGTAACATTGTCCCACAACCGATCGCCTTGAGTGCCAGCAGTGTAAGAAATGTGTGCAAGGAAACAGTTGTGTAGCATCTAACTCATTCAGGGAAAAAAGTCGTGACGTTGTTTTTTAAGCATTTCCTTCTTCTTTCAAACGTTTGAATAATTTATTGCGGAACAAACCAAATTTTTTCAACGAGCATTTGTAGGTATAATAAATTAGAAGAAATAAACTTAGTTAAAATACAGCGTTCACGAATGTAAACTTACCTAGAGAATTTTTTTTGACAAAAAATCATTATTTCGATGAAATCCAGCTCCCGGAGTGAATTACAATTTTAAATAATATTTTTAAATGTTATTAAATAATTTTGCATATCATTCGATATGCGTTAGGAAAATTTTACGTAAAATATCATCTTTCAATAAAATATTTTTGCGTTTCCCTTAAAGGCTTAAATTAATGAATAAATGAGTATTTTTCTACTTCTTTCTTAGGTGTCAATTACTGAAGCATGAAGTGTCAATCACTGGAGCCAAAACTTTTTATTCTAGTCAATTACTGTTGTCGTCCCCATGGCAAGATATAAATTCTAGAAAAAAATAGAAATTTCCAATATTCTATTATAAATTATTCTATTATTGTCGATTGTGGGCAATAGTGCTGTCCTAAATCCGGCCCTGATCACAGTCTTTCCATTTTTCTTAACTACATACAATCTCCTTACATTTTCCATAAACATCTGACACATGCTTGTTTGCACACATTTACTTTTTTTTGTCTTTGGAATTGTCTCTGGTCCTACATGTATTCATTTTGAAGAAGAATAACTTAATCCAAAGGGGAAAGTTTTTTATTAATTTTCTTTCAAAAGTTTAGAAATGGTTGAATGTAAAACTATATCCATTCACCTACGTCCCTGTTCATTGTATTCCGCCAGATCCTGTACCTTGCATTATTTTACTTACAGGCACAAAAGTCGGAAAATCGCATAAAAATGCCTTTTTATAAAATTATAAATCTATTTAAAACCAAAAAACATGGTTTAAAGTACTCATTAATGCTTTTAAACGATACACAAATTCTCTAATTTTGAGAAAAAAGATTACATAAATAAAAGCCCAATTCGCCAAACCCAATTACATTGAAAAAAGAAATAGTAGAAACTTGCAATGTTACCAGTAAAAAAAATAGAAAATATGCAATGACAACAGGGAGAAAAAATAGGAACAAAAACAGGGGAAATAAAAATAAGAAGTGGATGAATAATGAGAAAAGAAAAATCTTAAAGAAGTTTAGCTTGTAATACAATATTAAAGAAAGCACAAATAAAAAAAAGGAAGATGATCAACGGGTATATTATAAAATGTATCAAGACTAAAGCAAAATTTTATTAAATTTTTAATTAATCAAGTACTCTCATTATAATTTTTATTTTCACTTTTACATATAAATAAAAATAAAAAACAGAAAAGAAGTATTATAGTAATAAAAAAATGAGTCGGAGCGTACATGGATGTGATAGAAGCCCTCCTTACTAACGAAAATAGAACCAAAATTATACTGTGGAGTTTTTGCTTGAATCACCAGTAATTGACACTTTAAGAGCAATATAAAACTAGCTAGTAATTGCTATTTACTGAAACTATCCTGAAACAAACTTAATGTTTTCAAAACTTAAATGAACTTAGAAAATTTGTGCAGGTATAATTTATAATAGAATATTGGAAATTTCTATTTTTTTCTAGAATTTATATCTTGCCATGGGGACGACAATAGTAATTGACTAGAATAAAGTTTTGGCTCCAGTGATTGACACTTCATGCTTCAGTAATTGACACCTACGAAAGAAGTAGAAAAATGCTCATTTATTCATTAATTTAAGCCTTTAAGAGAAACGCCAAAATATTTTATTGAAAGATGATATTTTACTCACATTACATTATTTTCCAATGCAAGCAAAGTACTAGACAAAATCACAAATTGATAATATTAATAATGATGTTAGGTGCACCGGTAAGTGACACTTTGTCGGATAATTTATCATAACAAGCTTTAATTTCAGAACTGTTATCAAATAGTACTATCTAGTACCCATTTAGAGATTTGTCTTCACTTTTATGTATTTTTTCAACCTCCAGGGGGGAGGGGGTGTCTTTGTACGAAAAATTGAGATTTTAAACTCAGTGCTCTAAAAAGAATCTAATTCTCAGTAACTGGCTTAATGCTGAAATTAAGATAAGTTCATTTTAAACATGTTTCTATTTGAAACATGTTTCTTTTAATAAATAATTTTTTAAACTCAATTGTATCAAACAATAGTACATAAAGTAAGTCGTGTTTTTTTTTAATAAATAAATCTATTTATTTATTAAGATGGTCAAGTAGTGGGTAAAAAAATGGATTTCATCAATAAGTGACACTTATATCTGTTATTGGTGTTTATTCTCAGTAGCTCGCATAATGCTGAAATTAAGTTCATTAAGTTCATTTTCAATCTGTTTCTATTTGAATCATATTTCTTTTTAGAAAATTAATTTAAACTGAATTATATAGGATAATAGTACTGTTCCTACTCATTGCATTTTTTAAACATTAATTTTTTATCTTTTACTGGTACTTGTTCTCTTAAAATTCAAAAAATATTTGTCTTTGTATAGTATCAATATAACAGACATCCATCTGAGATAATAGTTATTAGTAATTATGTAAAATTATCAAACATTACAGAATCTAACGGCTTCACACAAGAAAATATTTTATTCTCTCCTATCAAGCTTTGTCCGTTGTAGCCATCGGTTGACACAAAACATTTGTTAACACAAGCATAACAACTACAGACCAATTTGTTACACATTGGTTGAAAATAGGAATGAAAACAAAAGTTTTAAATCTATATATTATTTTTCTGGCATCCATCTAAATTTTAAGATGAATATTTTCTACGTTTTCAATGTGCTTAAAAAGCTCTACAATTTAAAATAGATAAAAAATACATGATTTACAAAACAGTCACATTTAACAGCTAACTGCCTCGCGACAAGACAAATTCCATCACAGTCATCCATCTATTCAAGATAGTTTGCAGATACGACCACCATCAGAATGCTGCAAATAAAAAGATACTTTTAATCAATGTTTAAAATTTTAAAGTAGCAATAAAAGTTTGATTAAAAATGATAAAGACATTAAACAAACGCATTAAAGCCCTTTTTCTTTTCCCTTTTTTTTTCTTTCCATTCATTTTGCGGTTGCTGTTGTTGTTGTTGTTTTTGTGGGAGAAAAAGAAGATACCAATGCAATGTGGCGGAACATACACTGCAAAAAAATTCTGTTAAACTGGCAGAAAAAACGGTCAGCCAGGACGCCAGTTTATTTCCGTGCATTTACAGAAGTCTTCCGTATTTTTTTCGTATACGGAAGATTTCTGTAAAATAAACCGAATCTGTAAAGTTTGCGGAAAATTTCTGTAAAAAAACGGAAATAAACTGGTGTCCTGGCTGACAGTTTTTTTTCTGTAAATTTGGCAGACCTTTTTGCAGAGTAATAATATTTTTTAGATTACCATTTAGATAGTAAATATTAATGTTATATTAAAAAAATAATCCCTAAGTTTTTTCACTGTTATTCTAACTATAAGAGATCTGTTGTTTTAAATAGTAACAATTTCCAGTGCATTCCTTAGAATAAACACTACACTGCAAAAAAAAGTCTGTTAAACTGACAGAAAAAAAAAAACTGTCAGCCAGGACGCCAGTTTATTTCCGTATTTTTTCGTATATGGAAAATTTCTGTAAAATAAACTGAGAATCTGCAAAATTTATGGAAGACTTCTGTGAAAAAAAACGGAAATAAACTGGCGTCCTGGCTGACAGTTTTTTCTGTAAATTATTTGACAGACTTTTTTTGCCGTGTATCTGAAATTTCCTTTCGGTTGGTTGAGAGGATAGGCCGCTAGAGGCTCATATAGTATATTCAGATAGTATTTTATAATCACCCTGTAGAGGAATCTATTTTTTTTAACATGTCGTGATTTTTTCACAAACGCATGTTTTGGTTCCAAGCGTGGGTGGAAGGCGCCCCCCTCTGCACGTCCCTTCCCTATCTTGGTGGATCTGGCACCGCATGCGGTTGTCAGAGGGCATAAACAACAACAACAATATTAAAGATACTTGTGAAATATTTTCTCAAGGGTAGGCACCTGCCGATGAGGCATTCGCCACTAGTAAGGCCCTAAGTACTAGAAATTTTATTATTTGGCACCCAATACGCGTCCAACGTTCCTTTCTATGAAGGGACGGACGAGTTAACACCCAAGCTCCATCCGGGAGCCCAGACCGAAAGTGTACTAGAATAGTTCATTAACTACTACATCCCTTGAATGGAACGAATCCAGGAATATTGTCTTATATGCATTTTTTCAATAAATGCATTATTAACATAGCTGTTATGCATATTTTAAGAGGACTAAACACTTTATCTTGCTAAACGATCCTAATTCAGAATTCAAATACAGCTTTTAATGTAATTTTTAATTCATGCGTTTATAAAATGAAAGGATTTTGTTGCCCATGCTCCAGAAATTTCTACGTAAGTCGCGACAGCGGTGATTCTACTTTTGTGTCCATGATTGCTTATCTGGGTGGATTTTTTTTATGCCACCGATGCGAGTAGGTTTTGAAAGATCAAATGAAAAATGCTATTGCAAGTAGATATGAATAAGGGTACGAGCAATCGACGTCACAAATCTCACCACATACCATTCACACGAGTATCGTGTCCGAGAACGTCTAAAGAGCAGATTACTGAACCTTTCGTTCTCGGAAAAAAGAAAATTAGTACAGAAGAAAAATAAAATGGAAATGGAAAGTTAAATCTCTAAACAAAAATGAAGTGAAATAAAAATTTAATACTGAATTTAATACCCACTTAATATCTATGCTAACATGTATGTGTTTGGATTTTCGTTTTTCACAGTATGTATATGTATATTTAATTTTATCAATAAAATCTGCTTTTCTAATACAAACATTATTATATAAAAATAAAAATTGGAAGAGTCTTTTTGAGTCTTGTACAAATTAATTACATTTCAGTTAATTTCAATCCAGAAAATTGATTAGAGATACGAGTATTTTCGAGCTCGGTCGAGAAATGAATTATAAACTCATATCTCAAGGTACACTGTAAAAATAATAAATTTAGATAAAAGCAACTACATTTGAAAAGAAACAGTAGTATGTGTTACTTGTGAATTTTGAAGTAGGAAAATAATTTGTGATAAATTTATCTTGGGCCAAAAAACGTTTATTGCAGTGAAAACTAGAATAAGTGAAGGGCGTTATGCATCTCTCAGTTGCTCAGAATATTAAACTATAATCAGTGGAAAAATAAGTTCAAAGTATACACTAATTTGCATTTTAAATGCAGTAGATTAAAATAATTCCTGTTTTTTCTTTAAAATGGTTTTAAAAGATTCTTTTAAAGTAAATGTTGCACAAAACGTTTCGCACAACAATTTAAAGATTTTACATCTCACTAGATACATTCACTATTTACCATGAAAGCATCTCTTTTTTTTATTGGCGCCCCAATAAAAAAAAAACGGCCAATATCCCCGGCCCTCGTAGCGGTCAAACCTGCAGTCGACTTCGGACCAGGTCATAAGAGAGATAATCAAACTTTTTAAAAAGTGACATATCCTCGCATTTGACTGTTACTTAGTTCATTCTATTTCAAGTAAGCTATTTTTTTCAAAAGAATGAAGCATTTTATCCAGCGCGTTGAATAATGGAAAATTCCCAAATGAGCCATAGTCAGTCTCATCTGTAATGCATTTGCGCACACTCCTTTATAAGAAAGCAAATTACCTCATGTGGATGTTTTTCACAGCACTTTATATGTTCCCAGAAGAGCATTGCAGGAAGGGCACGTGTGGTGGACATCTTTGCATGTGTTTATTACTAACGGAATCCAAAAGCACGGGAAGCTGAAAAAAATGGGAAAAGAATAATTATAAAAAGGGAAGATTCATGAAGGTACATGCAAGGTCTTAGCCTTCGGGCCCCCCACCCCGAAGTTTTAGTCAATCAATTAGTAGTTTTTTATTTGCGTTGACTCTGGAGATTAATTATATTGGCGAACAAATTATTTCAGGACGGCATATCTGCATTACCCCCTGAAATTTTTTTCTAGCTACTGCCGAGGGTACCTGTAAAAATATAGGGTAGAGAATATCGGCAGAAAGTCTTTGAATTGATTTTATCAATTAGTTAAATAAACTATTTAGATTGCACAATTGACGTAGCCTTTCACAGCAATTGGTACGGTAAAAAGGCACGGGTTATTTTGGTCTCCTGAGTTTTTATATTGAGGATCGTGCGATTACAACTAATTATGGAGTGGTTTGTTAAAAAATTATGGGCAGATGCTTACACTAGAAAAAACGAAAAACACAGGGATTGTACTTTATTTTTAGAAAAATCTACTGAGAAATTACCCAGACAATATAAGGAATGCGAGAATTTACGAATTTAAATTTTATTAAATGGAAGATGAAGGTTCCTTGCGTTAAATGCTGCATACATATTAGCTTTTAGAAATAAAGATTTAGTATGAAACATTTAAGTAACGTAGATGCTCCTGTAGTGGCCGCTTAAAGAAATTCTTCAATTATCATCTTAATTTTAGAGAAGTTTTTCTACTCTATATTTTTTTATGGTTGTTCAAACAAATATCTAAAGTAATAATCATCTAAATTATCAAAATAATTGTGATATAGCATTTAAAAAAATTCAAACTTAGGCCACTTCTATGCACCAGAAGTGGAATAGTAAAATTTTTATGTACCAAGTTTTTGGATGATGTAATGTGATTATACGCTACGATAGGGCGATCTGCCACGGATGGGGGGCAGGGTGCCTTGATAGGAGGAATTTCAAAGAAGTTCTAACGCGTATTCACGTTACAAGACGTAGCGGTCACACGTTTTATGTACCAAAAGTAAGCCCCCTAGATCTGTCAAATTTGGTAAATAGAATGAAGTAGTTATAGTTATAATAACAATACATTATTATCACACTATGAAAAAATACTCTAAAAATGGCAGGTGAAATATTTTATTTATAGATTCTAGTCACGAGATTTACATTTTTTCTCAAACAGCCAATTTCTTATTAAAGGTATATGTAAATTCTCGGTCTTTCATTGTAAGTTATGATTTGGGCATTCAGGATATTAAATCCTTAAATGATATGTTAAATAAATCGTTTTCAAATATTACAAAGTTCTTTTTTTTTTTCTTTTCTAGATTTTTGGGCCCTGAACATATATTGATTCATCCTTTATTTCCTGGATTATGCACAAATACGCATATTTTTGTGCATTTCTTCTGCCGCCCATGAAGGTCGTAAGAAGAAACTGACACTCTTTCAGCTCTAACTTGTCAGAGATATGCAATTATTTTTCTTTGATCTCATCACAATCAAAGTGACTCAATTCATTCAAGGGAAATTAAAGATTCTCATGAAGATTTTCTGGTTCTTTATGTGTGCATGATTTTTTTCCGTTCGTTCTCCATTTTCCTCTTTTCTTTTTCAGCAGCATTTGCACTTTTAGCATCTTCTTTCTTCTTATAATACATAATCATTTGTGGGGAAGTAAGCAAAGCAGTTAAGTTTCTCATGTTTTTTCCATTTTTATCATCTGTCTTCTGTGGCCAGAAAAGAGCCCACTTAAAAGCGATGGAATGGTTTTAGTGGGCAAAGAAATTGTACAGACATCATTGTTTGCTCTGTTACAGAGTCTAACTGATTCACTGATTGTTCCCTGACCGACCAACTGTTGCCTGGCCACCCGAATTTACATTTGGCGTTTGTACAATGATTTTTTTTGCATTTTTATTATAATCTTTTTTTTTTTTCAGTACTTTGGTTTTGTAACAAAAATCCTGTTTTTAAAGCAAGCATTTGTGTAGTAAAAAATTGCCGATACAGTTTTATATTAAAGCTCTCTGTTTCACTTTCAAACTAAACTAGAGGTGTGTTCCAGTCGTTTCCGTGAGTGACTCTTCTCTTATATAATTTATGTAAAGAAGTTATTTAGGTTGTTTTAAATTATTAAGTTGCGTTGTGATACATGAAAAATCCAGGTTCGATACACTTATAGTTGCAATATAATAAAAAGACGTTAAATACTGAAAAACCATTTTATTAAACATATACTATTAAAACATTATTATAACGGTCGGTGGTGGCTCAGCGAAAATAAAATTACGTCCTATATGGACAGTGAAATTAAGATGGAATAATTTAAAAATTACGCCAGCAGAGAATTACACATTGGCGAGAACAAAAACTTGGCTGAGATTAATAACGCCAATTCCAGAGCAACCCTAACAGTTAATCCAATAAAATTACAATGACGTAATCGCGAGCAAATAATTTTGAAGACGAGGTAGGGCAACAAATAATAAAAACGCCAACACCAAGCCAACGGAGGGGAATAAAAAAAAACGTTGCAGTAGCAAACGGACGCAATATAATCTATTTTTAGCACACCGGTCTGAAGAGACAAATGAACAAAAAGAATAGTGCATACGGGAAAAGCGAAAATACAGATTTAAAAGCCGAGATGGCAGAAAAATGAAAACAGAAGTGATTTAGAATTCTTGATTTTGGATAGATTACATTAAAGAAAACCAAATTAAATGATTAGTAAATTAGATATGTGATCTCCATCACAGGTTGTACATGTACAGCCCTGCATGAGTGTACCAGTAGTGAGCTATTACTAAACCAGAAGTGGTTTATGCGGCCTACTACTGGAACACATGAGAAAACAGCATGTGGTCCAGTACTCGGCCCACTTGTGGAGCATTTAGACCATTGACCTAAAAGTGTTCCACCCATCACTATCCATAAATTACTATTATAATGTCATTCAATGATAGTTTAAATATATATATATTACATTTACTATCTTATCAAATAAGGGGACCGGCGGCTAGGAGGTCAAGGTCTTGTTCTATTCCACCCAGCCGCCTAAGCGTACGGTCGTGGGTTAGATTCCCACTCATACCCTATTTCCTTTCTGTGTGTTAGTAAAAGCTTCCACTGTGTTGTTCACTTTACTCTGAGAATTTATAAGTGGATCCTTTAAACCAAGTACACAAGTCTGAAAATTAAATGTTTCAAATACAATAATCAATTAACATCAATAACAAGGTTTGTTTAAAAAGATTTGAATGAAGACTAGCCTCTACAGAAAATCACTAAAGACTTAGAATGCTTCTCTGAGAGATAATTTTTCTTTTACCTAACTAAACAGGAAATGAAGGTGCTTCACCTTTGATAGCTGATAAGAGTTTCAGCCAACCAGAGGCTGATCTCTTATCTCAATGGATAGTTGGAATTTCTTGTTTTTTCACTTAAAATTTCAAATGGCCCACTGCTGGAGAACTTACCTTAAGTAAAAAGTGAACTTATTTTTTCAGTGGCAAAAATGGGGATGGATGCAAGAAGAGACGAGAAAGAGATTTACTGTTATCATGCGAGACGAGACAGATGTTTTAATCTCAAGTAGGGATCTTGTGGGACAAGACAAAGCTTTGGAGATGTTTTGCGAGACTTTTTTTTTCCAATGGCGGGCCTCTGCCTTGGACCCATTGGCCACTACTAAAGCCGGAGTTGTTGGTCACTTTATTATGAGGGCACCTAACAGGTGGACCAAAGTCGCCTCCTATGAAAGGACGGACACAATAACAGCCACGCTTAGCTGGGGATCGAACCCCGACCGCCGGGAGTTGAACCCGAAACCACCGTAGCACGGTGCTTTACCCATCATACAATCTGTATTTTTCGGTACAAGAAAGGCTATTTTTCTTCTCACATCCATTTCTAGCAGCAAAACTCTACCTTTCATCAGCAGAAAGGAATCTGTAGAAAGGAATCTTGTGGGGTTTTTTTCTGATAATGTATAAATTTATTGCCATTTGAATTGTACGTTCAGTTTTTAATACTGTTACGAAAGTTGTGTAAAAGTTTTTATTGAATAGCCTTTAACACCAGCTTTTTTATATTGCTTTACATTAAACGTGTATTTATTCTTATTAAAAGCATTTTACTAAGCCAAATGTCATTTCTTACAAGGATCATGCTCAGACCTTTTAAAAGAAATATTCCAAAAGTATTCCATTTTCTTACAAGACCTCGTTTTTAACACTTTGAAGCTCGAGAGTCTCTGGGAGTCAACTTTTGACTAGCTGAGGTATAAAAGTACTGACTATATAGGTTTGGCGTCTTTTTAAATATTACCTAAGTACATTTTAGTTATTAAAAGATGTACAGATGGCAAAACCAAACAGATTTAAGTATATGAAACGATCTAGAATTAAGAGTTGCTTTTTGAACATTCAGTACCCAAAACAAATTTGCTAATTAATGTTTATATACAAATGCAACCTATAATCAGGTATTTGTACAATATATAAGATAGGTTTTTATTGGTTAAGTCTGTAAATTTTTACGTTGAAAATGATGTTTTCTTATGTAGAACATTTTTTAACTTTAAAACATGTTTTTTTTTTCCAATAATTTTGCATTAAAGATTGATTTATGGTACATAACAGTTCCTTCATTATGAATAAAAAGTTTAAAGTTTATAATTTTGAAAAATTAACAAAATATTCATCTAAGTGTCTTTTAAAAGATCAGTAAAAGTACGAAAAACCCTCAGACTACAGGGAGTATAAGGTCAAATTAGCTTATACCTCAAACTGTTAACGTATATGAACGTCTGGTGGTCTCTATAGGTCTCTATAGGTCTCTATAGGTCTCTATATTCTACTTTATCACTGTCACGAAACAGCATAACTGACTGAGCTCAAATTTTGCACTAACGTACTGGATAAGAACATTTCGACTACTGCCATTTTTAAATATTTTACAGCGATTCATAAGTTTGTCCCTAAATAGATCGTAGCTTGACAGACTCACAGTGGCTGAAGACTCTTTACTCCATCCTATGAGTAAAGTTTTCCCACGCTAAGTTTCTTTCTAATCTTGTCCAATGGCATTTACCGTTGCACTGTCCAATAGGGAGTTTTTGCGCTACGTTTCTTCCCACGGTAACGCTAACGTTAAATGCCATCGGACAATACAGCGCATGCGCACGGATAAATTCCGAAAGCTGATTGGTCAAAGAACTCCAAATAGCGGATAGCGTTAGCGTTAACGTGGGAAGAAACGTAGCACAAAAACTCTCAGTGGCATTTAATGTTAGCGTTACCGTGAGTGAAACCGCTAAGTCAAAACTCCCTAATAACATAAATAAATTTCGTAGCAAGGTATGTTCGCTGCATTCAGAGCATAGACAGACAAGTAGACAGGCAGACACCCGAAATCATAATGTCTTACAAGAAGAAAAAAAAAAAGTGTAAAATGTTTAAAACTACCAGATAAACCATTCTACTGTAGCAGCAGGTCGTTCTTTTCTGAAAAAAAACAATCCACTTCAGAATACTTACCAAAATATAAAAATAGTTATTGCTGCTATGAAAGTACAGGAGCCGAGTTGAAATGCTGTGGAAGAAGTGACCTGCTGATGACAGTTCGAACAGGTCAATTGCATCGGACTGGGTCCGAAAATGGACGGCGGTTTGATAATAACTGGTGCCGTAGGAGGATTCTGGTAAACCGGCGGACTGTAAGGGGGAGGATTATCTGCAATAAATATAAGATACTCAGGGTTTATTCGCTCCAAAAATACTATGTAAGAAATCTTCTGCAGCCAAAAATAGAATTAATATTTATCAATCCCGATACAAACTAAACTTTTCATTCAAACTTAAGTTTGAGAGTCGCAATCATTGCCTGTTTTAATGTAGAAATATCATATTTGTCTAGGTTTGTTCATTCAGAAATCCAATCAGCCTGAGAATGACATCAGTATTACATTAGGGACGTAGCCACAGGCAGGGCCTGACTATAACATTTTTTTATATTTTGTGCTCTTATATATTTTATGATCTAAACTCAAATTTTGGCCTTTATCTGCATGTAGCGCCAGTGGTATAATCAGGGCCCGGCCATAGGGGAGACCTGGAGAGGAGACGGAAGGAGAAGCTTCCGAAATTTCTATTTTTGTTAACAAAATGGCAATAATTAAAACCTCACTGTGAGAAATTTCACCTTCTGAGCATTCTCCAAAATTTTCGAATGAGAAAGGCCTTATTATACTCTTACTTTTCAGCTAGCGATCGGATAATTCAAACTTTTTTCTGGGAATTATCACGTTCAAATTAAGAAACGTCCACTGTAGCTAGTTAAACATACAGAAAAAATTACAAATTATTTCTCGTCCAAACAAGCTGATAAAAAGAACTTTCTTCAGTATATTGATGGTCTCCTAATTGTACTATTTGCTAAGATGTATGAGTTCAAGTATGATCTTCACAAGACTAAAGCTAGCAAGTAACTTGCGAAGCATTTGTTAAGACATTTATAAAAATGTCTGGGTACTTTTTTATGAGGTGGTGTGTAAATTTTGATTCAAGAACAAGAACATTCAACAAAAACTGGTGTTAGAATGAACAATTAATAAAATCTTTTTTACAACGGTCGAAGTATGGACCTTTTGTATCACTCAAAATGATCAAATTGTTGATAAGTTTCCTTTTATATTTAGTACCATTTTAAATGTGTTGTTATATAAAGTCTTTATTAATTTTATCGATACAACATCCAAAATTTAACTCACTTAGCTTTCATCGCAGAACAATTGAGTTTTATATTTCGAGTAAATAAAACTCAAAAAGGAAATGAATGAATAAAGCCCATAAGTCGGTATAAAAAATTTCAAAGGAAAAAAAATGTGTAGACTCTCACAATTGCATATATAAACAGATAATAATGCAGTGGTACTTTGAGATACAAGTTTAATTCGTTCTTTGATCGAGCTCGATAGTCAAAACACTCGAACCTTCACGCTTCCAGTTTTTATACAGTAATGCATTGATTCTGTACGTATATTTTGCAGGTGCAATTTTTTCAGCATAAAATAAATACTATAAAAAGGAAAATCCAAATATATGTTGGGAGAGCCATACGGTAATACTAATTTTTCATTTCACTTTTGTTTAATAATTTTACTTTCACTTACAAATTGCCCGTATTAAGAATTCTGATTTGCATCTCAAATCAAAAATTTGGCCTTATGATATTTGCATCTCAAGAAACTCGTATATTACGACACTCGTATCTCAAAGTACCATTATAATAATAATAATAATAAAATCAAAGCTTATGTAGAAATTACAGGAAGCTTTGAGAACATAAATCAAAAGAGATTTACTCTGAGAATATTAAAAGTATTGAAAGCTTTAACCTCTTCAATTTTATCAATGTTAAAATGTAACTGTTACATTAGAATGATGCATTTTAATTATAAAAAAAGAAGAAAGAAAAGTGAGGAATCCACTAAAAATAAATTAACAATGAAAAACAATTTACCTGTTGGTTGCATTATGAAACTTGTAAATGCGTACTTTCAAGCCTAAAAAAAAAATGTAAAAAGTTACTTATTCTTTTAAAATCCATACATTAAAAGGAGTAGTAGCAGTTTCATAACTTTAACAAATCTTAACTTATATAAATTTAGAACACGTTTCTGCTTGTGTAACGCATACTTCCGTGCGGGTTTTGCGGGATAGGGGAGGGGGGGCGGCTCTACAATTTTCGAGAAATCATTGTACAAAACTCCACCTTCGTTATCCAAAATTCTATAGAATGTCAATTATTAGCATTTTTATAGTTGAAATCAGTGTCCAGAATCACTCGCAAACTATTAATCAGTGGATAAGAAAGCTAATGCAGTTTCTTTTGGTGAATTTACAGCATAAATTTTTATTTATTCATTTTCTTTGTTTGAAATACATTAAAATCTCCAAAATGTACTTTAAGGAATGGCTTCTTATAGAATACAATTGAAAGTTTTATTATATTCTTGTAAAATGAACTGCATATGCTATACAGTGTATTGTAAATTGTTTAATCACAGTGACACTTTTTAAACTATTGACTTTAGCATTATATTTCCCATTAGAAAAAGTTTTCTAATAGATACAGTTATGTATACTGTCAAACATTTTACCAGGCTTAGTGTATTTAAAAACAGAAAAATAACTTTTTACAGTGTTCTAATTGGAATATACAAAAAATTCCAATTAGAAAAATGAATTCGACCTTTTAATGTCATTTGAAAAAAAATACTATTTAAATATAGTATTTTATATTATACTTAAAATTCAAAAGGGAACTTTTTTGGCAAATTTATTTTGAAAATCTTCAATTTAGGGGGCATGCACAAACTAAGTATAAACTTTTACATTTTTGAATTTAAGTTTTTTTCTGTTGTTGTTGTCACTGTTGTTGTTATTGTTGTTCCATTATTTTTTATCACCAGTTTCAATTCATAAACATTTAAATATTTTATTTTAGATCTTTTTCATTCGTTTATTTAATTTGTTGCAGTTTTTAGGATTAATCAGTGTATATTTAGGGCAGTTAGAGTACGTACCGGTGGACAGAAGAATGGACAGAAAAATTGAAATCATAAACATCTCTCAATCTTGCGGGAAAGAGGAAGATATAAATAAGTATTCCTCTTATACAAAATAACGGCATCCCATGAACACGGAGAACGGAAAATTTCTTCTTTTAAGGGTTAGCAGTCTAAAATTAATGTTCCACAGTCTAAAATATCAATGTTTGCAATTTTGTTGCATGTAAATCGGTTAATGCGTTAGAAACCCTTAAAAATTCCTCCGACCAACGCAACCCCCCCTCCCTCCTAGGCAGATAGCCCTTGCTGGCGTAGCTTTGTGTTAACGCAACATAACACACAAAATCAGTTGATTCTAGTGCAATTAATGAATTTTCGAAATTCCCATTAAAATCGTCATCGCTTAATATTATCACTTTAAGTATATCTTTGATTTCCCGCTAAATAATGAAAAATTCACCAAATTAGGGTTCATTTTTCGAAGAAAAAAAAAAGTTTTTCGCACCTTGTTTGGCGATTGATCGCATAAGTCGCCAATATTGACGACTTTCGATGCAACTTTTGAAGGAGCACGCAATCGTCGTTAGATCATTAACTAATTACATACTGGGTGTCCAGTGCTAACGCTGTCCAATGGCTATTTCCTAAACCATTAGTCAGAGACACATACTTCCAGTTGCAAAAATGCTTTAAATTGTATAATCTATTATATGAGAAACAATTGAAGTCAATAAATAAATTCCTATAAAATTTACGAAATTTAAATTTTTATACTGTCCCCCGGTCCTATCAGTTATATTTAGAAATAAAAAATAGACAATAAAAAAAATCGTCTTTATACGACCAAAATTCACAGAGTTATGAAGCAACAAACATTTTGAATTAAGTCACTTTTCCACGTTCAAAAAGTCTCGTTACGGTGAACCATTAGGGGACTGTATAAATATTGAAATTTTAAATTATAGGTTTTAATTTAATTTTCTGGCATAATGCGGAGAAAAAAGAAAAAGTAATTTTAGAATACTAATCTATAAGCAGAAGGTTATAGAGAGGCTCTAGAAAAATTTATCAGGGGTCTTTCGAAATTCTTTACCCTAAATGAAGTAACAGAATTTTAGTAAGTTGTGTAAATAAAAAAATGTTTTGTCGAAAAAAATGAGAAATTTATTAAAAAGATAGAACATCTAAATTTTTGAGTGTATTTGAATAAATTGAAATGAAATATCGTGTTTCAGGTAAAATGGCTTGCAGACGATAATTGCTTGAGATTCAGTTTTCCTGCTGATATGGCAACAGACGATAAACATTAAATTTTAATATTTTACTGGAGTTGAAAAACTGTTGTTTAAGTTACTTTGTTAGTGTTTGTCTAAAGTTCATGATATTTGAATTCGTAGCTTATTGAGTATAAAAAACGAATGATGATGTTTAATACTAATGAATACACTGAAATGGTGTTACTTTGCGGAGAATTTCATCGGAATAAGCGAGAAGCTGCGAAGCAGTATGCTATAAAATTTCCGAATGACAATCACCCATCTGCTAGTACAATATCAAACGTAGTGACGCGTTTAAGAGAAACCGGTACTGTTCTAAATTGCAAAAGAGCAAGAAGCATCATGGATTTAACAAAGCACGTGCATGTGGAAGATGTCCTAGGATATGCTCTCGCTCATCCACAGTCTAGTGTAAGTAGCATTTGCGAAGTACGTGGTTATTCTAAATCGCCAAGTATGGAATATTTTAAGTACATATGGTGCATATCTATATCGCCCCGCTTTGGTACAAAATTTATTGCCTGTAGACAAAGAACGTAGATTTGATATCTGCAATTTCATTTTGAATAAACAAAATGATAAATGTCGTTCGTTAGTGACATTATATTTACCGATGAGTGTTAGTTTACAAGACAGGGCGTTATATATACACAAAATTGTCACTATTGGTCTCGGCAAATCCCGCATATAATTCCCGCGATAAAATGTTCGGTGCTGCATATGTACGCTTGCCAGAAGTCCCAGTTTGACCGGGACAGTCCCGGTTTGCAGACAAAATCCCGGTGTCCCGGCCGGTTTGCTTCACGTCCCGGTAAAAATCAAGTTTGTATATAGATGACAAAAAATAATTAACTGTGAAGGATTATTTAGGATAATTAGTACTTTGTCATTTATTTCATTGTACTGTATAAAAAGTAAAAACCATAGAAGAAGGATGGTCTGCTAAGAATTATTGTTCAAAGTTTTGTTCCTGAATGTGAATTTTCTTACTTAATTAACTTATGAATATTAACATATAAGAAATAAAAATGTTTAAATTTATATACTTGTGTCATTTATTAATACCCCCGGTTTATGTTCCGAATCAGTAACCATTTATTCATAGCATTCAGAATAAACTACCCTCTAAAACACTCCAAAAACCCGCCAAGGATGTCTAGTGTACCCTTATGGGGGGGGGGTGTAAATGTGGTATTATGGCCAGTTATCTGCTACAGGGATCTACCTACAGGGAGATTGACCTACATGGGGGACTTTCCAAGGGATCCTAACCCGTATTTACGTGAATTTTCGGAAAAAACTCCGGAAAACTTCGACGGTTAGGCCGACGGATGCGACCAGGTTTTGAACCAGGCACCTTCGGCACGCATTGAGAGCACAAAAGCATTCTGTCACTGTTCGGGATAATGTACCCTTGAGTACCCGTGACGCTGAGGGCATTCCGGTGTCCCGGTTAAACACTTCAGAAACCTGGAAAGCCTATGCATATGGAAAGAGATATTAATTGGGCCATTTTATTTCGATGGTGCTTTAACATCCGAAAGATATGCACAGATTTTAGAGGACTCAGTGACTGACTAGACGAGTGTGCTTCACTACGAGATCTGTCACAAATGTGACTTCATCATGATGGTGCTCCAGCACATAAATCCCTAAAGCCTCGTACTGTTCTAACAGAAACATTTGGAAATAATAAAATTGGGTACGGGGTCATTCCATGTCAATTCAACCAAGCCATGACACCCACCGACTCGGATTTTGATGAAACTTAGTGAGTTTAGTCTTTCCATACAGAAAAGTAGCCACATCAATTTTTTCTTCTCAATCTAGTTTAGTTTTCATTTTACAGGCAATCGAAATTTTGAATGTTTGGTATTTTTCAAATTCTGACGATTCTGCTCTTTGACTGAAAATAATTTGTATTTCATTTATTTTTCAGTCAATTTTTATAAAAATTTACACTAATATTAATTAAAGCATGAGTATTCCAGAAAAAAACATGAAAAAATTCCAAGTAATATTTCAAAAATAGAAAAAAATAATTTCTGTGAATTTTTTTCAAAAAGTGTGTAATACGTTAAAGTCAATATCAACCAAAGGGAATATAATAATGAAAAAAAATAGTTTTTCCTAATGATCTTAAAAGTGTGTTCTGTCATTTAAAAAAATAAAATTAATGGCTTTTTTCATTTTTTTATATTTTTGGCTTAAAAATATATCTGCCTCGTTATTTTTTTTTTTTTCATTTTTTTTAAATTTATTTTCCCACACTATTACCAAATAAATGAATGTACTTAAAAATATAAATATCTTAATTTGCTCATAAAATGCTTTTAATTTTTATTTTAATTACAAAAATGCTACCTTTTACAGAACTCATTACATAGCAGCCTATTCAAAAGTGTTCTCTTTTAATCTTTCTTCCAGCTTATATAATGTTCTCCTATTGGAAAAGTGAGACACAAATCCTGCTTTTTCTACACCAATCATAATTCAGTAAAAAGGGTGTTCCCCTTTTTATGGGGGATTCCCCTTTCTTTTCTACTCTATTGGTTAAAGGCATTTTTTTAGTGGTCAGTCAATCTGTGTCTTATGATTCTTCAGTGTGCATCTAGTTATTCTGTGTTTAGAGCTGCTTATGTTTACATGTTTTGGTAAGAAAAATGGAGGATAAGTGTAGTGTGGGAGAGTTAACATTAACTGATTGTCACCAATTTAGTTATGGAGCACAAAAAGCTATAGAAAATGTTAATGATTTGTCTGAAGATGAACAAATTCTCCTAAAGCTAAGAACTGAATCTGAACAAGAATTGTGTACTATTTGTCTGCATCACAAAAGTATATTTCTAAAAAAGTTTGAATTTCTACAAAAGCTATGTTGTGATCCTATCAAAAGACATAAAAAACCTATTAAAAAAGCATTACATGCAATAAATGTCCAACAGAGTGAAATCATAATGGCCAAAGGATACAAAATCAAACCAGGACAGAAACTCTGCTCATCCTGTAGAAATCTTTTATTGAAAAGTGAAGAAAGTAAAGCTGCAAGTAATGATGAAAAGGAATGTTTAAGCAAAGATGATAGTGATGAAAAAGAGGCTTTAAGTCATGATAGTGATGATATAGGATTACCATCTGAAGAACTTTTTGAATTAGAAAAGGAAGAGACATTAAATCTGTTAAATGCATCTCTTACAGAAGCTGGTTCTTCCCCTCTAAAATTGCATGCTCTCAGTGAACACAATAAAAAACATTATGGAAAAAGAAAATTGGAACAATTACAAAAAAATGTGAAACAGAAAATTGAAAAAGTACTTGAAGTAAAATTGCCAATGAAAGAAAGTGAATCAGAAGAAACTATACACCAAAAAGCAGCTGATTTGGATAAACTTACCGAAATTATGAAAAAAGAATTACAATTAACATCAAAGAAAAAAAAAATTCAAATACTAACAATTCCTGCTTCTCTTATGTGAACAAGAAAGAAAATAAAAGAAGCATTTAAGGTATCTGATTATTCAATACGACAAGCTCAAAAACTTGTTAAAGAAAAAGGTTTTCTGGCAGAACCAAGTCCTAAATGTGGGAAAATATTAAATCCAGAAACTGCTATATTAGTTACAAAATTTTATGAAAGTAATGACCATTCCAGAGTTTTGCCTGGCATGAAAGACATTGTGAGTATAGGAAGAAAGCAATACGAGAGAAAACATTTGATCCTGAGTAACTTGAAAGAGTTGTACTGGAATTTTAAGAGTGCTTATCCTGGTGTTAAAGTGGGATTTTCAAAATGTTGTTCTTTACGACCAAAATGGTGTGTTTTGGCAGGTGCCAGTGGTACTCATGCAGTCTGTGTATGCACAATACACCAAAATGGAATACTGCTTATTCATGCTGCACAGATTAAAGAACAGTATAAAGACCTAATAAAGTTATTACTTTGCGAAGAACCTAAAAGGGAATGTAAACTGAGGTATTGCAATGAATGCCCATCAAATCAAAACCTTATAAGTTTTTTAGAAGAAAAATTTGGAGATTATGATGAAAATGACACTATTGAATATAAACAGTGGATTTCTACTGATAGGACAGAAATGATAAGTTGCTCATCCCAAATTTATGCCTTTATTGAAGATCTGGCTACCAAATTAGAAAAACTAATTCCTCACTCATTCATTGCTAAGTCCCAATCTTCATATTTTAAAAGCCTTAAAGAAAGTTCCTCTACAGATATTGCCACTGTTTTATTGGACTTCAGCGAAAATTATTCCTTTACAATACAGGATGAAGCTCAGGGGTACCATTGGACATCTGCTTCGTGTACTGTCCATCCTGTAATAATACACTGCAGAAATGCTGATGGAGAAAAAGTGGTGTCATCACACTGTGTGATATCAGATGATTTAAAACATGATGTTTCCATGGTGTATGGAGTTCAAAAAACTATTGTTGAATTCATTAAAATAAACTACTCACAAATCAAAGAGTTTCACTATTTCAGTGACGGTTGTGCAGGACAGTATAAAAACAAATTCAATTTTATGAACCTTTGTCTGCATGAAAAAGACTTTAATATAAAAGGCCAATGGTCATTTTTCGCCACTAGCCATGGCAAAACTGAATGTGATGGGATCGGGGGAACAGTGAAAAGATTAGCTAGAAAAGAAAGTCTCCAAAGACCTTTAGAAAAACAAATAACGACACCAAGTGATTTTTTTCATTTTTGTAAGGATAATATTGCAAAAATAAATTTTCATTTCATTACTAAAGACTCTGTAGACTTAATTCGGTCTAATCTTAAAAATCGCTTTAAAGATGTTGCAACTATTCCAGGGACAAGAAGTTTGCACAATTTTAAGCCACTAGACAGTACAGGAACTGTGGAAGCTAAAAGAATCAGCAGTGACGAGAAAAGCAGTTTAACTTACAAATTGAAAGACAAATGCACAACATATGTGACAGTAAATGACTTATACATCGCATGCTATGTTGCCTGTTTATATGATAATTTTTGGTATTTTGGGATTGTTACCGACATCAATGAAGAAGAAGAAGATGCTACAATTAAATTTTTGCATCCCCAAGGACCCTCACCATCATTTTATTGGCCAAAGCGAGAGGATATCTGCCCTGTGCCAATTCCACATCTGCTTGCTGTTATAGACCCTCCAGTAACATCAACTGGAAGAGTCTATCAATTCTCTTCAGACTGTATGAAGATGATCCAAGAAAGAATGAGTAAAATTAAAGAGCTTAAATAGTACTGATTGGAAAATATTCAACGGAGCCAAACATTTCTACTATGGTATTTTTTAGTTAAATTTTACTTCAATATTATGTATTGTATAATATAAGCATTTTCTATTTGTCAAATCCATTTAAACTAGAACTATAAAGGTTAATAAAATACTAATCATCATGTTACATAAAAGAAGTTTGAAAACACATTTAAATTGAATCAATATTTGACAGACAATAAAGTAAATAAAAAATATTTTGTAAATAATAGAAATAACAAGCTGATTTAATAGATGCTCAATGTTTGATAAAATAATACATTAAAAATTGTGTTTGCAAGTCTTTTTTCCAGCAAATAATATATAGCTATGTAAACAAATTGGGTAATGAGATTTTTTTTTTTTTTTTTTTTTTTGTAAATGTAGTTTTAAATATATATATATAAAGAAATGAAAAAGCCATCAATTTTATTTTTTTTTATGACAGAACACACTTCTAAGATCATTAGAAAAACATATTTTTCTTGGTTATTATATTCCCTTTCGCTGATATTGATTTTAATGGATTACACACTTTTTTTAAAAAATTCATAGAAATTATTTTTTTTCTATTTTTAAAATATTACTTGGAAATTTTAATATTTTTTTCTGGAATCCTCATGCTTTAATTAATATTACTGTAAATTTTTATAAACATTGTCTGAAAAATAAATGAAATACAAATGATTTTCAGTCAGAGAGCAGAATCGTCAAAATTTGAAAAATACCAAACATTCAAAATTTCGATTGACTGTAAAATGAAAACTAAACCAGATTGAGAAGAAAAAATTGATGTGGATACTTTTCTATACTAAAGGACTAAACTCACCAAGTTTCATCAAAATCCATGTCGGTGGGTGCCAAAATGTCATTTTTTTGGTTGAATTGACATGGAATGACCCTACGGGGGTCCTGTTGAGTGGCCTCCAAGATCACCAGACTTGAATCCCTTAGATTACTTTCTCTGGGGCTTCTTGAAAAATAAAGTATATGAAAAAGAATCAACAAGTCCATCAGACAACTAAATCGTATATGTGTAGCATGCAGATGTGTAACACCGAGTATGCTACGCAAAGTACTGGAAGAGTTTTTGACATGGGTGCATGGTTGCATTGCAGCCGAAGGAAGCTACTTTGAGCAAATGTTACGCTAATAGAATTTGTAATATTATTTTGAGTTTCTAAAATTGCATATATTCTTATTTTAAAATTTTTGATATTCTGATTTAATGTTTATTGAAAAGTTAAATGCTCTTGTTTTTTTATTTTATGTTATTTAACACAAGTTCATTTAAAAAAATCTCTTTAAAAAGTTCTATTTTCAGTATAAGCTATATTTTTATTTTAATTTATTGGATACACATAGTTAAACGTTGATCTCCTTTATTGCAATCTACTATCATAAAATAGTTAATGCAATTGCTAATCAATATTACAAGGCTCAAAACCATGCACATTAGTTTTTCTGAAATTCATTTTGTATACAACCCCTATTTCGCAGCTTGAAAAGTGCTCTAACTTTAAGCAGCTGTAACTCAGCGAAATTTTGGTCGTAGAAGGACGAATTTTTTCTATTGTGCATGAAATTGGATAAAGAAAACTTTTCTACATATAACTGGTAGGACCGGGGCACCGTATAAAAATTTAAATTTCGTAATTTTTATAGGATTTGATTTATTGACTTCGATTGTTCCTCATATAATAGATTATACAATTTAAAGCCTTTTTGCAATTGGAACTATGTGTCTCTGACTAACGGTTCAGGAAATAGTCATTGGACAGCGTTAGCACTGACAGCGTTAGTCCTGTCCTGTCAGCGTTAGCACTGCAGTATCCTACTACCCTGTATAGTAGGATACTATTGTGCTTTAAACAGATGCCTGTCTCTAAACTGCCATTGAACGTAATGCATTAGAATTATTTTGAGTGCTCCTGCAGAAAAACTATTAATGATACAGACACTATTTTCGATGGAGAACTTTATCTTTTAATCCTTAATAACATGTATAAATTTTGTTTCATTTGAAATAGCCGAATATCTCTTAAATACACTTTAAAGAATGGCTGCCCATAGAGTGTAATGTATTGGAAATCTTTTCAGCTCCCCTGTAGAATAAATATAAATGCTACATACACCATTTTCAATATGGTACATGGTACAGTATCTAGGAACAACATATATCGATTTCGTTGAAATCGATGCATATTTACGCGAGTTGGAGTACAGACGGACAGACAGACAAACCGAAGTCATAGTGTTAAAAAGTGACTTTTAGAGAGTCTGTTGCTGCCTTCTAAAAACTCCAAAAACAGCATCCAGTTATACGAAAGCACCAAAGCACGCGCAAATCTTAAGTACGAAAGACCGCTGGCTGCGTTCAAGTGGCATGCCCACAACTCAACTCCAACATCAACGCCCAAGTTATTATCACATACACGCCGCCTTAACTTTCCATATTTCGATACATATCATAAACATTTCAAAAATAAGAGGAAAATAAGGAATATAATGTATTTAGGAATGTTCATGTCAAAACATATGGACTATACGATATCAATGCACTTACCTGCGTTTTGTGTTATTTTGTTAGGTTTATCGTACCTCATTTAAAGCATTCGTGATACTCACATGGTAAATCCTTATTAGAAATCTTAGCTAGTATCGATTTTGCCCTTATCACATGACGTTGATAACCGCTTGGTGTTCGGATAAAAAACTTACCTTTCATCTTTCATTTTTTCCTCCTAAAATAAACGTTACTCAGCTCAAGGAATACATTAAATATTTGATTTCTTTTAGTGTTACAATGTAACTTTAATCTTAGAAAAATGTGGTGGAGGGGGGCTCCCCTACAAACGTAAGAGGGGGAAGAGAATGGCTCTCATGTAGTTTTACAATAATTTTTATAAAAGTAACACGGTCAAGTGTTACTAAAAGTGTGCCTGATATATTTTTTTTTATAAAAGATAAATTTTCCGGACTTTGAAACAAATCTTAAGTAGATATTTTGAAGAATTTTCATTTTTTAATTTAAAAGAGTAGAGAAATACGAGGTATAATTATTTTTCTTCTTAGTTAATTTTTATTTTCATTTTAATTATTAAAAATATCGCCTGCAGAATATAAAAAAGAAGACAAACACGGGATTTTTCTTTTTAAATTTTGTGCTGAAAAATGCATAATTGTAAAGTTTTGTGACATAATAAATCTTTTTTTTAAATTGGTAAATTTTTTAACCATGCATTGTATGGAAATTTAGTTGTATATACATCATAAACATCACTTTAATGCATGCATAAAATCTGACTTCAGATTCGTATAAATATACAAAATTATTTTATTGCAAATTTCATTATTGTCATTATTATTATTATTTTGCTTTTAAATCATCAACTTTATTGAATTCAATTAAATTAATAAGGGCGAGATTCAAGTGAAACACAATTCGAACATTTTCTGCTTCGAACAGGGGAAACTTCGAAATATATCAATGCCATGATGTGTAAACAAACTCCATGGTTTCTAGTTATGATGTATGAACAAACCCCATGGTTTGTAGTCAACATAATGTGTGAACAAACTCCATGGTTTTCGGACTATCAATTAACTGCCATGTTAACTGTCTGATATATTGGTAGTAATGCATGCGGTATATAAATCAGGCATGTGATGCATATTTGTACTGTGTCAGTTGTTGCTTATGCTTAGAAGTTATGTAAAATAAATTATTAAATTGAAAATGATTGTGTTTTTGATTGTTTCCTTACTGCCTAGTTCATGATCATCTGAAGATGATAACATGGTGTCAGAATTGTTTTTGATGCATTAAGAACTGATCGGAGTAGCGGGAAAAGAACGATGGAACTATTCAGGCCACCAGGAGAACACTAAAACTACTATAAGCGGTCAAATGACCGATTATGAACTTTGGTATAAAAAATGCATAAAATCTGATCGTTTTTGCACATTTGACTTCATGACTTTTTCTATTAATTTTATACAATTGATATCCTATTATTTTTTTATTTGTATTTTGTTGTTTTTTTAGTTATATTTGTCGTATACCGTTATCTACCACAACCGGTCATTTGACCGGCTATGGTAGAAATAGGTAGGCTTTCCAGGTTTCTGAAATGTTCAACCGGGACACCGGAATGCCCTCAGCGTCACGGGTACTCAAGGGTACATTTTCCCGAACAGTGACAGAATGCTTTTGTGCTCTCAAGGCGTGCCAGGAAGGTGCCTGGTTCAAAACCAGGTCGCATCCGTCGGCCTAACCGTCGAAGTTTTCCGGGTTTTTTTCCGAAAATTCACGTAAATACGGGTTAGGATCTCTTGGAAAGTCCCCCATGTAGGTCAATCCCCCTGTAGGTAGATCCCTGTAGCAGATAACTGGCCATAATACCACATTTACACACACACACACCCATAAGGGTACACTAGACATCCTTGGCGGGTTTTTGGAGTGTTTTAGAGGGTAGTTTATTCTCAATGCTATGAATAAATGGTTACTGATTCGGAACATAAACTGGGGGTTTTAATTAATGACACAAGTATATAAATTTAAACATTTTTATTTCTTATATGTTAATATTCATAAGTTAATTAAGTAAGAAAATTCACATTCAGGAATAAAACTTTGAACAATAATTCTTAGCAGACCATCCTTCTTCTTAGTTTTTACTTTTTATACAGTACAATGAAATAAATGACAAAGTACTAATTATCCTAAATAATCCTTCATAGTTAATTATTTTTTGTCATCTATATACGAATTTGATTTTTACCGGGACGTGAAGCAAACCGGCCGGGACACCGGGATTTTGTCTGCAAACCGGCACTGTCCCGGTCAAACCGGGACGTCTGGCAAACGTAGAAATAGGTATATATTAAATGTTGGTATGTTTAGTGTTAAAGTTTTCATGTGGAAATCCGAAAGAAAGTTGGCGTCTCTAGAGGCAGCAGCTCGAAAATTACATGATAGCCACAGAGAAAGAAGGAAGGCCAGACAAAACGACAATTGCGATACTACTCAATTTACTAGGTGACGAAGGACTAGAACTTTTTAACACGTTTAAGTTCGAGCCGGAGGAAGACAAACAGAAATATGATCAAGTCCTAAAAAAGTTCGAGGACTATTGCCAGCCTAAAACGAACATCGTTTTTGAACGCTATAAATTCTTTTCCTGTGTCCAAAAAGAGGGACAAAACATCGACTATTGTGTAACGGGGTTAAAAACATTGGCATCCACGTGTGAGTTCAGCGAGCAAGAGAGTTCTCTTATCAGAGACAGAATAGTCATAGACATTAGGGACAGTAGCTTGAAGGAGCGCCTGCTGAGGGAGCCAGTGCTGTGTATAAGAAAGGCGACGGAGATGGTGCGAGCAGCGGAAACAAGTAAGGAGCAACTTCGTTCCATGAAGGAGACGGCAGCGGCAGCTTCTACAGTGTTCCAGATTAAGCCGAAAAGCTCGAGAATGTCCAGCATTTGGAAAAATATGTTCTAAGTGTAAACAAAAGAATCACTTTGCCGTAGGGTGTACACAGCGGCAAAAGAAAGTTAATGATATACAAGAGTGCCCTGAAGATGAACTCTCATATGTTCAATCAGTAACAATGGATAACACTGTAAATGCAGTAAGTGAAAATTCTTGGAATAAATTTCTTAAAATGTATGTTGGTGAAAAATATTTTAATGTCAAGTTTAAACTTGATACGGTAGCAAATGTAAATATCATTCCAGAGTGTATTTTACATAATTCTAAAGTTGATTATGTGTTAAAAGAGACCTGCAATAATTTAATGTCTTATGTTAATTTTAAACTAAAACCTAAAGGTATTGTTACAATTGCTTGTTCCACGGAAAAGTTAAGTAATGTGTTATTAGATTTTTATGTTGTGGATGTAATGTCTGACCCAATTTTAGGTTTGCATGCATGCTCTCAGTTGAAATTAATTCAAAAGTGCTATAGTATAACTAACTTAACATCTAAAAATGATGTTATATCCGAATATAAAGAAGCGTTTACTGGAAGTGGAGAATTTCCAGATGATCCTTATAATATCATATTAAAAGATAATGCAGTACCTGTGGTTCACCCACCACGTCGGGTTCCCCAAGATCTTCAGGCTAAATTAAAAGAAACATTGGATAAATTAGAGCTTGAGGGGGTGGTTTCAAAAGTAAACAAACCAACTGATTGGGTACAAAGCCTGGTCATAGTTGAGAAACCAAATGGGTCTCTAAGATTATGTTAAGATCCTAGAGACCTAAATCTTATCTTATCTTATATATAATAAAATCCGAGAGTAAACATTGTATGTAGCTAGGTTTGTAGGTAGGTTTGTGACCTCCGATCTTCTGGCGCGCGTCTCTCGATCGCATTGCGCCGAGACGGTGGGTCTGCGACCCACCGAAGTTTGCATACGGCTTCACTAGGACAGATCCTAACACGTCTCGGAGCGATTTTTTCGAAATTCGAATTAGAAAATGTTTTATTTTATGTTTCGTCCGATTTTTAGCGATTTTTCTCGCTTAATGCGTAATAACGCCGGTAATTGCACTCGCAGCAAAACGAAATTCACATCATCGGATAGAGGAGAAAATTTTCTTTTAAAAATTGTTTGTTCGGACTGTGTAACATAATTTGCAGATTTTCGGGAATTTTTCAAATAAAATTAAATTTGACGATGACTTTCGTAAAATATTTTTAAAATTGCTGCATCTTGAATTCTATCCGTCATAACTTTTTTATATTTTGTCAAATGACGGAGCATACATTTCGCCCTCTTTTAAAAGAAAAACCAGAGGAAAATATAAATTAGGAGATTTTTTACGAATTTCTAACTAAAGAAGGATTTTCATTTCAATCGCAGCAGCTTAAAATTTTCGGTATGATACCTCGCGGTTTGGTTGTCTTGGAGACAGTAACAATGATTAAAATTGCCAGTTGAAAAAAAATAAATAAAATTACTTTAAAATAACTGATTTATCGTATGTGAAAAGTGCGTGATTTTATGTCATAAGTTTAAAACCTCTTTCGAAACTCAATCAGAATTACGGACTCACAAGCAAAACATACGCCACGCATGAAATAATTCTATATTTTACTTTACGTTGCCAGATAAATAATTGAATGCTGTTTTTCACCAGTGAATTATCCAGCATTACTGAAAAAACACTCAAAATACTGGTGTTAAACGATAAAGTAATTAAAAAACTTTGTAAAAACACACATAAGAAGTAAAAGGAAAGAGGATACGCACGTTTCGTTCAAAAATTGTTTTGAACTTCTTCAGTCCCATTGAAGAAGGACTGAAGAAGTTCAAAACAATTTTTGAACGAAACGTGCGTATCCTCTTTCCTTTTACTTCTTATGTGTGTTTTTTACAAAGTTTTTTAATTACTTTATCCAGCATTATTTTCGATTGAGATTATAAACGGGTCACGTTTTCGAATAGCAGGAAATATATTGCGGTATTAAACAGGGCCTGATTATGACCAACAGGGGCCCCCGGGCATTGATGAATTTTGGCCCCCCCCCCCATGTATGAAATTTGTTTTATTTTTCATAATTTTTTTTTGTAAAAAAAGAACAACATTTGAAATTGGGGGCCATTTCTCCCCTGGGCAAAGTCCCGATTTACCCATGCGATAATAGGTCCCTGGTGCTAAATACACCAATCTGACAAGAACTATGCGTAAAAATTTATGGAGAGCTGATTTAGTGGCAACCATAAACTGAAATATGATTATCGTTTATGCTAATGCGTAAATTGCAAAGAATTACCAAAGAGTATAGGCCTACATTCGTGGCAAATATCTACACCGTTTCTTTAAATTAAGCAATAACGGTTGCAAAACGACAGTATATTGTATTGGTATCAGTAAAAGATGGTAAGTAATAGTAAGTAGATATGATACGGCAATATTGATCAAAGCACAATATACCGCAGTAATAAATATTTAGTGAAACTAAGTCTTCTATTCATTTTTCAACAGCCGTATTACATCACAGCTAACAAAACATTAAGTAATTTTACGTCGCGTTAATATATTCAGCGGTAGTTTCAACAGAAAAGACTCTAATAGACCTTTCTTTTTTCTTGGAGATTCTGTTTTGTCACAAGTAGTTATGATCACATTTTAGGAAAATGTTCTCCTGTTGCCTTGCGAAGAGCGGGTACACAACTATTTAATTTTGAAATAAAACGGTTCTCCACATCATGTAGTATCTAAGGTATTAATGGCATAACTTAAATCTAAAAAAGAGTATGATGCAGAAATGAGGCATTTTTAATATTAGGAATTTTCACTGCGAACCGTCACGCTTTTCTTTTCTGATCGTGAATGACACCGACATACTTTTTTGCGTCATAATATTAACAATGGTCACTGGTCAGTACGTATACTAACTTTACGAATAAGTAATAAGTAACTTTACGCGAAGAGTCAAATCATTTTGCTTATTTTTAGATTCCAAATCTCTGGAATCAATTCGAACTATACATGTAAGAAAAGTTTCGTTCCCTACCGTGCGGAGAACGGGCACGCAGCTAGTCTTATCTTATAAATAAAAATGAAATTCTGTTTGTTTGTTTGTTTGTTTGTTTGTTTGTTTGTTTGTGGATTTGAGTTGTATACAAATCCACAAAAATGGACCTATCAGCCTGAAATTTTGCACAGATATGTAAAATAATATAGAATAAATCATAGTCCACTTTAAAACTTTGAAAGTCCACCCGTTCCCGGAATTTAAGAGATTTTTTATGTTCTCCACGCAAAAAGCTTTCCGTAATTGTAACCCCTGTAGTGAAAAAAGTGTGAAATAAGGATCGTGGTTGCCATGTGTGGCGATTTTGCCGAATAAGATGTTTTAAATTCTCAAAGTAAAAATAAAAGAATAATAATGATTTTTTTTTGTTAGTTTATATTCGTAAGGTTATATTTTTTTTTAATTATAATATCGTGTGCATGGGATATCGGAGCAGGAATGAAATATTTTATACGCAAAACAATAAGAATTGAAGATTTCCGAGGCTAATATGTTAAAATTTTTTAGTTTGGCGAAAAAATAAAATGGCTCAAATGCCGAGAAAGTGAGTTCTAGCGGTTTGCACAGTTTTCGGTTTGGCACAATTTACTGAGAGCTTAAGGAAACGGATTTTTGAAAACAAGTGCAAAGGTTTTATTAGAATACAGCGTTAAATTTTAATGATCCGTGCGAAAATAATGCAGTTATTAAGGGATTTCAAGCGATCTATCTTCAGCATTCTCGCGATTTTGAGGAGGATTCTAACGCTTGGCGCTATTTATCGTAATTTAATCGTCTGCTATTTGGGTTATGAATACACCTGCGTATAAGTTTTTGAAATTTTCATTCAGTTGGAATTGTGCATTTTTCTGAGCAGCTTTTCTGCATCTAATGTATTACATCCAGAAAAAAGGATGTTAGAAATACCAATTTTAATTTTGTTTAATCACACTCATGAATAATGATACACTTTCCAACTTAATGAAAGAAGGAACGAAAATAGGGAAGACCCATGGATTATAACTCTTTTTATATATAGCACTTTAGTGCGTATTTTAAAATCTGAAAGTGTGTCAGATTTTCTATGATTCTAGCGCTTGGCGCAATTTAATGAGAGGGTATTTTTAAAAACAAGCGTAGGTTATCTTATAAATAAAAATGAAATTCTGTTTGTCAATTTGTTGATTTGGGTAGTATACAATTCCACAAAAATGGACCTGTCAGCCTGAAATTTTACACAGATATGTAAAATAATATAGAATAAATGATAGTCCACTTTAAAACTTTGAAACTCCACTTAAAAACGTTTTCCTCCTGAATGGTTCTCTTAATTTCCGTTCCCGGAATTTAAGAGATTTTTTATGTTCTCCACGCAGAAAGCTTTACGTAATATTAACCCCTGTAGTGAAAAAAGTGTGTGAAATAAGCATCTTGGTTGCCATGTGTGGCGATTTTGCCGAATAGAATGTTTTTAATTCTTAAAGTAAAAATAAAAGAATAATAATGATTTTTTTAGTTTATTTTTTTAATTATAATATCGTGTGAGCATAAGAAATGAGAGCAGGAATGAAATGTTTTATACGCAAAACAATGAGGATCGAAGATATCCGAGACTAATATGTAGTTTTTTTTAGTTTGGCGAAAAAAAAAATGGCTGATAGGCCGATTTTTAGAGAGTGAGTTCTAGCGGTTTGCACAGTTTTAGGCTTTTTGGCACAATTTACTGAGAGCTTAAGGGAATAGCATTTTTGAAAACAAGTGTATAGGTTTCCTTAAAATACAGCATTAAATTTTAACTATCCGTGCAGAAATAATGCAGTTATTAGGGCATTTCAAGCGATGTAGCTTCAGAATTCTCGCCAATTGAGTACATTGATTTAACTTGGGGGAAATCCGCCAAATTTCAGAAAATTGAAATCTTTGCATTTAGTACATCGAGGTAACGATGAATAAAACATGTTATAGTTGATAATTTAAAAAATGCGGCTGTATTAAGGGATTCCACTTTTGAAATAAATGCCTGGCGGTCGAACCATTTCCCATTTTGATTGCTGCTAAGTCAATGCTTCGAATGATTCCCTGAAAAAACTCTTGCAAAATGGCGTATGCTGGCACTTTGGCGAGGCTTAGATTTGAAACTGGATTTTACTTGAGACTGGTATATACGTATAATAAGACTGGTTATAGATAAAAATGAATGTTGGTATGTGTGTAGGAGGTTGAAAAACTCCAGCACCGTTTCACCGATCACCATGAAATTTGGTTCACCTAAGTCTTTTATCATGGAGAAGGTTTTTATGCTATCCGTTTTCCTCTAACTTTTCACTAGGTGGCGCAGCAGAACGTCGAATTCTATTCCGTTTAGTCGTTTGGTATGCGAATATCGTCCAACCAATTTCGATGAAATTTGGTACACGCGAATATTAGAACACGGAGAATATTTTTCACTATCCATTTGCTGTAACTTACCGCTAAATAGCGCTGCAACGCATCAACTTCTATACCGTTCGACCGATCGGCATAAAATTTTTTATACTTACACATTTGAGAAAGAAGAATATATTCTAACTGCGTTACTTTTGATGTTACTCACCACTAGATGGCACTGCAATGCATTATTAATTTAACTCGCCACTAGATGACGCTGCAGCAGGCCAAATTTTTGACCATTCAAACGGTGGCTATGAAAATCAGTATACATAGCTATTTGAACAATGAGAATATTTTGGCGTTATCCATTTTGCTATAACTTGCCACATGACGGCGCTGTAGCAAATCATTACTTTAATTAACCACTAGATGGCCCTGCAGTGTATCACTTCTTGACTGTGCGAATGATCGCTATGAAAATAGGTATACTTAGATATTTGAACACGCGGAAGAGTTTGGCGCTATCCATTTTCCTATAACTTGCCACTGGATGTCGCGTCAACACATGAACTTCAGGACTGTCCAGCCGATAGTCATGAAAATTCGTATACATCGATATCTGAATGCGAAAAATATTTTCGCCGTATCCGTTTTGCTAAAACTCGCCACTAGATTGCGCTACGCCGCATGGCCTTCTGCACCGTACAAACGATTTCCTCGCAATTCGGTATGCATGATTATTGGACACAATATAACGCGATATCCATTTTGCTATATCTCTTTATTACAATAAATAGTAATCACCACAAATCGTAAGATCAAAAAGTCCATTCATTCCCGTGCGAAGAACGGGTACTTCAGCTAGTATATAATAAAATCCGAGAGTAAACATTGTATGTAACTATGTAGGTAGGTTTGTGACCACCGTTCTTCTTGCGCGCATCTCTCGCTCGCATTGCACCGAGACGGTGGGTCGCAGGCCTACCGAATTTTGCATACGGCTTCACTAGGACAGATCCTAACATGCCTCTGAGTGATTTTTTCGAAATTCCAATTAGAAAATGTTTTATTTTATGTTTTGTCCGATTTTTAGCGATTTTTCTCGCGTAATACGTAATAACGCCGGTAATTACACTCGCAAGAAAACGAAATTTACATCATCGGATAGAGGAGAAAATTTTCTTTTAAAAACTATTTGTTCGGACTGAGTAACATAATTTTCAGATCTTTTGGGAATTTTTCAAAAAAAATTATTATTATATATTTTTAAAATTGCTGCATCTTGAATTCTATCCGTCATAACTTTTTTATATTTTGTCAAATGACGGAGCATACATTTCGCCCTCTTTTAAAAGAAAAACCAGTGGAAAATATAGAATAGGAGATTTTTTACGAATTTTTAAGTAAAGAATTATTTTCATTTCAATAACAGCAGCTTAAAATTTTCGGTATGATATCTTGCGTTTTGGTTGTCTTGGAGACAGTAACAATGATTAAAATTGCCAGTTGAAAAAAAATAAATAAAATTCTTTAAAATAACTGAGTTTTCACATGTGGAAAGTGCGTGATTTTGATGTCATACGTTTAAAACCTCTTTCGAAACTCAATCAGAATAACGGACCCACAAGCAAAACATACGCCACGCATGAAATAATTCTATATTTTACTTTACGTTGCCAGATAAATAATTGAATGCTGTTTTTTCACCAGTGAATTATCCAGCATTATTTTCGATTGAAATTTTAAACGGGTCACGTTTTCGAATAGCAGGAAATATATTGCGGTATTAAACAGGGCCTGATTATGACCAACAGGGGGCCCCGGGCATTGATGAATTTTGGCGGCCCCCATGTATGAAATTTGTTTTATTTTTCATAATTTTTTTTTGTAGAAAAAGGACAACATTTGAAATTGGGGGCCATTTCGAGCCGGAGGCCCCATGGCAAAATCCCGATTTGCCCGTGCGATAATAGGGCCCTGGTGCTAAATACACCAATCTGACAAGAATTATGCGTAAAAAATTATGGCGAGCTGATTTAATGGCAACCATAAAGTGAAATGATTATCGTTTATGCTAATGCATAAATTGCAAAGAATCACCAAAGAGTAAAATCCTACATTCGTGGCAAATATCTAAACCGTTTCTTTAAATGAAGCATCAACGATTGCAAAACGACAATATATTGTATTGGTATTAGTAAAAGATAGTATAATTAATAGTAAGTAGATATGCTAAGGCAATATTGATCAAAGCACAATATACTACATTAATAAATATTTCGTGAAACTAAGCCTTCTATTCATTCTTCAACAACCGTCTTACATCACAGCTAACAAAATAGTCAGTAAGTCTACGTCGCGTTAATATATCCCGCGGTAGTTTCAACAGAAAAGAACTTTCTTTTTTCTTGGAGATTCTGTTTTCTCACAAGAGTTATGATCACATTTTTTAGGAAAATGTTCTCTTCTTGCCTTGCGAAGAGCGGGCACACAACTATTTAATTATAAAATAAAACGGTTCTCCACATCATGTAGTATCTAAGGTATTAATGGCATAACTTAAATCTAAAAAAGAGTATGATGCAGAAATGAGACATTTTGAATATTAGGAATTTTCACTGCGAACCGTCACGCTTTTCTTTTCTAATTGCGAATGACACCGACATAGTTTTTTGCGTCATAATATTAACAATGGTCTCAGGTCAGTACTTATACTAACTTTACAAATAACTAATGAGTAACTTTAAGCCACGAGTCAAATGATTTTGTTTATTTTTTGATCCCAAATCACTGGAATCAATTCGAACTATACATGTAAGAAAAAGTTTCGTTCCCTGCCGTGCGGAGAACGGGTACGCAACTAGTATATAATAAAATCCGAGAGTAAACATTGTATGTAGCTATGTAGGTAGGTTTGTGACCTCCGATCTTCTTGCGCGCGTCTCTCGATCGCATTGCGCCGAGACGGTGGGTCGCAGACCTACCGAATTTTGCATACGGCTTCACTAGGACAGATCCTAACATGCCTCTGAGTGATTTTTTCGAAATTCCAATTAGAAAATGTTTTATTTTATGTTTTGTCCGATTTTTAGCGATTTTTCTCGCGTAATACGTAATAACGCCGGTAATTACACTCGCAAGAAAACGAAATTTACATCATCGGATAGAGGAGAAAATTTTCTTTTAAAAACTATTTGTTCGGACTGTGTAACATAATTTTCAGATCTTTTGGGAATTTTTCAAAAAAAATTAAATTTGACGCTGACTTTCGTAAAATATTTTTAAAATTGCTGCATCTTGAATTCTATCCGTCATAACTTTTTTACTTCCTTGTACGTAGTATAAGGAAGTAATGTGATCCCGAAAAATTTTGGGTGCCAAATTTCGACAAAAAAACCGATTTTGACTACCTCTAAATTTAATTTTAAAATTTTTTTCGATGCATCCTATCGTAGGCTAGCATGCACGATCATATTAACGCGTCTGCAACTCATTTTGACCAGCGGCGAGTCTGCTGTGGCCAGTTTTTCCATGCCGTCTGTACGTACGTACGTATGTATGTAACTCGCATATCTCAAAAACTATTGGTCGTAGAATGTTGAGATTTGATATTTAGGATTGTTCTATGATCTAGTTGTGCACCTCCCCTTTTGGTGGCAATCGAATGGATAGTTTATGTACAGGACCGCCCAAAAGATTCGAAATACATTACGCTCTATGGGCCGAAATTCATTAAACTCGCCTAACTCAAAAGCTATTAGGCGTAGAATGTCGAAACTTCATATTTTGGATAGTTGTAACATCTAGTTGTGCACCTCTCCTTTTGGTTCCATTCGACTGGATAGTTTATCTACAGGACTGCCCAAAACATTCGAAATACTTTACGCTCAATGGGCCGAAACTCATTAAACTCGCATATCTCAAAAACTATTAGGCGTAGAATGTCGAAACTTCATATTTTGGATAGTTGTAACATCTAGTTGTGCACCTCTCCTTTTGGTTCCATTCGACTGGATAGTTTATCTACAGGACTGCCCAAAACATTCGAAATACATTACGCTCAATGGGCCGAAACTCATTAAACTCGCATATCTCAAAAACTATTAGGCGTAGAATGTTGAAACTTTATATTTAAGATTGCTGTAACATCTAGTTGTGCACCTCCCCTTTCGATTCCATTCGAATGGATAGTTTATCTACAGAACCGCCCAAAAGATGCGAAATACGTTACGCTCTATGGGCCGAAATTCATCAAAGCGTTTTTTAGAGGTATTGGGCTATTTCAAACGACTCAGAAGTGATGTATGCTGTAAAGAGTTAGAAAATGAATTTCTCCATTAAAAAAAGTGTC
This sequence comes from Cheiracanthium punctorium, assembly GCA_038373885.1. Lineage (NCBI taxonomy): Eukaryota > Metazoa > Arthropoda > Arachnida > Araneae > Cheiracanthiidae > Cheiracanthium > Cheiracanthium punctorium. Next base: position 430,349 of record JAWZYV010018863.1, on the reverse strand, counting down.
TTTATCATTTGTAGTTCTGCTACAGGAACACTCAAAAGATTTCCAATACATTACGGTCAATGGCAATTTTAGGGGCATTCATCCATTTCAAGCACAATACCGTCCTACCACATAAGTTAGGTAATGGTCCGACCAGGGTCACGTGCCTCCCTCAAGAACTATGCCAAAAGTCGCCAAGCTTGGCGACTTTTGGTGTACGTGTGTGCATATTTAACTCTCAAATCTCAAAAACTATTATGAAATTTCATATATAAGAATGTTGTAACATCTAGTTGTGTATCTCGATTTTTGGTTCCAATCTACTGGAGAGTTTATATTCAGGACCACCGAAAAGAATTTTAGTACTTTAATGTCTATGGGCATCTTCAATATAATACAACTGTAGACAGTCATTGTTTGGTGCATGCCCAAAAACTCGCCGTCTGTCCTCGACATTGGCGAGTTTTGGCGAAATATCGCCAAATTTGGCGATAGTCAGTCATTTGGTCCATGCCCAAGTATCGCCATTTGTCATCGTTCTTGGCGAGTTTTGGCGAAATATCGCCAAATTTGGCGATAATCTGTCATTGTTTGGTTCATGCTTAAAATCTCGCCAAATTCCGTCTACATTGACGAGTTTCGCCGAAATATCGCCAAATTTGGCGCCAAAAATTATTTCGTATTTTGTATAACACTAAAACTTTAACCCGTAGATTTTTGAACTTTTGTATTTAGAACTATTGTAATATGTAACTGTTTTTCATATCTTTTTTGACAGCAATCGACTGAGAATTTATTTACAGGGTGAGCCAAATGACTTTAAATACATTGAGGTGTATGGATGCATTCAATTCATTGAAAGTCTGTGGTCAATGACTACTTTGGCTATTCCCAAAATCTCGCAGACTATCTCAAGTTTGTCGGCTTTTTGTGAAATATCGCCAAATAAAGTGTCAGAAGGAAATATTTCAAATTGAACTCAGCTTGGCGATATCGAAACTTGTCTAGAAATCGCTAAACCTTACTATTATTGATATTTTATCTCTTTCAAACAAATAAGTTTAGAGGAAGTGCGTCGAAAATATTTTTGATCTAATGGACGTGCAAGGAAGTCATGTGTTGGACACATCAGATTTTTATATTTTGTCAAATGACGGAGCATACATTTCGCCCTCTTTTAAAAGAAAAACCAGTGGAAAATATAGAATAGGAGATTTTTTACGAATTTTTAAGTAAAGAATTATTTTCATTTCAATAACAGCAGCTTAAAATTTTCGGTATGATATCTTGCGTTTTGGTTGTCTTGGAGACAGTAACAATGATTAAAATTGCCAGTTGAAAAAAAATAAATAAAATTCTTTAAAATAACTGAGTTTTCACATGTGGAAAGTGCGTGATTTTGATGTCATACGTTTAAAACCTCTTTCGAAACTCAATCAGAATAACGGACCCACAAGCAAAACATACGCCACGCATGAAATAATTCTATATTTTACTTTACGTTGCCAGATAAATAATTGAATGCTGTTTTTTCACCAGTGAATTATCCAGCATTATTTTCGATTGAAATTTTAAACGGGTCACGTTTTCGAATAGCAGGAAATATATTGCGGTATTAAACAGGGCCTGATTATGACCAACAGGGGGCCCCGGGCATTGATGAATTTTGGCGGCCCCCATGTATGAAATTTGTTTTATTTTTCATAATTTTTTTTTGTAGAAAAAGGACAACATTTGAAATTGGGGGCCATTTCGAGCCGGAGGCCCCATGGCAAAATCCCGATTTGCCCGTGCGATAATAGGGCCCTGGTGCTAAATACACCAATCTGACAAGAATTATGCGTAAAAAATTATGGCGAGCTGATTTAATGGCAACCATAAAGTGAAATGATTATCGTTTATGCTAATGCATAAATTGCAAAGAATCACCAAAGAGTAAAACCCTACATTCGTGGCAAATATCTAAACCGTTTCTTTAAATGAAGCATCAACGATTGCAAAACGACAATATATTGTATTGGTATTAGTAAAAGATAGTATAATTAATAGTAAGTAGATATACTAAGGCAATATTGATCAAAGCACAATATACTACATTAATAAATATTTCGTGAAACTAAGCCTTCTATTCATTCTTCAACAACCGTCTTACATCACAGCTAACAAAATAGTCAGTAAGTCTACGTCGCGTTAATATATCCCGCGGTAGTTTCAACAGAAAAGACTGTAACTTTCTTTTTTCTTGGAGATTCTGTTTTCTCACAAGAGTTATGATCACATTTTTTAGGAAAATGTTCTCTTCTTGCCTTGCGAAGAGCGGGCACACAACTATTTAATTATAAAATAAAACGGTTCTCCACATCATGTAGTATCTAAGGTATTAATGGCATAACTTAAATCTAAAAAAGAGTATGATGCAGAAATGAGACATTTTGAATATTAGGAATTTTCACTGCGAACCGTCACGCTTTTCTTTTCTAATTGCGAATGACACCGACATAGTTTTTTGCGTCATAATATTAACAATGGTCTCAGGTCAGTACTTATACTAACTTTACAAATAACTAATGAGTAACTTTAAGCCACGAGTCAAATGATTTTGTTTATTTTTTGATCCCAAATCACTGGAATCAATTCGAACTATACATGTAAGAAAAAGTTTCGTTCCCTGCCGTGCGGAGAACGGGTACGCAACTAGTATATAATAAAATCCGAGAGTAAACATTGTATGTAGCTATGTAGGTAGGTTTGTGACCTCCGATCTTCTTGCGCGCGTCTCTGGATCGCATTGCGCCCAGACGGTGGGTCGCAGACCTACCGAATTTTGCATACGGCTTCACTAGGACAGATACTAACACGCCTCGGAGCGATTTTTTCGAAATTCGAATTAGAAAATGTTTTATTTTATGTTTTGTCCGATTTTTAGCGATTTTTCTTGCATAATACGTAATAACGCCGGTCATTGCACTCGCAATAAAACGATATTTGCATCATCGGATAGAGGAGAAAATTTTCTTTCGAAAACAGTTTGTTTTGACTATGTAACATATTTTGCCGATTTTGGGGAATTTTTAAAAAGAATTTCTCTTTTGACGACGTTTGCGTAAAAGTAATTTTAAAACTGTTGCATCTTTCATTTTATCTGTCATAACTTTTTTATATTTCGGCGAAAGACGGAGCATATATTTCGCCCACTTTTAAAAGAAGAACGGAGGAAAAACATAAATTAGGAGATTTTTTACGAATTTTTATGTAAAGAAGGATTTTGAATTTAATAAAAGCTGTTTCAAGATTTCGGTATGATATCTTCCGCTATGGTTGTCTGGGGAACAGTAACAATGAATAAAATTGGCATTTGAAAAACATAAATAAAATGACTTTAAAATAACTGAGTTTCCACATGTTAGATCAAAATGACTTAGATTTCACGAGATTAAAACCCCTTTCGAAACTCAATCAAAATTACGGGCTCACAAACAAAACATACGCCACGCACGAAATTATTCCCTATTTTATAATACGTTGCCAGAAAAAGAGTTGAAAGCTGTTTTTTCAACGATGAATTATCTAGCATTATTTTCGATATAATTTTTAAACGGGAGACGTTTTCGAATCGCAGGAAATATTTTACGTGCTAAATAAGCCAATCTGACAAGAGTTATGCATAAGAATGTATGGAGAGCTGTTAGAGTGCCAACCATAAAGTGAAATGATTATCGTTTATACTAATGCGTAAATTATAAAAGTCACCAAAGAATAAAAAACTACATTAGTGGCAAATATCTAAACCGTTTCTTTAAATTAAACATTAAAGATGGAAAAACGAAAATATATTGGTATCAGTAAAGGATGCTATAAGTAATAGTTATTAGATATGCTAGGACAATATTGATCAAAGCACAATATACCGCGTTAATAAATATTTCGTGAAACTATTCGTTTCTTTTCGTTTTTCAACAGCCATCTTACATCACAGCTAACTAAACATTAAATAATTCTACGTCGCGTTAATATATCCCGCGGTAATTTCAACAGAAAATTCTGTACCTGAACATTTTTTTTTTCTTGGATATTCTGTTTTGTCACAAGTAGTTATGTTAACATTTTAGAAAAATGTTCTCTTCTTGCCTTGCGAAGAGCGGGTACACACAACTATTTAATTATTAAAAAAAAAAAAACGGTTCTTCACATCATGCAGTATCTAAGGTATTAATGGTATAACTTAAATCTAAAAAAGAGTATGATGTAGAAATGAGACATTTTGAAAGTTAGAAATTTTTAGGAACCGTCACGCTTTTCTTTTTCTGATCGCCAATGACACCGACATAGTTTTTTGTTTCATAATATTAACAATGTTCTCAGATCAGTATTTATACTAACTTTACGAATAACTAATGAGTAACTTTACGCCAAGAGTCAAATCATGTTGTTTATTTTTAGATTCCACATTACTGGAATCAATTCGAATTATACATGTAAGAAAAAGTTTTGTTCCCTACCGTGCGGAGAACGGGTACGCAGCTAGTAAGGTAATAAAAAGGGAGCATTTCCAAATCCCTTCAGCTGATGACATTATAAGTAGATTGGTCAGGAAGAAAATTTTCTCAATTGTGGATTTGAAAAATGGATTTTGGCATGTGCCTCTAGACCAAGATAGTGCAGAAATTTGCACATTCAACACTCCATTTGGTAGGTATTGCTACAACAAACTGCCATTTGGGATTTCCTCTGCCCCCGAGGTATTTCAAAAGAGAAATATAAAGTTATTTGGTTATATAGAGGGTGTGGAGATATATTTTGATGACATTATTGTAGCAGGTTTTGATGAAGCAGAACATGATGTGATACTGTCAAAAGTATTAGATAGGGCAAAATTGTTAAATATAAAATTTAACCCTGAAAAGTTTCAGTTTAAAATGCCTGAAGTCCAATATAAGGGCCAAATAATATCAAACTTAGGAATTAAAGCTGGCCCAAATCATGTCAAAGCAATTATGTCAATGCCAATACCCAGTACTAAAACTAAAGTTAGGAGGCTTCTTGGTATGTTAAATTTTATGCCAAATTTATACCTAACATATCCCAGATCGCAGCACCAGTAAGAGAAATCATCAAAGATAAGGTTGATTTTAATTGGGGGGGCTGAGCAGAGTAATTCGTTTGAGCTAATAAAATCCTTATTGGTTAAATCTCCTGTTTTAAAGGTTTTCAATGGAGCTGAGGAAATAGTAATTCAATGTGACAGCTCTAAAGATGAGTTAGGCGCTTGCTTATTTCAGAATGGTCAACCAGTGTCATTTGCCTCAAAAAGTCTGACAAATTCTGAAAAGAATTATGCTCAGATTGAGAAGGAAATGCTTGCAATTGTCTTCTCATTTCAAAAGTATCACAATTTAGTTTATGGACATAAGGTAAACATACAGAGTGATCATAAACCATTGCTGTCGATAGTAAATAATCCTATACATAAGATATCCCCAAGACTCCAAAGAATGTTGTTAAAATTAGTCAAATATGACTTCACGATAACATATGTACCTGGTAGTCAGATGTATGTGGCTGATACATTGTCACGAGCTTTTCCCTCTAATGAAACAATTACAGATGACCCAGAAATGTTGGAAATTGTACATATTTTATCAAAATTCTTGCCAATGAGTGAGTCAAGGAAAGCTCAGTTTAAAAGAGAAACTGAGTCTGATCCAAATTTACAAATGGTCTTAAAGTAAATAAAAGAGGGGCGGCCCAAATCATAAAGATGTTAGCCATGAGGTTAGATCCTATTATAAACTTAAAAATGATATTCATGCTAATGGGGGATTAATTTTTGTGAATGAAAAACTAGTTGTCCCACATAGTTTAAGGAATGATATGTTCAAACTAATACATGAGGCACATTTGGGTATTGATAAGTGCAAAAGAAGGGAGAAAGAGTTGTTGTTCTGGCCTGGCCTGAATGCTGACATTGAGAAAACTGTTTCACAATGTGAAAATTGTGAGAAATTTAGGCAGGCCAATGTAAAAGAACCCTTAAAACCTCATGAAGTACCCCATAGACCATTCGAAAAGGTAGGAGTTGATCTAATGGAATTTGGCAATGTAAATGATCTTGTGTTAATTGATTATTATTCCAAGTCGTTAGAGGTTCGGAGACTTGTAAATAAATCAGCTAATGTTGTTATTGATAAACTTAAATCAATATTCAGTTTATTTGGTGTACCAAACATAATTGTGTCTGATAAATAATCGTGTCTGATAAAATTGCGTCTGATAAACAATTTGCTAAGGAATGGGACCTAGATTATGTTTTTACAAGCCCTCACTATACACAAAGCAATGGGATGACTGAAAAAACTGTAGGTATTGCCAAAAGCATATAATCAGAAAGGCAAAAGAGGATCGCAAGGATTATTATGTAGGATTAATGGAGTACCGCAACACTCCAATATCTGGTTTGGACTTGTCTCCAGCACAAATGATGTTACATCGCAGGCTAAAAACTAAGCTGCCAGTAACGGAAAAATTACTCAATGCTGAAATATTTAAAAATTTTAGGAAAAAGTTAATCAAAAGGCAAAATCTTAAAAAATCATACTATGATAGAGGAGCTAGATCATTGTCTGTACTTAAAACTGGGGAAAGTGTATTTATAAGAAACTGGCTGAAGTACCCGTTCTTCGCACGGGAATGAATGGACTTTTTGATATTACGATTTGTGGTGATTACTATTCATTGTAATAAACAGATATAGCAAAATGGATATCGCGTTATATTGTGTCCAATAATCATGCATACCGAATTGCAAGGCAATCGTTTGTACGGTGCAGAAGGCCATGCGGCGTAGCGCAATCTAGTGGCGAGTTTTAGCAAAACGGATACGGCGAAAATATTCTTCTCATTCAGATATCGATGTATACGAATTTTCATGACTATCGGCTGGACAGTCCTGAAGTTCATGTGTTGACGCGACATCTAGTGGCAAGTTATAGGAAAATGGATAGCGCCAAACTCTTCCCCGTGTTCAAATATCTATGTATACCTATTTTCATAGCGATCATTTGCACAGTCAAGAAGTGATACACTGCAGGGCCATCTAGTGGTTAATTAAAGTAATGATTTGCTACAGCGCCGTCAAGTGGCGAGTTATATCAAAATGGATAACGCCAAAATATTCTCATTGTTCAAATAGCTATGTATACTGATTTTCATAGCCACCGTTTGAATGGTCAAGAATTTGGCCTGCTGCAGCGTCATCTAGTGGCGAGTTAAAATAATGCATTGCAGTGTCATCTAGTGGTGAGTAACATCAAAAAGAACGCAGTTAGAATATATTCTTCGTGCTCAAATGTGTAAGTATAAAAAAATTTATGCCGATCGGTCGAACGGTATAGAAGTTGATGCTTTGCAGCGCCATTTAGCTTGCAAGTTACAGCAAAATGGATAGTGAAAAATATTCTCCGTGTTCTAATATTCGCGTGTACCAAATTTCATCGAAATCGGTTGGACGATATTCGAATAGAAAACGGCTAAACGGAATAGAATTCGACGTTGTGCTGCGGTACCAAGTGGCAAGTTAAGTAAAACGGATAGCATAAAAACCTTCTACATCATAAAAGACTTAGGTAAACCAAATTTCATCGTGCAACGGTGCTCAACGATGCTGGAGTTTTTCAACCTCATAAACGCATACCAACATTCATTTCTATCTATAACCAGTGTTATTATATATACGAGTCTCAAATAAAATCCAGTTTCAAATCTAAGCCTCGCCAAAGTGCCAACATACGCCATTTTGCAAGAGTTTTTTCAGGGAATCATTCGAAGCATTGACTTAGCAGCAATCAATATGGGAAATGATTCGACCGCCTAAGAGTAGCACGCATTTATTTGAAAATTGGAATCCCTTAATACAGCCGATTTTTTTTAAAATTATCAACTATAATGTGTTTTATTCATCGTTACTCCGATGTACTAAATGAGAAGATTTCAATTTTCTGAAATTTGGCGGAATTCCCCCAACTTAAATCAATGTACTCAATTGGCTAAAATTCTGAAGTTAGATCGCTTGGAATCCCTTAATAACTGCATTATTTCTTCACGGATCATTAAAATTTAACGCTGTATTCTAATAAAACCTTTGCACTTGTTTTCAAAAATCTATTTCCATAAGCTTTCAATAAATTGCGCCAAGCCGAAAACTGTGCAAACCGCTAGTACTCACTTACTCAAAATCGATATTTCAGCGATTTTATTTTTTCGCCAAACTAAAAAAATTTACACATTAGCCTCGGAAATCTTCAATTCTTATTGTTTTGCGTGTAAAACATTACATTCCTGCTCTGATTTCCCATGCACACGATATTATAATTAAAAAAAATAACCTTACGAATATAAACTAACAAAAAAAAATCATTATTATTCTTTTATTTTTACTTTGAGAATTTAAAACATTTTATTCGGTAAAATCGCCATACATGGCAACCACGATCCTTATTTCACATTTTTTTCACTACAGGGGTTACAATTACGGAAAGCTTTTTGCGTGGAGAACATAAAAAATCTCTTAAATTCCGGGAACGGGTGGACTTAGAAGTTTTAAAGTGGACTATGATTTATTCTATATTATTTTACATATCTGTGCTAAATTTCAGGCCGATAGGTCCAATTTTGTGGATTTGTATACGAATCAAATCCACAAACAAACAAACAAACAGAATTTCATTTTTATTTATAAGATTATAAGATATGAAAAACTATTTATGGGAACCAGCTAAAGTAGTAGCCAAACATAAAACATGCCCAAGATCATATTATGTCCAAAATCAAACAGGAAAAGTAGTACGTAGAAACAGGCGTCACATTAGGAAAACAAATGTTGTATACAATGAACAAACTGATCCAAATGAGATAGATTATGAGTCCCCACATGAAATAAATCGGACCTCAAATTGTAACAGCTCTCGCAATACCACATCAAGTAATGGTCATACAAGAAGTACTCGTGTTAGAAAAATGCCTAGACACTAAAGTGACTACATTCTGTATTAAAAAGTATTGGTAGGAAATTCGCGGCGGCGGCGTAACGACCTCAGAAACCCGGCGGCGGCGGCGCGCCGCGGCGTGAGAATATTTTTGAAAAACAGCAGAATGAAAATGGAAGTATGCGTACAGACACACTCATATATGTATAAATTGGTGCTAAAATGAGATCTTTTAAGACTAGAGTTTTTATGAAAACTAGTCTTGAGTATGATATTGAGCGATTACGGCCAATTAGCTGCACGTGGGCTCTCGGCCGAGGGGTAGGGTTTAGAGATCACTACCACGGCTTGGGCGGCCTCAATTAGATTTTTGTTTAATTTGTACAAACGGCAACATTTATGATATTCTATCAATGAAGTAATTGTCTTTTATTTATCTATTAGCTATTTCGGGCTCGGGCTCCGACTTAAATAACATCACTTGGGGGGGCTCGAACTAAGTCCTCGGGCTCGGGATTTAAAAATGAGCTCGAACTCATCTCTAGAGGAGTGCCCTTCGTAGGGGTCTTTCTAAGGGGTTCTAACCCGTATCTACTCTAATTTTCGAAGGAAACCACGGAAAACTACGAACGGTTAAATCGGCGTACGCGACCTGGTTTTGAACCAGGCCCCTTCCGTCTCCCAGTTCAGAGGGCTATGCGCTCGGTCACTGGTGGGGCTCCAGAGTATGAGCTTGCCGTTGTGATACACTTTTTAAAAATATTTTTGCTGCAAAACTGGAACAATAGATTTTATCAAAATCGGGTATGTTTATGTTGTTTAGATGCACATTCACAATACACTTAGTTATCAATATACAAATGATACATTATTTGCTTAACAGACTTTTTTTTTTCTCCATAACCTTCTCATGAACCATTCCAAACCTATAATGTTCTTTTGAGGTATAATTCAATGTTTAAACAATTTTTTAATAAATCAAATTACACCATTGACTCAAAAAACTTAAATTGTATCTTTACTAGTTACTAGCGTTAAGAACTATCCAAATAAAAATAAGCAACTGAAAGTTTAGGTACAGTTTTTTTTTTAGTTTTGAAGCGATTGTACGCGGTGGTGTAAAATCAGCGTTCTTCAACGGCGCGCCGGCCTAGACCTCGGCGGCGGCGGCGTGGTACAAATGCCCAGCAGCGGCGGCGCAGACCTCTATTGCAGTCTATGTTGATAATGTGTAATTAGTATAGCTATTGTATTGCAATGATCAAATTCGATGTTGTTATGATATGTTTGTATATTATATTTTGGTATACTTAAAAATGGGATGTCATGATGTGTAAACAAACCGCATGGTTTGTAGTCAACATAATGTGTGAACAAACTCCATGGTTTTCGGACTATTAGTTAACTGCCATATTAACTGCCTGATATATTAGTAGTAATGCATGCGGTATAAATCAAACATGTGATGCATATTTGTACTGTGTCAGTTGTTGCTTATGCTTTAGAAGTTATGTAAAATAAATTATTAAATTCAAAATGATTGTGTTTTTGATTGTTTCCTTACCGCCTAGTTCATGATCATCTGAAGATTATAACAATCAATGTTTCTTATTCAACTGAAACAAATCAATCGTGTTTTGATCACGTGACAGCGAGATAGGTTTGTTCATTGGAAGCATTCAGCCAAAATCTCGCCCTTAACGTAATTTGCAACCCTATTTTTAGTTGTATCAGGTTTTTCCAGAAAAAAAAATTAGATAAAAAGTAAGTGCTCACACTCTCTTTTTCGTCATAACGAATGAGCAACTTTTAAAAGACAAAAATCAACCGATCCCAATTTATTTATTATTGAGTGACTACACGGTGGAATCCCAAAATCATTTTAATTAAATCGAGCAATCCAATAAACTCGTTTAAGAAAGTAATTGTTAGGGATTTTTAGCAAAGCGGTTTCACTCGCCGTAACGCTAACGTTAAACGTCATAGGACAGTACAGCGCATGCGCCCGTATAAAGTTTACGGTATCTGAACTACTAACAAAAATAGAGTTTTTGCATAATGTTTTTGCTACCTAAGCATTTATCAGATTATATTCTTCTTTTCTTTCAGTATTGACATCTAGTGGCAAGAAAATAAATTTTTTATGCGTTTTTTTTCCTCGGAAAGCATCGCATTACTTTTAGAAATTATCATATAAAATGTTAAGCAAAATGAATTTATAGAATTAATGAAATCCTCAGAAAATAGTTACAAACAAAGTAAAGCATAATTTTTTATTTTAAGCAAATGAAAAAGTAAAATACAGATTTCTTATTTGTTTATATTTGCACGTATTTTTTCCTTTTTGAATTTTTTGTGTATTTGGACAGTTTAGGTAAATACGGTTGAATTTTTCACGAAATTAGTTTTCAAAATAATTAAAATTCCCATAAACTATTTTTTTCAAATGCAGTGCGAACCACTAATATGGAGCATTTGTTTGAGCAGTAATTAGAACTAGAACCTACAAAATATTTATAAATAAATTAAACCCACTGCGAACACACTTTCACAAACCTGAATTTTTAATTCGTCAACGATAATTTTTTTAAAAATCAGGGTTTGTTTACAAACTCGTAATTTTAATAAAATAATTATAAAAACCAGGATATTTATTTTTTTAACTAATTTCGTTAAAAATTTAACCGTATTTCCCTAAAGTTATTCAAATAATCAAAAGAAAAAACATACGTCTAAATTAATTTTTTGCTTTAAATTAAAAATTTTACTTTAATTTGTCTATAACTATTTTCTGAGGATTTCATTATTCTATAAATTCATTTTGTTTAAAATTTTAAACTAAATTTTCTTAAACCAATGCAAAACGGGAAAAAAAATCCTTTGGAAAACAATTTATTTCCCCGACACTAGATGGCGATACCAAGAACGATGCAAGAATTTAAAGATCGACGAATCTTCAAGATTTCGAGCTAAAAACTCCTATAGCACTAACACAGGGGCGTAGCCAAGGGGGGGGGGTTAGGGGGGTCATAACCCCCCCCATTTGAAATTTTTGCCATACAATATGTATATTCTTCACTACATTATCACACGCACGTATACATATATATGAGTTGTAGTAGTCGTAACCCCCCCATGAAAAATATCTGGCTACGCCCCTGCACTAATAAGTTAACTTTTATAGTAAATTTCGTTCCTTTGTCGGCTATATTTATTCATATTTTATTAAGAATGTTAAATCACACTTGTTTGGCGGCCATCTTGTTCCGAGAAGAGAAGATGTTCCTTGAAGAGAAATAGCGGGTTACGTTAACGTTATGCTTCCGCCCGGTATACGTGAGCATGCGCAATACGGTCAAAAACCAGTTTAGCGGATAGCGGTACCGTTAACAGAGGAAAATACGCTATGCAAAAACTCCCTATTATCTTACCGTATAACACTATTATGAATACTCAGCTCCGAAAAAAAATCGGCTTTTTTTTTTGGAGCTGCGTATTCATAATAGTGTTATACGGTTACTGTTAACAACGGGAATGGACATATGGTTAGTAAAACTAGAAACTGGGAATTGTGTAATGGTTTTCCGTTATTGCTGCCAATTCACACAGTTTGGAGGGGGCATATGAGCGAGAATAGTTGATGTGTCACTATAGAATTCAAATTAGAGCTTATAAACGGCATACGATTTTTTTTAGGAAACACGCATAACTTGATTGTATGGTAGCACCATCTATGGTGCTACCATGGACTAATCGCAACTAATCTAAGATCTCCCAAAATACAATGTAAACCACATAGATAAATAAATCATTTTCTCATCTGGGCAAGGAACGCATTTGTTATTTCCAGAAAATTACTTCCCATAAATTATTTATTCGTATCCTCTTGCTGCGAGGTCTTCCCTTACCTCAACATATCACGAGTAACATAAAATAATCGCATGCTTTTCCTATCTACTGGTAAAATATCTGTGTGTTGTGCTAAGGCAAACCTGCACGAGAGCTATCTGCCTAGAGAGGGATGCCTGAGGTTTAGAACTTTTTAAAGGGCTCTAAAGCGTATTCGCGTTGCATCTGGAGAAAATCGTCCAAAAATCCAGTTAGATTGACAGCCGCACGGTAGGCCGAAACCCTGCACCTTCACTCTTCATCCATTTACCATATTCAGTGTCTTATCCACTCGGCTATGGTGGGTCAGTCGTAAAATATGATCTCAGTGGCAACATAGATAGTATCAATGTAATTAGAACGATAGCGCCCCAACGACATATCTCGTTGACTGGCCCTAATCGTTCGGGTATATTTGAAAGCGCACCACTTTCATTGCCGTTTTGAATGAAGGTGGAATCAATTATTCGTGGAAATATAAAAGGTGGGAGATGGCGGAAACATCAATGAATTCCAATATTCATTTTTAAAATCGACAAAAATCCTAAAAATCTTACTATTTGAAGTCCATGAAAATTATCATTTTGCGGACATTTCTTTTTTAAGAATCTTTTAACGGACCGTCATTTTTTAAATATTAGGTTGTAACGAAAGTTTCCCGCCACCGCCAACATCGTCAGTACACATTTCGCGTTAGCGTATTTGCTCATATTTTTCCAAACGATTTTTGAAATTTGAAAGAAAGATACTTAATGTATAACACTGTGTTGTGAAATCTGTAAAAAAAATATATTTATCAATAAGTACAAGGTATCTCAAAAGAAACTATCACTCTAGCGGATTAGAACCATCATTTACTTCTACTTCTGTTGCAAAAAGTCAGCTACAAAATACCAACGAATTATGTGTACTGCTTTAAGTACTATTGTTGTATCATGTGTCACTGTGCAGGTTTGGTACAGAAAGTTCAAAAACAAGGACATTCAAGAAGCAGAGAGCTCTGGCTGGTCTATTGATGTTGATGAGAGCAGCCTGCGAGAACTTGTGGAAGAAGATCAGTAATTAACCACTCGACAGTTATCTAAGGAGTTAGTTTTTCATGCAGAATTGGAGGAAAACTTTCGTTACAACCTGATACTTTTCTCAGGATTCCTTTAGAGTTGGTCCCATTTTCCCCGTTCCTTCGCCATTATATTTTAAATTGAGGTGATACACCCAAAAAAATTAGGTTTGAACCTTGAAAAATCCCCTTGACTGCGGTCCTGGCACCGTCAGTGAGGAAGTTCAAATTAGTCAAAAACTGTGATCCCGTGGCTGTAAAAGCCCGCAGGTTAGGGTGTCATACAAGTAACAAAAGGGCTGAGAATTCATTCCAAGTTGAATTTGAAATCAACTGAAGACCACAGTGTAAATGCAACGTGCAACCAAATTTCCCATACAAGTTTGATCTTTATTAAACAAGTATATTTTAAAATTTAGAATTTTTAAAAAAAATTGATTAGCCGTGTTTCATTTTGATTGAGTTATTTCTTTTTTGTAAACTACCTTGATCAATATTTTTAAAAAATAAATTTAATACTAATAGTTATCCTTGGATCGAAATGTGATTGCTTTTACGATAATCTGGTATATCTCAGAGCTATATAAAATTATATTCGTACAGTCACAATGAGTGTTCATCAATACAAAATCTTTTATATGTGTAAGATTAAAACAAGGAAATTTACTTACAATCGAATACTGTTTTGAAAAGGCATACGTTCACATTAATCGGAAACCCCGTTAGTATTTGATAAAGTTATTCCAACATTCAAAAGTTCTTTTCACTTCTGAAAAGGATCTAAACCACACAGAAAATCTCTGAGAAGGTCTAGACGCCAGTCTAGACCTCTTGCGACATAGAAGCAAGCTGTGATCGAAAGAAAATTCCTAATAATATTACTAATTTTTGGAGTGATCTGCTCTTTAGGGGTTAAATTTAGTCTAATATTCGTATTCCATGTGTCAAATAATTAAAATTTGGATTTTGTTTCATGAAAATTGGTTAACTTAGATAATGAGTTTTAAGTGTTCTCGTTGTTTAGGGTTTCACGGATTCTCAAAAAATATCGGCGATATCCTTTAACTGACTTCAGTTTTAATAGCTTATTTTGGTGCCAAATTTGGCGATATTTTGCCAAAAAGTATTTGGCATGATTTTATTAATGGTGCCTGTTATGTTTCCTTCCCTGCATTAGTATTACAAAAAAGCACTGCTATTACATAATCAAATAACTGATGACTTTTTGTAAATACTGTTGAAGGAATCGCGTGGAATGTTCCGGTAGCATGTGCGAAAATTATAAAAGGACAGTTCGCCTGACGAGTTCAGTTCAGTTTTGATTAAATGCTCTTTGGGTTCACAGCAAATCGCCCTGAGTCATTTTGCCGTGACGCTTCCGATTGTTTTTCCGAGCTTGTTTTTGAAAGCTGTTTACGATTCCTTCATTATTGTGTGCTGACGAGCAACTGAGAGTTTTTTCTTGAGAATTTTCCAGTTAATTTTAGGATTTTATTGTACGCGAAGTACATCAACTGAGGAAGCTTCTGTGATTAGCTGACTGTTATAAAACGCTTAAATCTTATTTAATTTCTGTGAAATGAGCACTGAAGATTGTTCGTGGAAGTTCTAGATTCGATAAAATTTGTGTTTCGTCCTGTCAAGTGGCCTGTTTACTAAAACGTTTCAAAGGCATTGGACTGAGTTACGAACTCTAAAAGTTGAGGGGAGTTCTTTGCAACAGTACTATTCATTTTTTAAAATTGACAAAAATTCCAAAACTTAATTATTTGGACAAATTACCTTTTTGCAGACATTTCTTTTATAAAAATTTAACTAATTATATTCTCTGTTTAGGTCTTCTGCGCAAAGTATTTTTGTGCATCTAATTTTACTATTATCCTTGCTGTTTACGTAGAGAAGTTTATTCAGTGAAATTTAATTTACAAATTGAAAGTGAAATTGCTGAACGGAAAATAGTATATTATTTTTTTACTAATAAGGAAGTTGCATCACGAGTCACTCTAAAAGTGCAGCCTCGTACCATTTTTTTTCTTATTAATGGTTAACAGTAATAGTTATCAAGGAATCTATGTCTGCTTTTGATGTAATCCATTGCATCAGGGTTATGTAAAGTTAGACTCGATCACTTTGATGAAAAAACAATACAAAATGTTTTATTATGATACCCTCATCAAAATAAATGCCCTACAGCACGCAAAACAAAAACAAAGAAATCTGGAGTGACTCCTCTCGACTTTCCGAACACTTGATCTTTAAAAAAGCGTTTAAATTTCATTCAACTTATCGAATCTAGTGTTCAGGCGCTAGTGTACTTAAAATAATTTGAGTGTACAGGTCGCAATGTAAAAGAATACTTTTTTATGGCCCTGCAAAAATCTGTAAGCTGCACATTCAGTAAAATTTGTGTAGTATGTAAGACAGTCACCGATAATATGCATACCCAATTGGAACTTTTTCGAACGCACCACTAGCTCATTTTAAATTATTTTCGTCCCTAGGCCGAAATGCATAAGAATAATTTTTACAACCCTATAAGCAGAGCTCTACGTACACCAAAATTTATGCAGATCATGTGACCGTGACCCATTGGATACATGCCCAATTTGTGCTCAATCGAATGCACCGTTTAGGTGCTAGCGCTCTATAAAGATTTCTGTCCATAGGGCATGATATAAAAGAAAACATTTTCGTAGCCCTGTAAAAACTATAAGTCCTATACACAAAAAATCAGTATCGGTCGTGCGACGGTGGTCTATATAATATATACCAAATTTGAGCTCAATCGAACGCACCGTTTAGGAGCTATTGTGTTCACTCATACATACACACATACATACATCTCGTAAAAATAGCATAAATGATTTCAGAAGAATTCGAAACGTGTAAATACATCAGAATCTCAAAGTCGAATTTTTTCATGATTATAATTAATACTTTCCTTGCATGTGGTACATGCTCGGAAAGTAGAATGGAACAAATAGAAGAAAAGATAATTTGAAGGAAAAATACATATTATAAACGTCTTTCAAATATAAGTGCAATTAAATAGCCTTTTTCAATACCAGTAGTTTTTAATCGAAAGAATTTTCTTTTTAATCATCAACCAAAAATAACTATTTTTTTGCAAATTTCTGTGGAAAATATTTCTTAGTAAAATGAAAATAAAACAATGTAGGAAAAAATTCTATAATGCATCGTATTTTTCTCCTTTTACACACATTAAAAAACTAGAGAATCTGATCATACTGAATTTCGGGGTCTTATTTTTTTTTTCCCTGAGTGTAAAGATTAAGTCCTTGGAAAAGCCCGTATCACTTTCTTATCGTGTTACTTTTTTGAAATTCAAAGTAAAACATTCATATTTTCCACCATGCTATTCGTTGAAATTTGATTTAAAAAAAAAAAAAAAAAAAAAAAAAAAGCTTGCGTTTGAGTTAATAATACTGTGATATAAAAATCTTAATGGGAATCATATTTTTGGTTCAACTTAATTCATAGACGTATACAAACGATAAAATCTTTTACAATATTAATTAGAGATACAAGTGAAGACCAGTTGTGTGTCTAAGTATATCATTAGAAAGGTGCATACTAAGACGAGTGCCTTTTAAAAGGGTAGCAGGAGAAATGACTGACATAAACGCGTATTTTAATTAAAAATTTTTGTTCAAGGGTTTTTTAGAGGGGGGGAAGGGGGGTTGTTTGTTTTCAATCACATTTATCAAAATTCTTTCAAGGAGGAATCAACTTGAAAGAGAATGTGCAACTAGCCCTTACGGCGAAAAACAACACAAACGAATGTTGTAATAAAATTCCTAATGAATCAGTTGCTGTGTAAGAGTAGTCACTATCAAATTCTATAGAGATTCATCTTATGAATTGGTCACTCTGTAAAGAGTTAATCTAAAAATTTTCTAATGGGTTCACCTGTATCAAACTATGCACCTATGTAATTAATATACAGGCCTTTGACACATCAAACCTTTGTAAAGCGGATCGTCATTATGAGGAAATTTCCCAGCAATGGTCTTTGAATACCCCTTGGAACCTGGCCTTGAGCTGGCATATTTGTAAGATAGGGTGCGAAAGGGTTAAACCTATGCTTAAGAGATTAGTGATAAAGTAAAGGCCCATGCTTTTGGGAAAATTATTTGAACACTGAACTTGGCCAATTTTAACAACAGGAAAAGGAGATCCAGATTAAAAAATGTCCGGATTATCTAAACTTTTTTGTGTCATATACTGTAATAGCCTTCCGCTATTTTGGGTCATCGATCACTTTGTAGCAAATGTTTGAGACAGTGGCGGCAAGTTAATCACTTCATGATCCAGACCTGATATAGGTAGTCAAAAGGGTATCGGTCAAGGATGTTATATCAGAGAGTCATCTTAAAAGTTGGGTCTGTTAGTGTTAATTAATCCCCTACTAGCCCTGTACTTTGTTTTAAGGCCTGGTGATTATACACTAATATGAAATTCAATAAGCTAAAAAAAAGGGATTTTTTTTTTCAATTAGTCGAACCTTTTGCTGGCAGATGGAGCTCTGACAAAGATAATCATTTTATAACTTTCATTTGGATTTAGTAAATGTTGCGCTCAGCGTGGCATTCATATCACCAATGCAATAGCTGCAAAGACACTTTCTGAAAAGATTAATTTGTATTTTCTTTAGTTTCCCAGGGCCAGAAATCCTAGTTTTTTTGGCTCCCTTGGCAATCTGTACTGTCTAAAAACTTAAAATTAATAAATAACGTTGGATTTCATGAACCGACTAGGGAGCCCAGTCAGTTCTTTTGGCTTGGCATAGCTAATATTATGGATGTGGGCATTTTCCCATGTCGTAAACCGTCCAGGTCAGTAGCCCGCTCCTCGGAAAACTAAAACTAAAACAGAATTGTGACTCTCTGGATAATAAAATGAAAAGTTGACATACCTCGTTTCTTTTCAGCATTTACAGTCATAAGATTTTTGCAGGACCACGACTTTCAAAATACCATTAATATTTTATTTCACAAAGAAATGTCCCTTCCAATGGAATAAATGACAGTACCATCAGCATAAGCTAGGCGTGCAATGCCAAAAATTTTCGACAATTTAACTGCCAAATAATTAGTTAGACACCGAAACCTCTGAATAACGATCACCTGTGATACTATTCAAAAGTGGCCGTCCTTTGGAGGTGGCTATTGTTTAGAGATTTAATATTTTAAAAATAATAAGGATAAATAAGCAAAGCTAATAATCAGAACACAAACACGTTACTTTAGCTTCACAAAATTTGATTTAACTTGAAGCAAAAAAAATAAAATAAGATTATTCATGATTGCGTTTTTTTTAAGTAAAAGATATTTTTCCAAAGAAATTATAATATTTGGCGTTTTCCCGTTCGACCTATCATCATTTTTGGTTAAAGGAAAATTTTGCATATCCCAAAAATTTCGAGGAACATAGGAATATGTTTTGATGTTAGTAGTTCATGAATCTTGTGGTTGTGGCAAATAAACTTTGCATTGTTCGCACTTTCGGTTGAAAAAAAAGGAAAAGAAAAGCACTCTTCAGTGGCTGTTAAGATTTTTTCGTGATGGTGATGGGTGGCCGTTGTCCGGAATTCGATGTTCAGAGGTTAGCTCTAATGTATGGAACGCGTTCGGTACCATTGATGTGCGGCTGGTCTTTGTTTCGTTGTTCGGAGGTTTCTATTTAAAGCGATTTTACTGTGCTATTGAACTTGGTGCAACTGACAGCACCTTGAGGTAGATTTCTGAACCTGACATTCTGAAACCAGATAAACTTGAAAAGATCGGATTGGTATTCAACTCTAGCTAATCTCTTGATGATGATCGGTTTAAACCAATTTAACATGTTTTCCTCAATACCAGTTTTGACTGTTTTGCCAATAAGTCTGTTGCCCCATACTCTATCATAGACATTTTTAAAATCCACATAGATAGCGGAGGTAGATTGTTTTTTATAAAAGACATCCTGTATGCCAGGGACATAGCGAGAAAGAAAAAACCGTCAAAGGTCCTGAAGGTGAAAAAGGAAGGCTTTCTAGGAAGACAGTTGACATCCAATTAATAAAAATTCAAATTTTGGAAGAGACACAGGCCCTTAAGATCCACCCTTGGTTTCGTCCATGCTTTATGAATTGAAACAAGAAAATAGCTTATTCACAGTGCTGTTTCGTTTTCTCTGGAATCCTCCCTAAAAATCAGTTTTTTTTATTTATTTATTTAATTTTTTTGCCGGAGGGAATAAAAATTAAATCCGTTAGTCAGCATTCTTTCCATCAATTTAAGCAGGCTTTTGCTACAGATATTTGTCTGTAACTAGATGAACTCTTTGTTGATTTTTGTGAGAGCATTGAGTTCCAACTTAAGTTATAGAATACAAGAAGAGTTTGTTTAGCATTGACACCCAATTTAATAAATTTGGCAGGTCGTCAAAACCCTCAGTTTCATACACTCTACGAAGTCCGTCTAAAAGTAAAGTCACTACTAAACAGTAGTTAGTCATCATAGTTGAACTAACTACAAAAAAGTTGGGGAGAAGCTTAGTCCGTTTCGTGTGAGGAAGTCTGCGTTGAACTTGTAAGGCTTTATCTTTATTATTAAGGATTTGAATTTCTTACCAGAGATTCGTTCTTTATTGGGTTTTTCATTATTTAAAAAGGAGAGAAAGCAATGTGCCCTTAGACCATCTCTTTTTAAATCCAGATTTGAAGCAAAATCTCTAAAGCACCTTCTCTTTGCTTGATTTGCGGCTCGTTTAAGTCTGTTTATGAACGGCAATGGGCTACGTTATTTTTCAGCACTACATATAAGCTCTTGCAAACGACCTTCATCAAGTATTTTTCAGTTCAGTTATTTCAGAAAAGTTTATATTTTCTTATATTACTCTGAGGATTGACACTTGACACATATTCGAATAGTAGCAGTAATAAATCATATAAACCATGTAAATACTTTGCTTACTAAATTCTAATAAAACTTCAAATATTATCTGAATCTAATTATTTGCTCGAGTAAACATTTGTACTGTAATGATATTTCTAGATGATGAGAGAAACCCTTTTCTACAAATGGGCTTTTCATTGTTTTATGAAATTCCAATTCAAAGCTTCTAGGAACGGTAAGTTACACTAAAACTATTAATAGTCTTTTAGCAATATAGGATTACAAACAGTATTTTCGTGAACTAGATTTTAATAACTTTGAAGAAGTTTTAAATTGGTAATCGAATTTCAAAACAGAGGTTTTTAAAAAATACTTATTCAATATCTTTTTTTCGAAACCACTCATCTAGAAATGATTTTCTAGAAATCATGTTTAATTTTGAGTGACAATTTCGGCTAAAAAGCACATTTTTTTTATAAAACCGTCTTAAAAAATTCCATTAACACTTCAACACTTTTTTATGCGATATTAAGTAGTGCAAGAAAACATTTGCGACCACACATTTCTATATAATTCTGAGACATCTTGTTGCCCCTTAGGTTTTCTAAAAGTTTTGAATCCAAATTCCGAATCACTTTCTGTACAGATACTTAGTCCTAATACTTATACTTAATAACATAGCAAAACATTCATTATTTTTTATATGTCTATGTGAATTCTCTAACTGTAATTTATTATTGTTATATCTTTAATTTCAGTACTTCATAACTTAGGTTCTAAATACGGTTAAAATTATATTGTGAAGAAGATTGATGAAACAACAAAAAACAAAAATTTACACACTCTTTAATTAAATTTAATTACAATAATAAGTATCATAATTTCGTATCCAATGCCCCGTTACGTACACTGTCTTCAATTCGGTATGTATGTCTGCTACTTTAAAAAGAAGCATGTGCAGCCTGAAAAGACAGAAGAAAACTTTTATTTTTCAAATACTTTTCATTGATTTATATAATTTTACAAGTATAAATGAAAACAACAGTACTTAGTTTACAAAAAACAGTGATTAATTTGTAGTATTTAGTCGTTTTATGTTAGTAAATTTAGATGCAAAATAATACTGTCATAATAAATAAACTTTTTAAAAAGAATGTATCTATTTTTTAATTGAAGCGCAGTAAATAATTATTAAGTTGTGCAATTATAATTTATAAATGAGATTTTCCTCAAGTTTTTAAATTAATCTTCCAACTTTGGATATTTATGAGCCTTAATAATCTTACATATTTTTCGAACAGTCTGTGGAAAACTTTCGTAAAATTTGAAAACGGTTTTAATGATATCAACGCTTTATTCTTTAGTTTAACCATTTTTAATAACCTCAATGACTGCATATAGAAAGCAAACAAAAATAAAAACGCAAGATAAACATTAACGACAGACCAATATTAAAGGGCAGTTTCTCAAAAAATGTCATTCGAACATACATTCATAATTTTGAAAAAAAAAAAAATAAAGCAATATTCCTCTTAAATTTCTTGCAATTAACGAAACAGCTTAGTTTCCCAAACAGCATTATTTTTTAATTTGCATTACGGTAACGTTTTGTTAAAATACTTTGAAAACATGAGAAAAGGGAAGTGATAGAGATTACACTCACAAATATTATTTGTCTTAGAGCTTTTTGGTTTCAATACATTAAAAAAAAAAAAAATGTGTTAGTAATTGAAGAAAGGTCATTTTCTGAAACAGTGGTAAAAGAAGGTTATCTTTCTAAAAAGGGGATAACCACTTCAAAATTCAACATTATTTTTCCTATACATTCTTCATGAGTTAAAGTGAAATTTTACAGAAATAGTCTCTATCAACAGGAGGTCTTTTTACGGCAGCGATCACTTCACCAGGTACCACTCTTTTTTTTTTTTTTATCATACCTTTTTCTGACAAAACAGAATTGAAGTGTCTTGTTGAAGTTGTGCTTTGTTTAAACAGCGCTTTCCGTGCTATGCAAAAGAAAAATTATAATGCTAACACAATCGAAAATGTCTTAAAATAGTTTATGAGTTTGGCATACAAATATTGGTCTGTCTTTCAACATTATAATTACAGTAGATTAAATTTGGATTGTCAGGAAATAAATAAATTATATAAATATTTAATGTTGCATGCTCACTGCAAAAAATGTGCGTGTAGTCAAAAGGGCTCTTTGAAAAGCACGCACAAAAGAATTATGACGGACCGCAGTCTGTGAGTGTAGCTGTTTTTCGAAGATTTCAAAGATGTTCTGTTTCAAACAAAAGAAACACGTTCTAGAAACACCTTTCGAGATAATTAAATAGACTCTGTACATATATATATATATATATACAAGCTATCCAGTGCAATAGCTATTTCCTAAGCCGTTAGTCAGAGACACATAGTTCCATTCGCAAAAATGCTTTAAATTGTAAAATCTATTGTATCAGAAACTTCAGAAGTGAATAAATCAGTTCCTATAAAAATAACGAAATTTAAATTTTTATACTGCCCCCCCCCCGGTCCTATAAGTTATTTTTAGAAAGGTTTCTTTATACAATTTCATGCACAGAAAAAAAAAAGAAAGAAAAAAAAAAAAAAAGAAAAGATCGTCTTTCTACGAAGCAACAAATTTTGACATAAGTCACTTTTCCACGTAATGTCCCGTTATGGTAAATCGTTAGGGGACCATACAAACCTTGAAATTTTAAATTATAGGTTTCAGTTTCATTTTCTAGCATAATGCATAGAAAGAAGCAAAACCAACTTTAGAATGCTGATCTTCAAGCTGAGGAGTTATAGTCAGTCTCTGTAAAAATCTGTCCGGTTTCAGACTTACTAAATCGTGTATGTGTAGCATGCAGATGTGTAACACCGAGTGTGCTACAGAAAGTACAGGAAGAGTTTCCTACATGGGTGCACATTTGCATTGCAGTGGAAGGAAGCTACTTTGAGCAAATGTTACTCTAACAGAATTTGTAAAATTATTTTAAGTTTCTAAAATATATACATTCCTATTTTAAAAGGTTTTATTTTCTAATTCAATATTTAAAAAAGTGTTTTATTACCTTGGTGTTTTGTTTGTTTATTTGTTTGTTTTTGTAAGTTATTTAACACCAATTCATTTGAAAAACTCTTTAAAAAATTCAATTTACAGTATAAGCTATACTTTTACGTTAATTTATTGGATACATATAGGCAAACGTTAATCTTCTTTATTGCAATCTTTCTTCACAAAATAGTTAAATGAAATTGCTAATAAATATTACAAAGCTCAAACCCATATACATGAATTTTTCTCAAATTCATTTTATATAAAACCCCTATTTCGCACTCATAAAGTGCTCTAACTTTAAGCAGATGTAACTCGGTGAATTTTGGTCGTAGAAGGACGACTTTTTTTTATAGTGCGTGAAACACTGTATAAAGAAACTTTTTCTGAATATAACTGATAGGTCTGTGAGACCGTATAAAAATTTAAATTTCGTTATTTTTATAGAAACTTATTTATTCGCTTTGTAAGTTATTTAACACCAATTCATTTAAAAAACTCTTGTTTGCTCTATTGTGTGTTTCTGATATATAGATTACACAATTTAAAGCATTTTTGCAATTGGAACTATGTGTCTCTGACTAAGAGTTTGGGAAACAGCCATTGGGCACCGTTAACACTGGAAACCCTGTATAATAAAAATGTGTGTGATTTTCTGTGCGTTATGCTAAAGCTTCGCAGTCACCGAGCGCAGCCCCTTGGGTATTATATGATATGATAGTTCTCCAGCTTTTATCAGTGAAGAAAGTTTAGGTTTGGAAGTGCAGAGGTTGGATTCTTATATATGGGGTATTAATCACATGCTTTTAGGCGTTAAGCATAGTTTACTTTATTAGTTATTTAATTGCAAGAGTACAACGGCACACTAGTCATCACTATAATAATAGCAGACATGACATACATAATATTTAGGAGTTTAATGGCCTAACGGCCAATGTAACTGGCATTTGACAAATAATAATATCACTTCGCTTCGAAACTATAATCATTAAGAAATAGTATTCTAAGACAATTATGTAATTAAAACACATCTGAAGCCACTAATTACTATATATCACGTTCTTAAGTTTATGTATTTAATTTTTTGAAGTTCTGCTAATTCAACGATCTCCATTTACTTCGCCTCGATGGAAATATAAACAACCTGAGATGCGCAGAAGCAGAAGATGCGCAGTTACCCACTGTGCGTAGCGCCATATGTTTGCAACTACTGCGTTATCCAACTTTCTAAGAGAAGTGTCCCCTCCTATAAATTTACCAAAGACATTAGAATATACTCGAGTATATTCTAATGTCTTTGAAATTTACCTTCGTGGGATCGAAGTATATTCCTCCAACAGCGTTCTTAAACGAAAATTTCCCTCTGCTGTTTGGTTCGTTTGCAGCCACTGTCCCTTTGATTGTGGTGTTCCATCCCCATGTGATGTTCTGTCTGGAAGTTGGGTTAGAATCTAGTGAAAGTGTTTAAAAACTGACGTTTCCATGTACTGTTCCCAGGGACCGATCTACACACTTGGGGGCCCCTGCACGAAAATTTTCCGCAGAATATTACTTAATTAAATTAAGTTAAAACCAACTATCATTCCTAAGTTAACCATACGTAAACATTTACAAATCAGTAAAATGTCACGACACTGATATGAATTTTTCGATTTTGAAATGTTTTATGGGTATTTACAGCCGTCACACACCTTTGAAAAGATAAAAGGAGGAGCATGCTGAGGTGTCCGAACGAATTTGCGAATATCGAATTTATCGAATGTCGAATCAAATTCATAATTTTTAGCGTGACAAGTTACATTAAATTAAAAATTAGTAATCAGAATCCATTACATTAAATTAAAAATTAGTAATCAATAAAGAACATTAAATTAAAAATTAGAAATCATTAAAATTAGTAATCAGAAATATTTCTCTTGAGAAATAATTTTAGTAGCTATTATGATTACATAAAAGGAAGTTTTGGAGGCCCCTAAAAATCGGGGGCCCAGGGCACGTGCCCCGAAAGCCCCGCCGTAAATCAGTTCCTGACTGTTCCGGTTCGATTGCAGGCAGGTTCCATTTCTTTGTGATTTGCCAAAACCCTGTATTGTATATTATTTATCTAAAAATAAGGATTAATCGAGAACCTCCTGTGAGGTTCGGATTATAGGTAAAAAGGCGAAAATTGTGTAATGTATTTACGCATATTTAAAATGTATGCATTTGAAAGTATGCCAAATATGTATTGTTTTAAATCACCCAAAATTAAAGACTCCTTTTTAACAAAACCCAAAAGTTTCAATGGTCGAAGAAAATTAACATTTCCCATACCAAATGAAAGAGTAGACAATGATTCTTGTGTAGTACTTAGTACTTTACATCTTGTGCATTTACCGACACTAGACTTATATACTTACAATATTGGTATGCTAAATACACATGGATTTTTGCCCTCTTTATAGTCTTTTGTACTGTCCAAGCAATGTTCCACAAGCAGGGCAGGTATGGTTAACGTCTTTACATGAATCCATTACAAGGGGAATCCAGAAACATGGGCAGCTGAAAGGAAAAACAAAAATGTAGTCGTGAAATTTGTCTTTTAAGATGGAGGTAGAAAATAAAAAACATGAATGAATATTTAAGAAATAACAAGAAAAGAAATCTTAAATAAGGATTCGGGAGGGGGGGGGGGATGTAGTATGCAGCCATTTCGAAAAAGCTGCATGTCTTTTTAAAACTTTTTTAAAATCTTTTTTGATATATCTTTACAATTATTATCGTTATTCCATCTTCTTCTTATTTTTTTGAATCTATTATCATTAAAAACATAAGGGAAAAAAGCGAAAGAAAGAAAAGAAAAGAAATCTTAAATAAGGACTGGAAAAAAAGTAGAATACAGACATTTGGAAAAACTTGTAGGTCTTTTTTTAAAATCTTTTTCTTATTTTTTTTAATTTAATGTCTTACTATTATTGTCATTTCCTATCTTTCTCTTTACTTTTAAGTCTTTTAAGAAAAATATGACAAGAAAAAAGGAAAGTCTTAGAACTGAAAAAAGCAGTTTGCAGCCATTTTAATGAAGCTGTATGCTCTATTAGAAGAGTATATGATTTAACCTAGGTCTGCCAAACTTCTGTGTCAGGGCTTATCGGGGGTTAAGTCTACCCTTGAAAAAATCTACATTCGTCAAATCGATTTTGGAGATTTTTAAAAGCAAGCAAACTGGGTTACAGATTAATAAAAATATAAAAATATTTCGTTATAGACAGTACAACGGCACTCTTGTAAACAAAAAATCTATATATCTAAGCAACTTTCAAGTAAACTTCTCAAGAACAGCAGTTTACGTTAGTTTTAGCCGGGAATAAAAAAAAAAAACAGCATGTTGAAAAAATAATAATATAGCAAAGAAATTTAAATTTCGGTCTCACACGCAGAGGCGAACCTAAGGTTTTCAGCCCCCGGGGGCTATTGAAGATTTTGTGCCTTTTCTTATTTGTCAAAATGCAAGGTGGAGGTTTTATACAGAAATTGGTGCCCTTCGGTATTGCGCCCAAGAACAGATGCCTCCTCCTTGCCGCCTTACCCCAGCTACGCCTCTTTTCACACCACATGAAATGCCCCAATTTCGTTGCTCGTTGAAATATTATGATTTCCCAAACAGTATATTATTGCACTCCCGTAAAATTTCAAGACAAAAATATAATTGAATCAAGTAATTCCGGCAACAAAACTGCTATTTAAAGTTTTTTTCTCCCTTACCAGAGAAGGAAAACTACGAGAGCAGCAACATAAGCACAGGCTCCATTCTCGGCCACTGTAGTTGTGACGACAGTCTGACGGCAGTTACCGCAGGTAACTTGCTGAGGTGACTCTCCAAACAGAATGGGTGGGGCAACGATTGTTGGCGGTACTGTGATTGGGTAACCTAATGCGAAAAAAGGGTAATAAAAAACATATTAGCATATTTTCACATTTGATCTTTGTAATTAATTTTTTTTTATTTAATACGCTATTTTTTCACTATAGACTTTATTTACGTAATATAGTCCATACGGAACACAGTCTAGTAAGATGACTATATTTATTTAACTACATAAGATATTTTTATTTATTTGTTATAAAAAAATTACTAATGGGGCAAAGCATCTCGTCCTAGAAACGCAGAAAAAAAAAACTTTCCAAAATGCCACTAAGCATGTATGTATTATGTATTAAGTTTTAAGAACAAGTAACATTAAATAATTTAGATAATTTTAAAGTTGATCTCCTAACGTATAACTTATAATTTTTAAGCTCGCAGTAAACAATAATTATTCTTTTTTCCCGTATCAATATCTAAGGGTATTTTGCGTTGATATTTTAATACCATAATCTTTACAAAAACTGATATTCGATTTAACGAATTGCTTCGATTCAACGAACGGAATTGTGGGTCTCAATCAATTCGTAAGATTCGAGGTTCGACTGTAATTGGTGGAGTTAGAATTTATGAGTATGTACTCCCTTAAATACTAGATCATAGAATATTGCTATTGTTTCCGGTTTTTTTCTTCAGTAGATTTTAGTAAATGTATTTAACCATTATAATTCTTATCTCGCCTAATGGCATACCCAGGTAAAGTAGCGCCCCCGGCAGGCAACAAAATTGCACTTTTTTTTCTTAGCAAGAACGACACCGATCTCTTCGTTTGTATATGTCCATTCTTTGTTCTATAGTTTGTGTTGTGGTCTTTGATTAAGCAAATGGAAAAGCTATCACCAAGTTAGGTCACACTAAGTAGTGTCTTATTGACATTAAACTGTTCACTCCTATCGTTAAAAGGAGGCGATTGTAGCGATTCTCTCTCCTGTTCTCATCGTTGCTTCCAGACCTGGTTGTTTCAGTGCTCTTGTTTCCAGCAAGCGTTTGCGTCGTACTACATCATAGGCATTCAAGTACCCATATGGGAAGCAACGATGGGTACAGAAGGGAGAATAGCTGTCGTCACTTCCTTGCAACGATGAGATCGTACTTGTTGAACGCTTCCTTTATTGCGTCAATCTAGCTATAGAAATCTGCGCCCCTTTTCAAGTGTCACACATGGCACACGCCTTTCCTGCTATATCTTAGGGGCAGGGTTGGCATGGTTTAAACCGACTGGTTTAAACCACGGTTTAAATCATGGTTTAAACCAAATGGTTTTTTTCTCAAAAAAACCAGTTGGTTTTTTTTTTAAGGAATAATTTAAAATTCCGAATACTACAGATAGAATATGTTCTGATATCTTTTAAAATTATCCTTATAAGTATCAACAATAAGTTTTTATATCAATCTAATAGACATCTTAATGTTTTATCATTAAAAATTATTAATTAAACTTTAATTATAGACTGCATTTTTAATTAGTTTCTAAAATAGAGGTTTTGTGTTTTAACAACTTATTTTTAAACCTTAAAAATATCATTTTGAACAACTTATCACCATTATTACTGATGAATCTAAGTGCAAGATTCCATGTAAAATGTAGTAAACAGGCAATATTGTATTATATTATATACTAAATGTAAAAAATAGTATCTCTACATAAAATATTAAAAATTGAATGATTTCAATGTCCACATAAGTATAGCAACAATTGTTTATTTACTTTGTTTTAATTACTTTCAGAAGGAATATTAATTGTTATCTGAACATTTTACAAATACTTTTATTTAGAAGTATGTAACAAGTAATTATAAAAGGATTTTTAAAAAAAAACTGGTTTAAACCAAAAAACCCGGTTTAAACCAAAAAAACCTGGTTGTTTGGTTTTTTTCAAATAAACCGGGTTTTTTTCCAACCCTGCTTAGGGGTACGCCACTGACTTCTCTTTAGTGCTATATGCTGCCTGTTGTAAATTGTGTTCTTAAAGTGAATTTTTCAGAAATAGAAAATTTATTTATTTAAAATAGTGGTCTGATATTTTTTTGTATTGTATAAATTCTTACATTATATCCTATCTATAATTATCTAAAATTGTTAATTCTGTCTTTGCGTACATACAAATGTATGTGTACGTGCTAACCTACTTTCGTTTTTACTAAATATAAAATTAAAAGGGCCCCCAGATTCACTCTCGCCCCTGGGGCTCATAAACCCAAGTTACGGCACTGACCTTTATACGTTTCACCAGGAAATGAAAGCGTATAAAATGCATGTTGCATTAAGACTGTATATGTTTACTGAAATGTTACCAAAAAGATGCATGTTACGCTGCAGTAAACTTTAGTATCAACAGCATGATAAAGTAAAGATAGTACAAAGTTCATTTTATATTTCTCCATGATAATAAACACAGGTTAGGGTACTTTCTCTGTCCATTAAACAAGGTTTTTAAATTATATTTCCAAATGTTATTTTTTTCTTTTCAAATACCCAAATGCATACCTTTGGGGTCCATTGTTGTTAAAGTAAATTAGAATCTGAAACAAAAGAAAATAAATATTAATGTCGGTATTATTAAAAAATTATAGATAGAGATACTGTTTTCAAACACTTCTCTGAATGTCTTATAAATAAAATTGTAAGTATTCCGAGCTATGTGTAGACTAACCACTAAAATCTATAAGGTAGTTTAATGCGTCCACGTAAATAACTTTACATTTTATAGACACTTTTTAATAAAGCAGACGTCACATTACATAGCAAATATATAATTAATAAATTTCGTAAGTAATCGTTGCATATTTAAGGTAGAACTCGGACAGAAAGGAAAACAAATCAAAATCACAAATACTTTTCAATTGTTCTGTAATGCGTGAAAAAGGAACGACTCATTAAATGCGTCGGACTCATCACAATCTCACATACATATCTTGACACATCTTCAATTGGTTGTACTATGACAACTGTTGATGTTAATTCAGTTTCGGGCACATGAAAAGGAACGTGCCACTTTTACTTTCTGGTTTATGTAAAATAGTTTTGTAGTTTCTTCTGAGGTCGAGCCTGCAAAACCTGTGATTTGCTCGATATTAACCCATTTGCGCCCGGATATTTTTGCGACTTTCTCCGATTTTGGTTAATACCAGCAATAACAGATAAATTTCTGATATCAGCTTCTTGCACAAGGGAGGATTTCTTTTAAAATCATTATGTATAAAAATTTAAATGTCAACATCCTACTTGATCATGTTAAACTATTTAGTGGAGGTGAGGTTCAATACTCTTGAATAAAGGCTAGGAAAAATAAATAAATGTAGAGTAAGTAAAATTTTTTTTAAGTTAAATGGTTTTATTGAAAATAAAGATAATAATGATATAGATAGATAACAAAACAAAAAAAAAATCGTTGGGCGTAGCGTAACCTGAGAAATTTGTAAATAGCATTTATAATGATATAGCGGTTGACTTGATAGCAATTTCAGGCGCCCAACGATGATCAATGCCCTAGACTGATGAGGGGAGTGGTGTGAAGCCTGGTACCTATGACCAACAGAATTATTTTTTAGCAATTTAGTACATTATCTATATCATTATTATTTCTTTATTTTCAATAAAACCGTTTAACTTTAAAAAAAATTGTTTTACTTTATTTATTTATTTATTTTTTGATTGGTCATCCGAGCCGTGTTTCAGTTCGGATAAACGGCATTGTATGTGTAAAGTAAACTGAGTTTAGTTTTGAGGTCTTATATTTGACGCCAAATTTGGCGATTTTCACCAAATGTCGCCGAAATTGGCGCTATTTGATGATGCAGAATGTATTGTATTGTCATCAGAACTAAAGGTGTGTAATGTTTGATACTACAATTGGCGATTTTCAGCAAATGTCGCCAAAACTGGCGCTATTTGATGATACAGAATGGATTAAATTGTATTGTCCTCAGACTAAAGGTGGTGTAATGTTTGACGGTAAATTTGACGATTTTCACCAAATGTCGCCGAAATTGGCGATATTTGAAGATACAGAATGTATTAAAAAATATTGTCATCAGAACTAAAGGTGTGTAACAAATATCAAATCAATCTGTCAACAGGAAGGGGGTCATCCCATTCAAAGACCCAAGTTCGGAAACAACATTGGACACAGAAGAGTCTTTCATCGTTGTATTTTGGCGACGGATGGGATAAAAGATTAAATCTAGAATCCATATAGAGGGAGAATAAACAAACTCCACTCTTCACCTTATGTACGCAACAGCCTGAGCTGGATGTGCACTGCAAATAATTTTGCATTTTTGCCCTTTGACAAAACTCTGTCGCTGTTGATAAAATGTAATAATAACGAAACACAGTACAGTCAAACCTCGATAGTAAGTCACCTGGATAAGACGCCACTCAGCATACTGCATCCTCTTTCAGATTTCTCGAGCTTTTCAATACGTCATGTCACACATTTGTTCATTTTTTCAACCACTCGGCTTAAAACGTCACTTTTAAGATTGCAATACGCAAACTCTGTCCCATTTCTTTGTCAAGGTTATTTACCAAAAGCACTTAATTTTTGCTCAGTGCGACACTCAGTGTTTTAACTTACAAAGATTTTTGCCTCAGCAACAAATTTTAGAACTATTTGTC
The DNA here is from genome assembly GCA_038373885.1 of Cheiracanthium punctorium. Lineage (NCBI taxonomy): Eukaryota > Metazoa > Arthropoda > Arachnida > Araneae > Cheiracanthiidae > Cheiracanthium > Cheiracanthium punctorium. The sequence continues at coordinate 397,948 of JAWZYV010018863.1, read as the reverse complement.
GTTTCGACTTCTATACGATGGCAGATTAAATATGACACATTGTACAGTGGGAACAGGTCGATTCCGCCTAGAATTTTCCCGTGATTCCACCCGTAGGACAATTCCGCTGCGCCATTTTGTCATGAATTGATCCTTACAGGACAATTCCGCCTCGCCATTTTCTAAGTACTACGTACTGTCTTTATTATTTTCTTAATTTGTCATAATTTTTATTAATTTATATTCTTAATCAGTTTATATAAAATATAATGTAAGTTTATTAAGGGCACACTTATTATATAAACATTTAGAATTACGGTTTGCATTTAATGTAAACTCGGATTAAGAAGTCAATTCGCTTAGTAAGTCAATTTTAAGTGTGCTGTACTAACGAGGTTTGACTGTAGTTGCATTTTATTGGAAGTACAGAAGTGGGATGAAATAAAGGGTATATACATACATGCAAAGCAAATAAAAATATATTTTTAAAAAAAACGGGCTGGCACTTGCGGATTAGGCATTTGCCACTGCAACGGCTCGAATTATCGGCTATTCTATTGTGGGTGCACACAGTGGATGACCAACGTTACCATACCCAAGACGTGATAGAATGGTTCCTATAGATACATTACATCACCTGGGCGCTAAAGAAATATTTTGAGCGGCTATGCAAACCAAACACAGATTGTGACTGCGAACCAGAAATAAATAACTAAATTAAAACTTATACGAAATATGCAATCAGTTTCAAAAGATATAAAGGTTCGGCTTCCTTCATCAAGAAGTCCGAGAGACATAATCCGAAAATAAATTAAAGTCATCTTTTAAAAAAAATTTAATTGCTGTTTAGAGTAGAAATATTCTAGCTTTCTTGTACTAATAAAAATTTTCGTTGTGTTACCTTCTTTTTTTTTAACATAAAGATAACGTAACATAAGAGTGTTCTAGACATAAAGCACAAAAAAAGAACAATCTAGCAGCACTTTTCACCTGTGTAAGAGAATATAGAATCGTTCATTAAAAAAGAAAGAAAGAAAGAAAGAAACATGTCGTGTTTCTTTTAAAACCCAGTCAAATACAGACGTTTTTAATACATTTTCCAATAGATGTTAATAATATAACAGTTTTAATACTTTAAAGATTTTGTAATACATTCAAACAAATACAGCTTTTACTGACTCTTGAGAAAGTTCTGACTTCAGTGGTTCTTAAATGACCGATTCAATTAAAAACTGCATACATATCAACGCCGAAGAAGAAAATTATGTAGCCCATGCACACTTTTTAACTCTGACGGAAAATATTTTAAATGGTACATACGCTGAAACTGATGACTTGATCTGCTGTAATGCTTTGCAGCTTGTTATATCACTGTTATCCAACAAAAATGGGGAGTTGACGTAAAACAAAAGAACATACGAAGAGAAAAAACGTACCTTGAATTTGCCAGTTCTTTTGGCCTTGTGTTCATTTTTCTATTGTCAAGTTGCGATAGCCGTATTATCAGCGATCGAATGGGAACTTTTTCTAATTTATCACAGGATGTCAGACTTAAACGTATTGACGTTGTTTAAGGTGGGAGAAAGATTAGATCTTCATTTAAACCACAAAAATGGTGACCGAAAAATTAAAGTTGATTTCTACACCATTATTTGTAGTGCTTGGAGGCGTCCCCATAGAGTAGACCCAGATGCCCGGGTTCCCCCTGAAATTAACCCCTGTAAACTTTTTTAATCCTTAATAACAAAGTATTAAAATCAAATCTTTTTAAGTGAGAAATTTTGATCTTGGTCTTTGACGGTCATACTATGTTCCCAGATGCCTGAAATGCATAGAAATCTTTTTTTTTTTTTTTTTTTCAAGTAATGTACAGACAGAAGTATTTTTATTTATATACAGAATGTCCCAAAAAGTTGGTAGCGGGCTTTAATTCTTTATCTATTAGAGATAAGTAGGCAATGTAAACTGAAAAATGCTCAAAATAAGGTAGGGAAAAGACTAGGTTATAGGAAAAAAACAATTGTTAATTTTTAAAAGTTACACATTTTAAATTTGCATACGACCCCCGTAAAAAAAATCAATTAATAAAATGTGCCCCCATACACTAATGAGGTGAGGTACAAAATCTCAAGCTTTAACGTCCCGGAGATATCTTAGACATAGATCTTCAGGGGCTACACATAAATTTGAATGTAAACGTTTATTGCTGCAGTGCAAAAAAATTATTATTTTTTTTCGCAATTTCTGTACGACCCCTAGAATATCGGATTTTTTTTCCCTTCTAAAGCCATTGAAAAGTGGTTTAAGCATATATTTATCTCCATATATATATGGCACTTTTTAGGATATCATTTTTAAATTTTGTCCATCACTTCATGAGTGAATGGGGCACATTTTACTAATTGGGAAATTTTTCATACGGGGATCTCATACAAATTTAAAAACGTTTTACTTTTTGAAAATTAACAAGGGAAAATTTTTTTCTTTCTTCGATCTAGTCATTTTCACTATCTTATTTTAAACATTTTTCAATTGCCATTGCTCACTTATCGCTAATAGGTAAAGAATTAAAGCGTGTTACCATCTTCTTTGAACTCCCTGTATATAACTGTTTTAAAAGAATAGGCGTCCGGAAAAGAATAGGCGTAGTGTTCTTATTGGGAAGGCACCTATCGAATTGAAGGATTGAAAATATTGACATCTCTTAAATTTTGAAACAAATGTTTAAAAGCTAAAGATCTTCAGGCAAAATTGCTCCCCCCCCCGACGCTGCGCCGGCATTTAAACAAAAGTACTGGTATAAATTGAGATTCAGTGATTAAAATGCATAGTTTAGAGTCTTATTGCGTCAACTATTTGCCCCCATCGTTACAAAGCATAGCAGCAGAGATTCCCCTTCTCTGCCCATATTTGCTTCCTGGCATACGTCTCTGAATGTTCTTACTGCGGCTACAAAAAAAAAAAAAAAAAAGAGAGAGAGAGAGACAATCGAAGAAGAGAAATTGCTCTTGTTTCTGCATCTTTGTAACTGTTAGGGCGAACATGTGAGGCATTCGTTAAGCAATAGTGCAAACGCAAGTGAGATCGCATTTGAAAATTCTTTATAATCCCAGTTCGTATAATTTATCTTTCTTTTTTTTTTTTTTCTTAATCCAGAAAGTTTTTACCCATCGGCACAGCAACCGACTAGAGACGATTTTTCTCAATTATCACCATGTCTATACTCATTCCGGAAATCGAACATAAACCGATCACTTGGTAGGTTTCCGCCTTACCACTGAGTTATCAGTAGTCTGAAATCCTAAACTGAAGTAAAATATGAACATATAAACATTTCAAAAACTTATACAATTATGTATTAAAGTGTTATGTATTATTTTGTATATTTTAATTTATTTAAACAATTGCTTCTTTATCGTTGTCATATCTCAGCTTATGCACTCCCCACTGCATCCTATCACTAAATAATGTTACCGTGGACTTTGTACGTCGTTTCTCAGGAAATTCCAAGATTAGTCAGGTATCGGTAAAAAAAACCGCAAAATAATTATCGATGGGTACATATCACCTACGCTCTCTGAATTGATAGTTGTGGAATCTCTTTTTCTTTTAAAAGGAAATATCAGATAGTTGCTTAGCACCTGCAGCGCACTTGGCATAAGCTTCGACAAACACAATATCTTGGGTACATTTCGTTTTTCGGAACTCCCACTTTTTCCTTTTCTTTTTCAAATAAAATAAATGGCGGTCAAATAAAGCTAAAATTATCACTTTTCCTGGTCGTGTTTTTGGAAACGGCCTTAACTTCCATCCAATTGATAAAAATCGTGCTAATTACAACTACTGTAAAAATTTCGTGTTTTATCTGGTAATTTGCATTGTGCATGTGAGGATTGCGTACTTGGTCCCTTAGGATCCTCTCAGGATCATTCATTTCTCCAAGCCCTTCCCTATATGAGAATAATCTTCTATATAAATAAAGCAATGTGTAAACTGTCCGTTTGTCTGTCTGTCTGTCTGTGTCTCGCATAGTTCCGAAACGGGTGATCGTAGACCTACCAAATTTTGTACGGAAATTCTCGAAGACGGTTCTCGACACATCTCGAAGCGATTTTTTCGAAATTCGAATTAGAAAATGTTTTATTTTATGTTTTGTCCGATTTTTAGCGATTTTTCTTGCGTAATACATAATAGCGCTGGTAATTGCACGCGCAAGAAAACGATATTTACATCATCGTATAGAGGAGAAAATTTTCTTTTAAAAACTGTTTGTTCGGACTGTGTAACATAATTTGCAGATTTTTGGGAATTTTTCAAATAAAATTAAATTTGACGCTGACTTTCGTAAAATATTTTTAAAACTGCTGCATCTTGAATTCTATCAGTCGTAACTTTTTTATATTTCGGCAAAAGACGGAGCACACAATTTGCCCACTTTTAAAAGAAGAACGGAGGAAAAATATAAATTAGGAGAGTTTTTACGAATTTTTAAGTAAAGAAGGATTTTCATTTCTGTAGCAGCTGCTACAAATTTTGGTTTGATATCTTGCGGTTTGATTGTCATGGATACAGTAACAATGATTAAAATTGCCAGTTGAAAAAAAACTAATAAAATTACTTTAAAATAACTGGGTTTTTGCAGGTGAAATGTGCGTCATTTGGTGTCACGAGTTTAGAACCCCTTTCGAAACTCAATCAGAAAACGGATTCACAAGCAAAACATACGCAACGCATCAAATGATTCCATACTTTATTTTACGTTGCCAGAAAAAGAATTGAATGCTGTTTTTCACCACTGAATTATCCAGCATTATTTTCACTTGAGATTTTGAACGGGACACGTTTTCGAGTCGCAAGAAATATTTTGCGGTGCTAAACAGGGCTTGATTATGACAAACAGGGACACCGGGCATTGATGAATTTGGGGGCCTCCATCTAAGAAATTTGTTTTATTTTTCATAAAATTTTGTTATAAAAAAGAATATTTCAGATTAACATTTCAAATTGTGGGCCATTTCAAGCATGGGGCACTGGGCAAAGTCTCGATTTGCCCGTGAGATGATAGGGCCCTGGTGCTAAATGCGCCAATCTGACAAGAATTATGCATACAAATGTATGGAGAGCTGTTTTAGTGCCAACCATAAAGTGAAATGATTATCGTTTATACTAATGCGTAAATTATAAAAGTCACCAAAAATTAAAAGACTACATTCGTGGCAAATATCTAAGCCGTTTCTTTAAATTAAACATTAACGATTGAAATACGAAAATATATTGTATTGGTATCAGTAAAAGATAGTATAAGTAATAGTTAGTAGATATTCTAGGGCAATATTGATCAAAGCACAATATACCGCATTAATAAATATTTCGTGAAACTAAGTGTTCTGTTCCTTTTTCAACAACCATCATACATCACAGCTAACTAAACATTAAGTAATTCTACGTCGCGTTAATATATCCCGCGGTAGTTTCAACAGAAAAGACTGTAACAGAACTTTTTTTTCTTGGAGATTCTATTTTGTCACAAGTAGTTATGATCACATTTTGGGAAAATTTTCTCTTCTTCCCTTGCGAAGAGCGGGTACACAACTATTTAACTATAAAATAATTCGGTTCTCCACATCATGTTGTATCTAAGGTGGTATAACTTAAATCTAAAAAAGAGCATGATGTAGAAATGAGATATTTTGAAAGTTAGGAATTTTCGCTGCAAACCGTCACGCTTTTCTTTTTCTGATCGCGAATGACACCGACATAGTTTTTGTGTCATAATATTAACAATGGTCTCAGGTCAGTACGTATACTAATTTACGAATAACTAATGAGTAACTTTACGCCAAGAGTCAAATCATTTTGTTTATTTTTAGATTCCAAATCACTGGAATCAATTCGAATTATAGATGTAAATAAAAATACATAAATATCAATATATTTGAGGCGTTCTAATAAGAACACTAAAGGGAAAAACGAAAAGAGAAATGCACCTACTTACAAGTCTTACGGGGTTATGGAAGTTCCCACTTTACTGCATTTCTTGCTCAGAGAGACATTAATTCTAGGTATCCACGACATCAGCAGAATTCAGGTAGCAGAGTTGCGATACCTGCGGTCTCTAAAAGACTGCATGTTTCTCTTCTTGTTTTTTCCTTTAGTGTTCTTATTAGAGTGTCACAAATATGTTAATACTTACGAACTTTTATTTGGGTATCATTCTCATATGGGAAAGGGCTTGGAGAAATGAATGATTATAAGAAGGTCCTAGGAGACGAAGTACGCAATCCTCACATGGATAATACGAAGTATCAGAGGAAACACGAAAGTTTTATTGTAGTTGAATTTAGCTTGATTTTTATCAATTGGATGTATAAGCTAAGGCCGTCTCCAAAAATGCACGACCGCGAAAAATGATTAACTTTATTTGACCGGCATTTATTTTATTAGATGGGAAAGGCCCTTCTAAACTACTAGTGATCGGAGAAGACTTTAGAAATTTAACGTCTAATATCCGCCATGTGTACACGTATTTTATTCTCTCCTACACTTAATATAATATCAACGGTTTGTATCAATATTATATAAGTTAAGGCCATCTCCAATAAGTGTGCTGCCAGATAAACTAATTTTTTGAATGATGGACTAATTTTGAAGTGAATTTCGGTAACAGTCGATAACCAGGGAACCATTATTCTGCGTCTTTTTTGCACCATCAAACGTTCACCCGGAACCTAATAACTGCACAGGTTAGTTACGGTGCAGCTTGAGGGTCACAAATAATTAAGGTGTAGTCCAATAATTCATCTTGGAAAACTAACTATTAAAAAGTTTCCTTTGATAATATTGACAAACATGTAAAAATAAAAATAATAATAATAATAATAATTTTAAAAACAATAAAATACAATAACTTTATATTCCTAAAATTGCCTCTCACACCTTAATATACAACTAAATTGAAACTTACATATTGTATTAAAAAAAAATTTGAATTACAATAAAACAAGTAAGAGAAAATTCGCCGCTCCTCTTTATTTGAGTTATGTAACTGTTACACACTCACACACACTGATAATGTGTGTGTGTGTGTGTGTGTGTGTTTGCGCGCGTATCTTTGCCTAGGTACCCCTGGTGTCTCTTTTAATCGAGCCTTGAAACGTATACCCTAGTGCAGTAGTGGCCTGTTCGCTAAGCCCCGATCCAATAAGAACATGGAAAGTGAAGCAGCACCGGCTTGGCCAGTGCCTGGGAGGGTGAAAAACTCTCTAACCTTGTCTGCTAGGGAACCGTTGTACGCTAAAGGGAGCTGTCGTCTCTCCAATGTCCTCCATGTTCAAATGATACCTCTAGGAATACCAATCCAGGTGCTAGGTCTCCATTCCGAAATTAGTTCAAAATTAGGAGATCCCAAGCTAAATCGGATTTCCTCCCACTGGGGCTTGATAAAATGGAAGCTTTCGCCCTTCGTCATCCTATATGGGGGGTCTGGCACCACTCCGCAGTTGAAAGACTGCATTAGTAACAACACAACACGTATACCCTATTTCGTGGACCCGGATTGTTGAAATCATGAGGAAATCAAAAGCACATTGTCCTGGAAAGGAAAATTAAATAAGAAAATGAAAACGCTGTTCCTTATATTGTGCAACTATTTAGTCCAAAACTAATTTTTTCGAATAATATGAAAATATTTCCAACACATTTTACGCAAATCAGTTAACGATGTGAAGAAAATACCGGAAATTGTCTACTAGAGAAGCTGCGTCACTAGATATTGCACCAATTCCAGGTAAAGGAAGGGGAAAAAACTACTGTGTTGATGGACGAATGAAATTGAATCCACTGCGTGCTTTGTTTTCCTTTCTCTGTACAAAATACCGGTTTCATTCAAAGGAATCATGTGTTAAAAATAGGTATTTAAATAAGTGTTCACATCTCAGTAGATGAAAGAAAAGGGGAAGCTAAGGTTATCGATTACATAAATGTGAAAGTTCGTTTGTTTGTTTGTTTGTCCAAGAACTCCTTCCACACCGTTCGACCGATTGGCTTGAAATTTTGCATATATATGTAAAACGACACAGAATAGTCCGTAGTCAACTTAAAAATTCTGAAAACTAAATCGTTACACGATTTTTTTTTTTTTTTTTTTTTTTTTTTTTTTTTTTTTTTTTGATCTATTGATAATTTTCACCTTCAGAAAGCATTTGCAGTTTCCGGTTGCCTAAAATAATGATCATGTGGTATGCCATCTATATGCTGGCGATTCACATAACTGTAAACAATGTAGCATATTATAAATGAAATGTTATCATTTTGATGTCACGAGTTAAAAGATGCATTTGAAATTTTAATATTGTGTAAAATGGTGATCATGTGGCATACCATCTATATGCTTCAGATAGGCAGAACTGTAAAGAAAGTGGCTGGGCATATCATAAATGAAATCAACGTCATTTTTGATGTCACGAGTTTAAAAATGCATTAGAAATCCTAGTTAGGTTACCAAGCTTAGACAAAATATTACACCACGAGCGAAATAATAAACTTCTAGATTATCAGATGCTGCAGAAAAGTAAAATAGCGTGAGTTTTTTTTTTTTTTTTTTTTTTTCCTTCTTTCACTAATTCGTGTTAGGTATCGCAACTGACAATGACGCAATTTTGACGTCATGGGTTAAAAAATCAGTTAGAAATCTACGTAAAAATTTATTAATATAAAAATTTAAAAGTATTTTGTTTAGGACGCTAGATACCCGTGCCGATTTTTGATGATTTTTCAGCAAGCATAATAACGAAAGGAAACTTGCATTTCTTAAAATCATGGGAAATTCAGAAGTCGCTACAAGGTGGAAAATACTAATTAACGTAATACATAGAATTCCCAAAAGGTTCCATGGTGGTCGTCATATATGTATTCCCAAAAAAATTGCTCAAAATGTCGCTAAGTTTTGACGATTTTTGAAGGTATATTAGATACTTTTTTTGCTGAATTCTAGCATCTTTAAGTCACGAACGTTTACATTTACAAAAATGCCACGATCATCAAGGAAGCACGGTGGCATCAAAGCGTACATTGTCCACCAAATATTTCATATAGGCTTCCTATATTTATGATATCAAGAATATATTGTAATTGTTTTCTGTTAGATGAAATTTCAGTAAGGCCTTCTGCATCATGACTGCTCTTATCACTGTTTACGCTTTAGGAACTGCATGATAAAGACCTTTTGAAAATGAAGAGTTTCGTCTGCATACCGTAAAGTTCTTCCTTTTTGGGTCATAAAAGTGACACTGACATAAGTTTTTATGTTATCATGCAGCAAGTATATCAGATTTGCACATATGATGGCAATGTTTCGTCACAAATAAAATGATTTTTCACTTTTTGAGATTCCGCATCACTGGACTTAATTCGAATTATATGTGTAAAAGAAACATTCGTTTCCTGCCATGCGGAGAACGGGCACGCAACTAGTTTACTATAAGCAGCATTATTTGGTCTGGTATTCGCTTTCCCTTTCTTTTAAATTCTCTCTTTTCTTAACTTTTCCGTCAGCATGGGATCAGAAAAACGATATTGCGTTATCGATTTTTGCATAAACGATAATGTAATATCGTTTGCACAATATCAATGCTAGAATGCTACAGATATTTTTAACCTCAAGCGTATTTCCTGCATAAAAGTTTTTTTTAATATGTTCTTTTTAAAATTGAATCACAAGTATTTTTACATTTTGAATTTTTGAATGAAATTGTGCATTTCGAATAAAATTGTACATTTTGAGTAAAATTGTACTTGTGTCTACGATAAGAAAAAAATTATTCACCTCTTTTCATTTTTCATAATCAGCTTGCTGACGCCTATCCTGGAATGTTTTTCCCCTTAACGGGAGGGGCTGTGATCTCAAAATGTGTAAAACTTCTCAAAAATATTAGAAAACAAATGTAAAAACTTTTTGGCAAGGCTTATTTTATTCAAAATTCCTGTCTTAAAAATCAATAAATAGAAAATTAAATATTCAAAAGGTATTTAAAATCCTTACATTCAGAAATACCAACATATATATTAAATTGCAAGTACATCGATAATTACTCGAATAATCACAAAATGGCGAACTTTTAATGATGTTTTGTTTTTACAAAATTCAATTCTTGGTTTTACTTTCAAGTGTTGGACCGCCCAAGGGGTGTAATGGCTAAGATCTATTCTATCACCTACTGGGTCCGGGTTTGATGCCAGGCTTGGGCTTGGGTGTTAACTTGCTCGTTCCTTGATACGAGGTAACACTGGCCACCCACTGGGTGCGCTCTCATAACAAAATGGCTAGTAATTCGGGCCTTAGTAGTGGCGAATGCTCCTTTGTAGGCGAAGTCCTTTTAAAATGTTATTTCAGGAACAGTTTAATGAAGTAAAATATCGCATGTATTTAAATTAGTTGGAGTTTGATAATTGTTGTAGTTTCTAATGCACTCTGGCAATCACAGAGGTGCCATATCCTCCATAAGGAACGGCTAAGGGCGAAGAGTGCGTCTATCATTAGATTAGAGTGTGCCCAGTGGGAGACAGACCATCTTAGAACGGGATCCCCTAACTTTGAACCAATTCCAGAGGCGGGGCCAACTCCCTGAAATCGGCACCCCCAGAGGTAGCGCGTTAAACCTGGAGGACATTGGAGCAACACCGGATTTTACATGCACCAGCTCCTGTTAGCGTACACGGTCCCACACCAGTCGAGCCGAGAGGGAACTGGCCCTCCCAAGCACTGGCCAAGCCGCATGCTGCTTCACTTGCCGTGTTCTTATGGGAACGGAGTTTAGCGGCCAGACCACTGCGGGACGAATTTGATATTTTCTTTGGTACAGGCTTACTATCAAAGCAAGAGAAGCCAGCAGAGAAGAAAATAATTTCTACTATATTGTAAACTATTGAGCTCACCAAATATTTTTTAAAAGTTGGTGCCACTATAGTTATTGATTATTTATTATTCTTCTAAGCTCGATGAGACGGTGGCCTTGCACTTGGGTGTTTTATTTGTAATTACTATACGAATAAGGCTTTCAATTAATTTCGTTATTTTGGACTGAAAGAATTTATGTCTACACTAATTGTTTATCCTATGGTTTTCTTAATTGACAGAACAGCATATTTGCTCCATAATGATAATAAATTTATGCTCCCCTTGGGAGAAAATAATCGCCATACTTCTTCGTGATAGATAAAACAATTAAAAAGTGCTTGTTATCAGATAATAGGCTTCACAAATCTTTTGAACAGTTTTGTTTGAAAAAAAGTACATGTATATTTAAAAGATTAACGATAAAAATAAATAATTGTTTATAGTTCTATCGCACAAAACTCTTTGTTCTTTTATCAGGAATCCATCTATTGTGTGGTTTTCTTCAAACAAAAGGCTTCATCTCAAATAAAAAAGGTAATGTTTTTCGTTAAGTGAAGTTCTAGTAGAACACTTCAGTCAGGGCCATAACTTAGGTTAAAGACGGAATTTTGGGATGAGGGGTCCTTAAATTAACTGCTTTCGCTTCATGTACACGCAAATATATGCATGAAATTGAAACAATCTTTTTTTAAATTAATAACTTAAGCTTTAATAATACAGGAATCGATCTTACTCTGCAACTACTAAAATTCTGCTCTTTAAAACACTCTCCTAAAACTATTACACTATTCAAAATTTTTTGAAAAGATTCATAACAATTTTGAACCAAAATATACGTAAACTACCAAAAAACTAGGACGTTTCTGAAAAATCAGTTTCAGAACGAGTAAAGTACGACTTCTGATTGTTTGAACATTTATTGATTTATCTATTTATTTTTCTTGTGCTGAAGAAATTATTATTCTGATCAAAAAGAATTAATTACAAAATTGTATAGCATTGAAGTATTGTTTTTACTTTTAAAGATTATGTGTACTTTTTCAACCGTAAAATAGAAGAAAAAAATAGCAGAGTGCATTTTCTTTTTAAAGATCTTTCCAATCGTTTGAATTTCATTGGCACAATGCATTTTAAAATTGATAGGAGTCTGTGGGCTTAGCATTAATTCTTAGCAAGTTTTTTTTTTTTTTTTCCTACTAGTGATATTTGATAAATAATACACACGCGCGCGCACACACAAACAGACACATATATATGGTAATTCCGGTAGACTCGCCACATCCGGAACAGATGCCGCACCCCATGTATTTCTTGTAATTGCCGATAGATAGCAGTCAAACGCGCAGTATAGCTATATGCAATGAGATTTCCTTAACCAGTGTATAGCTTGAATCCTTTTTAATGTTTTACCTGTAATTATGTAATCCTTATTTTGAGATAAGCGCGTGATTTCACTATAAAAACTTTTAAATACGTTATGCTTAAGTACTTTTTTTACAGTAATTACTGAATCAATACATGATTTCGAAGTCAAAACTAAGTGTATAACCTGTATAGAGTACTTTGTATATGGTTGCGCCATTTTCCGTTGAGAGGACAGGCAACTGTGATGTGTTACATCTGTACCGTGCAAAATGAGATAAATGCCTCGCTGCCATTCCGTTATACATGCCGCAGTTTCTTTTGTACGGAATGCCTCAATTAGTAAAATTTTAATTTCTCTCCCTGTCTTATTTTTTCTATATTACTGAATTTATATTACTAGAGTAGGACTTGCTGGATTTGATTAAGTGTTACTAACATTTTTTTTTTTTTTTCATTTTACACAAACTGACAAGTTGGGCATATTATAATTTGATTTAAAGTTGATTATAATTTTAATAATTCTGCATTTTAACGTTCCGTCTTAAATGAAATATTGTTTTTAAAAACCGGATAAATTGTTAATTTTTTTTTTTTTACAGATTTTATTAGAAACACCCACATAAAAAATAAAACAATGTGAAAACAAATAACACAGTATAAACACTATTTTATACTTTTCTCCCTCTCAAATACACTGATGTTACGTTGTTAGTGAAACAACCATTAAAATTCAATTAAAAAATATAAGAATTTAATTTGAGTAGTGAACCAAGTAGGCAGACTAATACTGATTTAAACCTACTAGTACGTCTCTTTATACTAATTTAGTATATTTTTGTTATTAAATAGGTAATTATAGTCCAGATATGAATGTTTTTAGAGTATTTTTTAATTATTATTTTATTCTGTTCTTATGACAGGAGCGGCATAACTCTTGCACAAGAGCGGCGTCTCATCCGCAATGCAACGTTTTAGAAAAAGAAATTATTAAAAAATAGTAATTATTTTTTGAGATTTTTTTACGTCGTAGTACACATGTTCTATATTCTGCTATAAATAACACAGTGTCATTTATTTTCCTGTGCGTGCAGCTTGGGATATTTTTACACAAATTCAAAAACAATATGCTAAAAATAAATCCCGGAATTACCCTATATATCGCCAAGTGGCTGAGGGCAACTGCCCACGTCTCTCGATTTTTACGCCACCGATTCCAATTGACTCTGATCACAAATGTAAAATTTGATTAATCAAATAACTCATTCAATTCTTTCACTGCAGTGTATTCTTATTGACACTTTAAGTTGTATCTACACGAAATGAGTCCGAGCCTAAAATTTGATGCTATGGAAAATTTTATTGTGTATTAAATTAAAGCTACTCAAAGGTAATCTATCTAAGGGGGTGTGCCTTCAGTCGAGGACTTTTTAAGGCGTTCTAACGCTTATTTACATTACAGCTGGAGAAAATCTCCCCAAAACCAGGAGAAAACTCCAGAACATTAGACATGTGGTCGCGCGATAGCCCCGAATCCGCGACCGTCACACTTGAAAATGGAATGGTTATATTGAAGTCTATGTCATGCGCTTTGCAATTATGAGCAGACTAATTATAAACATTTCAGTAAACCTACTTACAGCAATGTTACAATTGCTGAATGAAATTTCAATGGAAGGAAAAATCATCATTGCATGTACGCCGACTTTCTCCCGAAATACACCTCAGCGATTTTTGTTGACGTTTGAAGAGTACTCTCAGCATGTTATAGTCACTTGTCTTGCTTTTTTCTCAAAACAAAATTGAGTGTGCTTATAATGTCTTACTATACTCCTCAATTTTCATGTTCATAAACATAGTTAAGTCAAAAAAGTGTTCTTAATATTCTCAAAGATTCCGTTAAGGGTCGTGTCACAAAAAATAAAAACTTTTACTAAACAGAGCTTTATACTCTGAGCTCTGTAAACAGAGCTTTATATTTCGTTCCCAACTACTATTTGCATGTATGTGTGGACAGACCTTGATAGCACGAACTGTTGGAGAACATACCCAAGGCATTACATGCAGACGCGTGCCGAAAATTCGAGTTTAGACTAAACATTCATATGCCAACATAGTAGACCATAGGCGCACAAAATTTGAAATGTACCGTGACTATAAAAATATTATCTAACCCCTGTATATGTGTTAACAAAAATTTTAAATAATTATGAAAAAAGCTATTTCGCATGAGATTATTTCAGCTTTTAATCAACTGTATGATTTGAAGAGTGTGATGTTTGTTTGTTATAGTAATATAAGAATCTTGTAAAAATTAGAAACTGAAAAAACTGGAATTATTTCCAGAAAACAAGTACAAAAAATAAAAAAAATAAGTGATGTCAAATTCAACATTCGGATGTTATACACCATAGCAAAATTATAAAATAATAAACCATGAAGATGCAGTAGATAGATTGCCTTATATCATACAACCTTCACCAAAAAGTCACGTGCATCGACACGCACACAGAGAGAAAAAAGATATATTATAATAGTATACTTAAATAATATATTCCTAAAATTTGCAAACTGCAATACATTTCAATGGCACATTTACATAACATTTATAAAATTATGATATTGAATAAATATGTAAATATTTCATCTTCATTGGTTAATTAACGGAATAATCCGTTTTTAAGCGCATCATTCCTGGGAATGGATGCCTGACAAGACGAGACAGAGATTTGCAATTAGGGATGGACGCGAGACGACTTTTTGCGAGACGAGACAGAGATTTACAGCTTTTTTGCGAGACGAGACAAGCATTTTTAACATTAGGATATAGGGATTTTTGCGAGACGAGACAAAGCTTTCAGGCTGTTTTGCGAGACGCGAGACACCAAATTTTCGTCTCGCGTCCATCCCTATTTGCAATTGTTATGCTGTACGAGATGGCAACTTTTTTCGTCTAGCACCTATCCCTAACCATCCTCATAACATTACACTATGTTCTTCGAAGATTTAAAAAAAAATGGGAAAAGGATCTATTATTCAATACTTTATAAATTATAATAGCCCACAATTGCCGTATTAATTATTTAACTACATGCATTACTTTTATCACTATTATTTCTTTGTATGGAGTTTTCATCAATATCATTACAAAAATTAGCAGTAAATCGCATGCTTGTAGTCGTGGCATTGAAGTAATATGCCTTGATTTTACAAACCAATGAAATGCTGGAGGAACACTTTTATAATCTATTTTTCAGTTACGTTCTTAGTATTAATATTATTGTTATTGTCTTTGGGGAAGTTAACAGCATTTAGAAAATACATAAATATACGTAATACCAAAATAGTATAATGGTAACTAGTTCTTGGAAAAACATATCTCTATTTATAGTACTCTGCAACTAGCCCATCTAATATCTTCATTTAAAAAAAATTAATAGAGTTATATTCCACATAGTATTTTAAAATATAATTTCCATATTATATCATCTTTGTCAATTAATACTTTTAAATAATACTTTTAACTCTAATTACTACTTTTAAATAATATCTCAATAAACATTTTTTAAAAGTTTAGTTTAATGATATTTTCAATCAATTTCATTCACAACACTATCATATTAAACAACCTCGAGCTGATCGCAAAAGCTGTATATTTAAATTTAAGCATTATTTGGGGAAACAATTAACACACATCATATTTTTTAAGCCAGACAATCCTTCCTCACTTACCTGAAAATTCAAAAGCTGTCCTCTTTCTCTTTAACCACAACTGAAACTTCTACCTTCCGCTGCTGCGATGAATAAATAGGTGTTTTTAAAACTTGGAATTTGATCTACGTCAAGCGATATCGAAAATGGGATAGGACTGAAGAGGGCAGGAAGTTGCGATAGGGCACGAAAACCAGATTCGAGTCTTGCAATCCCAAGGAGCAAATGTTGATTGTTATATTAATTGATTAAAAAAGAGAGTGTTTCATTTAGCATAGGCGTGATTTACAAGGGACAAAGGAAATATTTTGCCCTCCCCCCCTCCCCAATGCCTCATGCTAATTTAGGTAGACAGCATTTAAGACGAGCAGGTATTGAGATTGCGTAGATATTGGGCCCTTTTTCTTTTTTAAACCCTGTGCCCCTGAATTTTTGTGGACCCGTCCTCCATGCCAAGAACAGGGTCTTGTTAGAAACTTTTTACGCTGAGCCGTGACGTCCAAACTTTCCCGTGGCTGCTCCACTCGCAATGCTTTATAATTACTGATACTTTTGGAATTATTTTTTTCCTGTTTTAAAAGGTATCCTGTATACATCATTTAGAATCCCAAAGTGGCCAGTCGGTATTATCTCGGTTCCCGCCACCCTACTCCACTTTCTGTCATGAAAACGTACGTCAAGCAACTTCAGCACGCACATAGACCTATATGTTTTCAGAATTCATTTTTATGGAAAAAACAATAAATGATGCTCACACTACTTTTCACGGAATACACAGAGTCATAAGCTACAAAAAATACATACTACTAAAGTAGAGTAGTTAAATAAAACATCATTAAGACACGTTTTGCATAGTTGTCGCCAATTTGCTGTCGTCTATATGAATTTTTCTATGTGTTTCTGTACAAAAGCTATAAAAGATGCGACTGCGCAATAGGTCACGCCTTTCAGGTGGTACGCGTACCATTAATAGCATTTCGGCTTCTGCAGTTGGTACGTGACATCGCGAATAGTGGTACTGAACTGTTTAACCTGTCTAATGTGACCACTCTCGAGACTAACAAATCTGGTCGAGTTACAAACATGACAATGTGTGGTGACTGTCAAATGAAATTTTTATAAAAATGGTCTGTACAGACAGGTAGTCTCTTTAGTAAGGTGGTCACTTTACCAAGTTTCACTTTATTAGCTTTCATCTATCACAGTAAAGTAATATCAATCTCGGAATAATCCTCAATTTAACAAAACGTAAAGAAAAATTATTTTGACCGCTCTCAAAGAATGTGTATCCATGATAACACACAGGTAAAGTCACTTTGTAAAGTGTGAAGCTCTTGGGCTTTACGAACTTAAAAACCCTATTTTTAAATTAATAATCACTTTACCGTGTTATGTTATCACCCCGGCTGAGCTGGTGTCGGGCCATGTCCGCTAATGCGAGCTGGTGCACGTAAAATCTGTCGTAGTTTCAATGTCCTCCATGTTTAACGCCTCCTCTGGAGTGCCGATTTCAAATAGTTGGTCCCTCACTGGAATTGGTTTAAAATTAGGAGAACCAGGGCTAAGTCGGACTTCCTCGCACAGGGGCTCATTAAAATAGAAGCTGCCCCTTCCGCCCATCGCCTTTCTATATCGCGGATCTGGCACCGCCCCGTGCTTGCCAGAAGACATTAGCAACAACAACAACAACAACTTTATCACCCCCTTAACCCTTTAACGCGCAGTGATCCCGCTCTGGGAACACCAAACTCTGTCGTTTTGACTGTTGCCAGTCACGAAGAATAGATTTCATTTCTATAAAAATAGTTGAGGGTGACATAGCTCCACGAGAATCCTTTACTTTTCAGCACGTCATTTCCCGAAAAAAAACTGTCACGATTATTTTTAACAGCACTGGCATCTGCTGAAAAATGGAAGAATGCGAGAACAGCTGCATAGATAGCCCAATGCTGAAAAAAAGGGCAACCGTTACCATCGCTCGACTTAACTACCAGCAAGATGGCGGACGATCGAAACGCTCATCGCGTGCCACAGATCTAGAGACCCTTTTTTTGAGGCAGCTGGCTGTGCCGGCACAGCCAGCTGTCGTAAAACTAAACTGCACTTAGTTTTCGGCAGTTCTATTCAAAACATGTGAAATAAATAAATAAATAAAGCATGCAATTTAAGTTGGGTAACTATCCCGGATGTCAGTGAATCGAAAGCTGGGTCTTAAGGGCAGAAATAGAATTTCCGGTCATTCTCAAAAGTCTGAAGAAAAGAGATAGCCTCACTTTGGAGGACCCCGAGGCTGATGTTCATAGTTTCATATCAGTCCAGTACAGGCAATCAGTCAATATTCAGCTGTAATAGCAATATAATTGCCATACATCCAAATTTCATTGCATTCACTTTAGCCACTTACACGTGATGCGCGAACAATAAAAGCGTCACGTACAGATCGACAGACAAAACTTTTCTAAAAGACATTTCTTCATTGCATGAAATAGTTAATGAAGAAATGAGTGAAATAATAATGGTTATTTCTAAAGTAGCTAGAAGCAAAAATATTATGTCATTAAAATTATAACTAGAGTAGCACTGCATCAGCGTAACAAAAGAAACTTTTAAGATCTGTATTGGCCTTTGAATAACTTGTGGGACATTCAAAGATTAAGCTTAGGAGAAATATATAGATCTTTATAGCATAATCTACGCAAAGACGTATTTAAGGGGAGTCCAGGGGGTCCGCCCCCCCCCCAAAAAAAAAAAAATTATTTCGTTACTAAAATGATAATGATGTAGACTTTCTGAGAAAAAATCTGCCTTTTTTACCGTTTGGACCACCTCCAAAATGCTTTTCTGGATACGTCCTCAATCTATGAGATCTGTTTTATGAACACATACGAAAGACCTATAAATTCTTCGTCTAACAAATTTTATGAAGAGCTCTCATCAACTACAGTGATAAAATATTAACTTTATTTTGTTCCCAGTAGATTAATGTCTCCAAAACACATTCTAAAGAATTACACTCCACAGCTCGTGGTGTATTCGAATTCTTTTGAAAACTCCTATTAAAGAATTATAAATAATACAGCACCTATATGGAACATGGTTACAGCACATGCCAATAACATATAAAAGATCGTGGCAATCGAAGCACACTTACAAAAACAGAAACTTTTCGACGTTGTTGAATAGTGTCAGAAACAGCTGAAAAACATACGGAACTTCGCAAACCTCAGATTACCGCTTCCGCACATAATGCGAATTCTGCAATCAGCTTGGGCATTTCTCATGTAGGAATAGAACATGAAAAAGGAAGGAAGGTGGGAAGTTAAAAAAATAATTCTGTAGGGTCAAGTTGGGTACAATGAATAGTTTACTATCCTTTAATATTCAAAGTATGTCCCGAAATGCAGTATAAACGAAGCAACTCAGTTAAAAAACTAACTTACGAAATATAAGTTTACTTAATACATTTTTTTAAATTAAACTGGAACCGTGATCATAAAGTCAAATAAATTAGATAACTTGTTATAGTGAAAAGATTGGGAAAATATGCTTTTTGAGATACTTTTTTGACGACAGCTGGCTGTGCGGCACAGCCAGCTGTCGTCAAAAAAGGGTCTCTAGATCTGTGGCACGCGATGAACGTTTCGATCATCCGCCATCTTGCTGGTAGTTAAGTCGAGCGATGGCAACGGCTGCCCTTTTTTCAGCATTGGGCAATCTATCCAGCTGTTCTTGCATTCTTCCATTTTTCAGCAGATGTCAGTGCTGTTAAAAATAATCGTGACAATTTTTTTATTGGAAAAGACGTACTTAAAAGTAAAGGATTCTCCTGGAGCTATGTCACCCACAACTATTTTCATAGAAATCAAATCTATTCTTCGTGACTGGCAACAGGCAAAACGTCAGAGTTTGGTGTTCCCAGACCGGGAACACTGCGCGTTAAAGGGTTAAACAAATTTAAAATTGATATTTCTAGCATCCTTTTTCTGGATGTAATACATTAGAAGTAGAAGGGGGAAAGACGCGTAGAAAAATGCATAATTCGAACTGAATGAAAACTTCAAAAACTTATTTTTTGTTGTTGTGAACATGTGTATCGGATTTGTGTGTTTTGACCGCAGTCCGCTTATAAATCCTCGTCAGAATGACAACACACGGGGGTTTGCTTCTGGGGGGTCTTTCTAAGGGATCCTAACCCGTATTTACTCTAAGTTTCGGAGAAAACCACGGAAAACTCCGAACGGTTAGGTCGACGGACGCGCGATGGGACCCGAACCTCGGGCCTTCTCACTTCGCCCGTCTACCATTTCCAGTGACATAACCACTGTGCCATGGTGAGGCAAGTTATTTTTTGTTTGTGTAACATGTATTTCGGATTTGTGTAATTGGCCCGAATCCCGCTTATAAATCCCCACGTCAGAAGAAAAAACTTATGCAGGTGATTTTTATTAATTAATAGCGGCTACCCGCGACTTCGTCCGCGTCGGCTTTAGAATTAGGTCCCGAGAGAAACGAAGTATGTGTGAATAACAAATATGTTTGCGACTAAAGAAACTGCATTTAAATATTATTTGTTTTTTACTTATTTTAAATGAAGTATAATGCATGGTAGCATACTTCATTTAAAATAAGAGTATGTAAAATTACTACATTTAGATTTTTTTCAGGCATTTGGCGAATAGAGACAGTTACGACAGTATTTGCGAACTGTTTTGAGTGTTCTTGTAAAAGAAATATTTATGCTATATGCATGAATTTTAGCCTATGTTAATCAGGAATAGTGCAGCTTTCTATTAGCGAAAAAGTTTTAGAATCGGTTCTATAGTTACAGAGATACCCATAGAGCGTAATGTATTAGAATTATTTTGAGTGTTCCTGTAAAGGAACTATTTGCGCTACATGCATTAATTTTAGCCTATAATACTCAAGAATAGTGTAGCTTACTATCAGTGAAAAAAGTTTTGGAATCGGTTCAGTACTTACAGAGATACACATAGAGCGTAATGTAATTCTTATGAGTATCCCTGTAAAAGAACTATTTGTGATATATGCATAAAAGGTAGCCTATAACACTCAGGGTCCCCCCAGTGTCTAAGAGGGTCTGCTCTCAAACCTGGAAGGCGGGAGGTGCCAGGTTCAAACACCGGTCGCGCCTGTCGACCTGCCGCTCGCAGTTTCCGTGTTTTTTTCAAAAACCTCGCGAAAATACGGGCTAGGATTCCTTAGAAAATTCCACACAGAGGAATTCTCCATATACGCCTTGGACCTTATAGACCTAGGACCATATAGGCCTAGGACTTTCAATCAGTGAAGAAAGTTTTAAAATCGGTTTAGTTGCTACAAAATTTCCATAGAGCGCAATGCATTAGCATTATTTTGAGTGTCTTTGTAAAAGAATCATTTATGCTATATGCTTAAAAGGTTGCTTGTATGTTAATCCAGGGCATAAGCTATCTTCATTACAAATTTTTCCAACCATTTTTGTGTGATTCAGTCAAAAACATCCAAACACATAAACGTACACATTTATACACTCATGTCCATAAATTAAGGATAATGAAGTTCAGGCAAAGAAAGAGAAAGAAGCAAAACAAATTTGACTTATTTGTAAAGTCTATTTATTAAACAAAAAGTAAAGAGCAAAAAAGATGCTATATGTTTGACATAATTAATAAAAATTGCAAGTTTTACTCCCTCGACCAAATTTCAAAAAAGAACCTATTTACAAAAAACAGTATAACATGGTTAGTAGGATGGTTAATACGGAGTATGTCTCCCGGACGATGCAATACAGGCCTGGCAACGCCTAGGCATGCTCAGTATCAAATGATCAATCTGATCTTAGGGAATATTACACCACTCATCAAACAATGCACTCCGAAGTTCCGGTAGACAGGTGGGAGGGGGTTGACGGGCTGCAATTCGTCGGCCAAGCACATCCCACACATGCTCTATTGGATTCAAGTCCGGTGAGTATGCTGGCCAATGCATACGGGTGATATCCTCCGATAGAAGGCATTCGTCTACAATGTTTGCACGGTGAGGACGGGCGTTGTCATCCATAAACACAAATTCAGCACCCATGGCGCCCCGAAACAAACGTACATGTTGTTCCAGAATGACATCCCGATAGATGTGGCCTGTCATTGTTACACTCTGAACATGCAGGTCAGTTCTGGAACCAAGAATAATTCCTCCCCAAACGAGCCATCCTGCACCACCGTAACGGTGTCTTTGAATGGTGTTCTCTTGGTGGTAACGGGTACCTGGCGCTCTCCAGATGAATGTCCTGCGAGAATCAGACTCCAAACTAAACCTGGACTTGTCGGAAAACATCACACAAGACCACTGTTGCGGTGTCCACAATGCATGCTCTCTACTCCAGGTTAATCGCAGGCGACAGTGAGTTGCGGTAAGTGGAACACATCTGACAGGCCTACGAGCATATAGACCAATGTGTCCTAAGCGTCTGTACACGGTCTGCCTTGAAACTGTCGTACCGGTAGCTGAAGAGAGCTGACGAGACAGGTCTGATGCTGTACTCCGTCTGTTTCTTTTGGCAGTAACTGCCAAATAGCGGTCCTCATTCGGCGTTGTAACTCGGGGGCGACCTGTGCTGTAACGTCTACTCACATTACCATCATCTTGGAATCGTTGCCAAAGCATGGAGATGACACTCTGGGTGATTCCAAGTTCCTCGGATACTTCCAGCTGGGTACGTCCACATTCCAGTCGTCCGATAATTCTGCCACGTAAAACATCATCCAAATGCCTCCTTTGTGCCATAACTATGCGGTTTTTGCACTGAAAGGCTTTCACAGCGCTTGTGAACAATTTTACTTCTTTGCCACCATTCCTTATATACCCCTCTCTTACACTCTCGTCATTGTGACGTACCATCCACGCCATCTGGTGGTTTCCTGTAATTTGCATATTCTTCTTCAAGATGTGTGTGATCATTCCACAGGTGAAATTTTTATTTTAGAGATCATTTCTGTGGGATTCTGAATTATCCTTAATTTATGGACATGAGTGTATTATTTGTAGGATTTGGAAATTTACGAACTTTAAGAAACACATCTGGACTTTTCTTGGTACTTACCTATTATCCCGGCGGTCATTCCCGCCAAACTGTTTTTTCATCAAATGAGTTGCCAAACTATTGCCAATCGTATTCAAAACCATTAATAATTTCATGTGCCCGGCATTTATCTCGGCAAAAAATCGCTCGTCTTGGTGGACCGCCGGGATAATACGTAAGTACACTTTTATTTATTTATGCTTTTTAATTTGGCGTAAAATCAACATAATTTCCATACTTATTTATGTTTTTCAAATGCATGTGATTTTGCAAATAGAATTTCTGCTTTATTTCAAAAGCATAAATCATTTTGTGCGGGCGATAAAACAGTTTTTAATTAATAGCTAGAAAAGTAATTAAAATTTCCGAGCCTCAGGTACACTTTACCGAAGTCATGGGTCCAGGCATGCTCAAATTTTCAAAGCTCTGCTTTCTGTAGATTTGTCTGGAGAACATTCATTTTTATTATTAGGGATAGATATATTTGGAATAAAACTGGCATAATTTCCGTATTATTTAATGTTTTTCAGATGCACGTGCTTCTTTATTGAAGTAATATCATTCTTGTTAGCTCAAAACATGAATCATATGATACGGGCGAAACTCGCCAAGCATGGCAACGTAAAAACGGTTTTTAGTTAATAATTTAAAAAGTAATTAAAAATCTAAAATTCTAAGTAGCCTATAACCAACTCCAGGGTCCCATCTATATCTAAACCGAAATGCATCCTAATCGATTCAGCGGTTTAGGCGTGAAAGCGTCATAAACAAACAAACAAACAAACAAGCAAACAAACTCACTTTCGCATTTTTAATATTAGTTAGGATAAACTGCGTTTTCTAAAAGTTTCCGCCACCTTTCGACGGCTTTGTAAAAAAAAAAATCTGGAGTGACTCCACTCGACGTTTCCGAACAATTACGTTTAAGATCATTACCAAGCATTTAAATAAATTTTAATCGATGAATAATTCAAACATGCATACCAAACTGAAGCTCAATCGAATCCACCATTTAAACGTTAGCTCACTTTCAAGAATTTATCCACATATGCCATAATGTAAAAGAAATCTTTGTCGTAGCCCTGTAGAAAAACTACAGGGTTAGACTAAAGGAAGTCCTATACACATCAAAATCAATACCGGTCTTACGATGGTGGTTTATAACATATATACCCAATTTGAGCTCAATCGAATGTACCGTTTAATCGCTAGCGCACTTTCAAGAATTTCCCCCCCCCCATAGGCCATAACGTAAAAGAAATCTTTGTCGTAGCCCTGTAGAAAAACTATAAGTCCTATCAACACCAAATTCAATACCGGTCTTGAGACGGTGGTTTATAACATATATACATAATTTCAGCTCAATCGAATGCTCCGTTTAGGAACTATCGTGTTCACTAACATTCACACAAACACACACATACACACACACACATGCATACATACATCTCGTAAAAATAGCATAAATGAATTCAGAAGACCTGAAACAGTGTAAATACACTAAAATCTCGTAGTCGAATTTTTTCATAATTACAATACTTTCCTTACATGGTACATTGAATGATTTAGACTCTTGAATTAAAAATAAAAGAATAATCATTTTTTTCTGTTTAGAATATTTTCTAGCTTATTTTTTAATTAAAATGCGTGGGAAATCAGAGCAGGAATGCAGTATTTTTTTATACGTAAAAGAATAAGGACTTGGAGATTTCTGAGACTAATATGTATAATTTTTTTTTAGTTTGGCGAAAAATAAAATATCTGATATGGCGATTTTGAGGAAGTACTTTAGGTTCTACCGATTTGCACAGTTTTAGGCTCGGCGTAATTTACTGTGAGCCAACCGAAATAGTATTTTAAAAAACAAGTGTAGGTTTTATTAGAATACGGCGTTAAACTTTAATTTTCCATGCAGAAATAGTGCAATTATTTAAGCAATTTTAAGCGATCGATCTTCGGAATTTTCACCAAATTAAGTAAATTGATTTAAGTGGGGGGAATCCCGCCAAATTTCAAAAGAAATGAAATTCTCGCATTTGGTACATCGGAGTAAATAAAACACGTTATAGTTCATAATTTAAAATACTGCTATGCTACTTTTCAATTAGATGCCTGCATTAATTTTTGGCGATCGAACCATATACAAATAACTATCCCATTTTTTGATTGCTGTTAAATCAGTGTTTCAAATGATTCTCAAGAAAAAAAAACCTCACAAAATGGTGTATGTTGGCATTTTGACAATCGAAATACTATACGTTACATGCAATAAATAATCGATTCTTCTTTGTTAAAGCAGCGATACGGAAGTTTCTTTTATTGAAAACTGTTAGAATGGCGTAATTAATGCTGTCTAATATACTTTTTGTTTTACGAATTAAAATGTATGTGGATTCCTACTTTAGTATTTTTCTTAGCAAAGCTGGTAATAAATATTCAAATGTAGTGTAACCCCGTGTTTAATAGCGTGCGTTTTTTGCGTTTGTACTGCTATTTCTATGGCACGATTGAGATGAGCCAATGTTACGAGCGTATGGATAGATAATTTTTTTTATACCGCCAAACAGGGTATAATAAAACAGGAATTCTGTATAAATACGAATGTTTTTGGAGATGAACGAGAATGTTTTTTAAGCCTAGTAAATATAGCCGGTACTGCCTATAAATTATTCCATTTACTGTGAAGTTAAATTTAGGATTCATTTTGGCTATTTGCCACCGACTATCGGCGTTAATTACGCCAATATGGCAGTTTTAGCAATAATAAATAAATTTCATTCCATATTCTATTTTTAATATTGCTACAGTTTCCGTAGTAACGGAATCCGTAGCAATAATCCGTTGTTGCCACTTAAACTGTTAAATTTAACAATTAAGTGAAAACACTCATTTCTACAGCTCTTAAGACTCGAAAAATGAAAACGCATTCAGTGCCTTATTATCGCATAGACAAATCGGGACTTTGCTCAGGGCCCCAATATCAAATGTTGTTCTGAAATATTCTTTTTCATATCAAAATTTTATGAAAAATGAAACAAATTTCATGGATGGGCCCCCAAATTCATCAATGCCCGGAACCCCCAGTTGGTCATAATCAGGTTCTGAACGCATTGGATATGGAACAATTAGAACATTACCACAATCACCACATCAATAACGCGAACCTGTAATTTTGGTTATTTTTAACTAAATTCATTTTCAAGGTCTTTAAGAAATCCTGCATTCGATGTCAAAGCCTCATATCTTAATTCCGATTAGTTTGCAAGAAAATTGATTAATCAGTATAAACTGAAGCAATGAACCTTTGTAAGTGTTTTTCTTGAAACGAGGAAAGTTCAGATTAACATCTTTAATGTAGAAGGGGCGTTAGGGAGAACTATTTAATTCAGTAACGTTAATGGGAAATGATGATTGATTATGCGCATGCACAAAGACCTAAAAATCAAGAGAGTATGAAAAGTCAGGAATATTAAATGAAAATCAAAAATAAATCACCTGAGGATTTATCGCGTACGAGAATTACATTGCAATAATGTGTACAACAAAGTTCCCATGTTCTTATAACATTATTATTATGACTTAGTCCGATCAGTGGCCAAGCACATAACGCTCTGAACTGGGAGACGGAAGGTTTCTGGTTCAAAACAGGTCGCGTCCGCAGACCTAACTGTCCGGAATTTTCCTAAACTCCGTTCGGAAAATAAAACTGTACTCGCAACATGCATTTGTTAGGTAACATATATGGCTGGTTTCCTCCAAAGCGTTGCGTAAATATGGGTTAGAACCCCTTAGAAAGACCCCCACGAATGACACCCCCACACCTTGACCTAGATCCCATGTGTGGAGACTAGAAGCAAGACAGTATCCAGATTTGTATAGAGTTCAATTTAACGCCTAGCGTCTTTTGCAACTTATAGAAGCACTTCCACGATACCGGATCTATCGAGAAAAAGCCTGGGCAAGGTCATCCAAGAGAATTTGCTTCTTTTTTGATCGCCAGTTACACTGACATAGTTTTTGTGTCATCATGTTGCAGTCATCTCAGATTTGCACTCTTAACGTCAACGTTTCATCACTATTTAAATAATAGTTCACTTTTTTAGATTTCGCATCACTGGGTTTAATTCGAATTATATGTGTAAGGAAAATGTTCTCCTACCGTGTAGAGAACGGCAGTGGCGGCCCGTGGTTAAAAATGTTAGTGCAGCCGGAAACATAGGAGCCCCCTCCCCCTTCCTCCAGACAGGAATGGAAAATCTTTGTTACTGAATTCGAACGCTATCTGATTAAGCCCTCCCTGAGGAAAAAAAAAAGAAATTACATAAAAAATGTAAGAGATCCTATTTTACTTCCATAAAATGGACATAAATTTCAACTAGCCGCTCTTATCCTCAAAATTGCATTAATCCGTGTCTGATTCGAAATTTCCTTAGAATTTTCTTTTGTAATGATAACATGAGAAGAAAAGTAAAAAAGAGAAAACTTACGTATTTTTTATAAGTCAAATCAATCCTCCTTTCTTTTAAACTTGCGAATCGGTCAGTGATGTCCTCATAAAAAGGCGTTGTTTTAATAAGTTCATCAATTATTCCCCGTTCGATTGACAACGTCGATAATGCTGTCAATCGTTCCTCCGACATGAAATTCCTCAAATAATTTTTAATTCTCTTTAGACAAGAGAAACTTCTTTCCCTTGTTGCACTTGTAGTGGGTATTGTCATTATCAAACACAGGAGTTTATATATACTTCTTGGAAAATGTCCTTCGTTCCATTATCATGCATGTTTTTAATTATTTCTTCCACACTACAATTCCTGTATGATAAATCTGAATAAAACAGTTTTAATTCATTTTTAAGTCTATGAGTATCACTTATCACATTTGGATAAGAGTTTTTCAAGCTTTCTATAGCGTTTTCTGGGATGTTATTTATGGAAAAGTCCTCAAACTTTGAAGAATCGACGAGACAAAAAAATATAAACATTCGCTATCTTTAAATCTTGTATCAAATTCCATTACTATGGTATCTAAAATTTCAAAATATAATATTTTAAATTTTTGAAACACATCTTCTTGCGTTTGGAAGCCATATTGTCTTTTGAAAACAACTTCTGTTTTCAAATTCGCTATTTCAAAAAAACGTTTGAACGTGCCCTCATTACGGTTTTGGCTTATTATGTTCCGAGTTGCCTTGATTTGCTGGAGACAATAATTTATATCCCAAGAATTTTTTTGCAGAATGTAAAACATCTGTTTGTTGGAAAATAAAATCAAAATTAAGGATAAAAGTTTGAATCCAAAATCATTAAAATAATTCAAAAATCCATTTGCATGTCAAATGGAAGTTTCATCCATATTTGGATCAGATAAAATGTTTTCGAAAAATTTCTCTTAAGCCTTTCCATTCGTCTGTTACCACTCTTAATATTTTACTACACTCATGTCCATAAATTAAGGATAATTCAGAATCCCACAGAAATGATCTCTAAAATAAAAATTTCACCTGTGGAATGATCACACGCATCTTGAATAAGAATATGCAAATTACAGGAAACCACCAGATGGCGTGGATGGTACGTCACAATGACGAGAGTGTAAGAGAGGGGTATATAAGGAATGGTGGCAAAGAAGTAAAATTGTTCACAAGCGCTGTGAAAGCCTTTCAGTGCAAAAACCGCATAGTTATGGCACAAAGGAGGCATTTGGATGATGTTTTACGTGGCAGAATTATCGGACGACTGGAATGTGGACGTACCCAGCTGGAAGTATCCGAGGAATTTGGAATCGCCCAGAGTGTCATCTCCAGGCTTTCGCAACGATTCCAAGATGATGGTAATGTGAGTAGACGTTACAGCACAGGTCGCCCCAGAGTTACAACGCCGAATGAGGACCGCTATTTGGCAGTTACTGCCAAAAGAAACAGACGGAGTACAGCATCAGACCTGTCTCGTCAGCTCTCTTCAGCTACGGGTACGACAGTTTCAAGGCAGACCGTGTACAGACGCTTAGGGCACATTGGTCTATATGCTCGTAGGCCTGTCAGATGTGTTCCACTTACCGCAACTCACTATCGCCTGCGATTAACCTGGAGTAGAGAGCATGCATTGTGGACACGGCAACAGTGGTCTTGTGTGATGTTTTCCGACGAGACAGGTTTAGTTTGGAGTCTGATTCTCGCAGGACATTCATCTGGAGAGCGCCAGGTACCCGTTACCACCAAGAGAACACCATTCAAAGACACCGTTACGGTGGTGCAGGATGGCTCGTTTGGGGAGGAATTATTCTTGGTTCCAGAACTGACCTGCATGTTCAGAGTGTAACGATGACAGGCCACATCTGTCGGGATGTCATTCTGGAACAACATGTACGTTTGTTTCGGGGCGCCGTGGGTGCTGAATTTGTGTTTATGGATGACAACGCCCGTCCTCACCGCGCAAAGATTGTAGACGAATGCCTTCAATCGGAGGATATCACCCGTATGCATTGGCCAGCATACTCACCGGACTTGAATCCAATAGAGCATGTGTGGGATATGCTTGGCCGACGAATTGCAGCCCGTCAACCCCCTCCCACCTGTCTACCGGAACTTCGGAGTGCATTCCTTGATGAGTGGTGTAATATTCCCTAAGATCAGATTGATCATTTGATACTCAGGATGCCTAGGCGTTGTCAGGCCTGTATTGCATCGTCTGGGAGACATACTCCGTATTAACCATCCTACTAACCATGTTATACTGTTTTTTGTAAATAGGTTCTTTTTTGAAATTTGGTCAAGGGAGTAAAACTTGCAATTTTTATTAATTATGTCAAACATATAGCATCTTTTTTGCTCTTTACTTTTTGTTTAATAAATAGACTTTACAAATAAGTCAAATTTGTTTTGCTTCTTTCTCTTTCTTTGTCTGAACTTCATTATCCTTAATTTATGGACATGAGTGTATTAGAATGCCATCGAGTGTCAGTGCTAGTTGGTATTTTCCGTGCAATTGTTGAATTTAGTAAGTATGTCCTCTTCGCAGAATGATGGAAAAATGAAGGAATCCCACTTAAGTTTGCAAAAAAAATTCGACAGTCTGAGATATTATTTACACTTTGTTTTAAAATTAAATTAAGTCTATGGCCGCAGCAGTAAATAAATAATGCTTGTGGAGCTTGCGATTTAATTTTGGTTTGCAAGCCAGTCAAATGTCCACGCATGACACTTGCTCCATCGTAGCATTGAGCAATAACTTTTGTGCGATATTCAAGAGGTCCTAAAACCGTTTCTAAAAGTTCAAAGAGAGCTTCTGCAGTACGAGACATACTAACATCAAAAAACCTTAAAAATCTCTCGACTACCAATGCGTTTGAAGAAACATACCTCACAATAATAGAGTATTGTGATTTTTGAGAAATATCTGTGGTATCGTCTACTTCAACAGCAAAAAACGGAGATTCTGAAATTTCATTTTTTATAAATTCATGTATATGAGAATATAAACACTCAATCAATTCATTTTGTATAGTTTTTGATTCACCTTTAAAAACAGTTTTAATATTTAAATAATGCTGTTGTAATTCTATCGAAGCTTCAGATATCAATAATTTTAAAAGCTCTTTAAAATTCCCCGGTTTAAAGAATCTTCTCGATCGTCATGTCCTCTAAATACCAGTTCTTGCTTACTTAAAAACAATACTGCTTTGATGGGTAATTACATGAAGCGTCTATTCAGGTTTACCTTCTTGTTAAATTCAGCAATATAAAAAAGAGAGTTTTCCTTTAATGCGTCAGTAATTTGGGTCCCACTTCTTAACAACTCCTTAAATTTTAAAGAATTTTTTAAATGTTCGATTGAGCCTTCATGTGTTTTACATGCTCTTGTGATGGTGGTTAACCCATCATATCCAGTACCATTCCAAACGCTCTTTTTCATCCCAACGATTAAACACGGACAACAAAACATTTTTTGTAAATAAAAACTGCCACATAGCCACGAGAATAATGCATACCATGATGACTGGAAGCTACGACCATGCTGAGACGAACCTGCTGTTTTCCTATGAATGGACAATTTTGGTGTCGGTCAATTTTCTTTTCGTAGTTGTCGTTTATCATCTTCTTTTCATATGTTAAATGGAGTTTCAAGCAATACACAAGCTGGATCATAATGGGGCTGCATGTTTCAAAACGGTTAAATCATAAATTTCAATAATACAGTAACAAATAAATGTAAGAACTTTCAACTTTCCCAGACAAAAAAAAAAATCCTTCCATTAGAATGGACAAGAACATATATTCCCTGTGTCGTACCCCCTCCCTTACTTTTCGTCCGAGCCAATCAGTTTGTCGAAATCACAAGAGCAGCCCTGGCTAAAAAATCTTTCATCAGCTGAGTCTTAGCTGCGTACGCCCTATGCAGCCTATGCCGGAGAGATTGATTACGTAGTCGTTGTCATGGCAACAGTGCTGCCAATTTCTTTTTCAGACCTCATGGCTCTACCAAAGATTTTCCCAATTGAATTGCAGGAAGATTAAAAGGTTTTTTTTCTGAATGAGCGATCCGGCCACAATACGGTTTTTTTGTTTGTTTGTTTTTTTTTTAGATTTTTTTAATTTACCGTAGGAATTCCATAATTCTAATCTGAATTTAGGAAAATTAGTAGAATAAATTATTTTAAAATATGTGCTGATAATTTCAAGTGCAGCCCGGCAGTACTTACTGTATCCCACGAGCCGCCACTGGAGAACGTGTAAGCAGCTAGTTATATCTATAAAAGGTGTATGATTTCCTAAATTAAAACATAATGCAGTAATGCTGCAGCTTTCAGAATAAGTTTCTTAATTTTGTTGGCATGTTTAAATTCAATTTTATCAATTACACATTTATTAAGCTATTCTAATAAGTAAAATTATATTTTAAGAGTTCTGAATAAATTTACTGTATAAGACTGACTTGTTATATAAAAAATATTGCAGTTTTTAGAGTACATTTTTCCAATCTAGTTTTTGCTTTAATCGCAATGATCAGATTTCGATTTTAATTTTACAAGAAATAATGAGTTTCTTAAAATCATAAACTTTTGACATAAAATGTTTTTGTAAAATTTTATTCTACTTTTAAGACCGGTTGCAGTTTGTGTAGATTCAATTTCATTTTAATTTTGTGTAAAAAAATGTACAAAACTTATACAGAAAACGGAATTTTTGATAAACAGCAGGTAAATATGATTTTATATAAAAGAAAAAACACAATTATCATACAGCAAAAATATAATTATGATATAACTGCAATTCAAGCATTTGAAAAAGTGCAAACAAAGGAAACAAAGCTTACGTTGGGAGCTTCAAACACACTTGGATTCTTTCATCCCAGAGCAGCATTTCTCTTTCTTTCACTCCTATAACCTGAAATGCCGCATGAGCATAACATAAAGCGGCCATCTCAAATTCAAAAATGAATTAAATCACCCATTAAAAAATTAAAATGCAACTTCTGTACCTTTGTGACTATGCTTAATAAGAGAATAAACATACAACATCGCCATCTGTCGACCGAATCGGCGTTAGTTCCGTTTTCACAGAAGGAATCTCATTGCCGATGCAAGTCCTTCTCAATCTAAGTGCATGACACAGAGGCTGCATTCGTAAACGACAAACTCGTTGCACGATTTTTCATAAGAAAACTGGAATGCGTGTGTTGAGTGCTGTCAGTGGTTATCAGTTTCTTTTGACTTTACGAACAACTTCAGTTCATTTAGTTTTGTCGCCTAGGAGACGTGTTTGCTTACAATTCGCGAATGCGTTAATTTTGCTGAGGAGAGATTTTAGTACATACTTAATATAAAATCAATAGGATTTTAGGAGTGGAGAAAAGAAAGAGTGGCCATAATTGAAGTGCACAGATCAAAATTTAGAAATTTCAACTTAAACTTTATTTTTTCAAAAGTATTTAGCAAGAGAAGCTCAAATTTCGCTATTAACGGTTTAAATCAACTTCAATCTCAACACTAAAACATGCATTTTTGAATTTACTAAAATGAAAAATACAAGAAAATGATAACCATTGAAAAATTATTAACTTCGTAGCATTTTCTAACATACGCATGAATTTCATCCACGAAAAAATAATATTTGCAGCTTCAGCAAAGCTAAAATACTTTTCATAACAACATACTTTTCCATAACAACGGACGCCATTTGAAAACAGCAACAACGTGCAGCAAGTGTATCTTCTAAACAACGGAACGAACCAGATTCGCTTTCAGTTTACTTCGTTTGAAACTAATCGCACTCAGTTTTGGATACGAACGCTTTAGTTTTTAAACTGAATGCACTCAATTTCCTTTACGAACACCTTAGATAGAAACTCGTCGCACGAGTGCAACTCGTTTGGCGTTTATACGAATGCGGCCAGAGACATTTTCTTTTATAATAAGTAGAGATTATTAATGGCGCGTACGAGAATTCATCGAGCGTCCGAAAAGGCGGAGCGTTGGTCGGAGCTCTGGAAGTAACTGCGTTCGAAAACGTTTCGGTCATGTAGCAGTTGTCTGCTCACCGTGACCAGAGCGCAACCAGAATGACCCTGTTAGCGAGGTGGGTTATTATTCCGGTTATTGGCGTAGTGTTGCCAATGTTTTTTTTTGTTTTCTTGACGGATGTGGTGAGGATGGCCGCACTGAACACACGCATTCCAGTTTTCTTACGAAAACGCGTGCTTGTCGTTTGCAGCGAGTTTGTCGTTTACGAATGCAGCCATTAAAGTTCCTCGAAGATTTCGGATTTGTGTGCTTGGCCCGAAACCACTTATAAATCCACGTCAGAAGGACAACATAAGGGGGTGCCCTCCGTGAAGGGTCTTTTTAGGGGGCTCTAATCCGTATTTACGCTAGTTTCGTCGCTTACGCTAGTGTCATTAACAAATAATTGTTTGAATTGCTAGTGATGCTGCTACAGATGAAGACGAAGGAGTTGCTATGAAATTAGCAGACCCTTGAATAATTTTTTTTTTTTTTTTTACTCTCACTTCACGATTGATTTCGTGCAAATCTCTTGCAAATTTTCTTTTTAATGATTTTGATTTAGCCGACTTGCTTCGAGAATGCATTTCTAAAAAAATAAGAAGCAAAACTGGATTAGAAAAATTGAGTGTTATAAAACCAAAGAAGTTATTTAACCCATTTGTGCCTGGATATTTTTGCGACTTTCTTCGATTTTTACTGATAACAGAAGTAGTAGATAAATTTCTGATGTCAACTTCTTGAACAAGGGATGATTTTTTTAAAAATCATTATGCATAAAAATCGAAGTATCAACATCTTACTTGGTCATGTTAAAATATTTTATAGAGTTGAGGCTCAATACTCATGAATAAAGGCTAGGAAAAATAAATAACGTTTTCGACTAATAGCGAAAATGCCGTCCCAAAAAAAGGACACTAGGCATAAATGGGTTAAACATTAATGATTTCTGTTAAGGATACACCGAATATTTGGTTGGTATTCGATACACTGGTTATTCGGCAGACAAATTCGGTATTTTCGGTTTTTCGAATTTTCGGTTCTGCCGAATACTTTAATATTCGGCAACCGAATAATAAATAAATTTATATATCCAACAATTGATAAACAAAGATATTTTTTATACAATGAACGTTATACTGTAGTCCGTAGTACAAAATTAATTCAAATTGTTATTTACTTATATTAAAATTACTTTGAAAGTGAAAACTCTCAGAAGTTAAACTAAAATTTTGTTGTTTTTCAACTATTCTTAATTTTGGCACATTACATTAACTTTACTATTACTAATTCATTTAAATATGAAACAGTAACCAGGAACAAAAACTCATATTATTCAGTGTTCATAAATATGCATTTATTTTGCTCAATTTGCTAGTATTTTAAATAAAATGTGCTTCTAAAAATAAAATATTAAAGTAAATAATTATTAGTTTACGCAGAATTGCAGTTAAACATAAATCAAACTAACCATTTACTGTATTAATTTGTTTCTGAAATGATTTAAATTTTATTTATTTTAAATTAATTATATCTAATGTGGATAAATTTAGGATGTTGGAAACGCATTTACATTTCACTAAAGACTCAAAATAGATAAACATTTTCTACTTTAAGGCATAAAATGAAAATATTACAATTAAAAAATTTTAAAGGAATATTCGATATTCGGCCGAATGCTCGGTATTCGGTGCAACTCTAATTTCTGTATCAAGTTATTTAAACATCAATGATTTCTGTATCGATCATCTGTTATCAATGATTTCTGTATTAAACATCGTGTATCGGGTTCGCTTTCAAGTTTTTATTTTATTTCTGGAGAATTTTAGTTGTTTTTGGCATAAAATTAATTTTCTATATAATAATAATGTTTGCTTTTTAACTTTATTTTATTTATTAGAATTTATTTACTAAAAATTAAGAAAACGCACATTTTTAATAAGAACGATCGTATATGTATATATATACGAGAGGTAGGGTGTTATGAAAAAAGCCAGCATAATCATATTTTACCAAACACAACCAACAAATAAACTTATTAAGAATAATATAAAAACAAGAAAAAATAAACTTACCTAATTATTCCAAGTAAAAAATCTGAACCTGACTACTAAGATGAATTAACTAAGGCTTACACAGCTTATCATGCTTCTACGGAATAAAATGGCTGCTCCCTGCTCGTGCTAAAACCTACAGAACATTCCCGACGCTATGCGCATGCACATGAAACTTAAGGCCCGTTTACATGTGAAAATGGAAAATCCCGGGTTAAAGCGGAGTACAGGGAAAAACTCGCAATGCATCATGGGAAAGCGGGGTTGACTCTGCATTAACCCTCCTTTCGACCAGGAATCTTTCTACCCCGCATTTTTTCCCCTAAGTAGGGGAAGCAGGGTAGAAAGCAGTGTAATTCCCGGGATTTACTCCGCATTTTTGCACATGTAAACGGGCCCTTAGGGGCAAAATCGTAATCCCGACATTGGGCAATATCGGCCCAGATCGCAGCCAAACGGCCGTTGGAGGCAGACTTCAGCGATGTGTGGCGATGGTTGACACGCCGTTCTTTGCCGAGATCGACCAGTATTGCCCGATGCCGATCTACACCTTTTTTTTTTTTCCATGAGTAAATCAAAATTAAAATATTGTTACATGTGATTTACAGCCTCTACTAATAGGAAAATAAACATATCAACTTAAAAGCTAAAAAACATACCTTTTAAAACTTTCAATACTGCAACACTCATGTTGGGCAATATCGGCCAAAATCGAGACAAAACGACCGATTTTCGCCGGCGTGTGATGAGGTTGGCCAATATCGCCTTGATATTGCCTAAAACTGCGCTATTGGGGTTGTGAGATTTCATTTAAAATGTTAATAAGTATTAAATACTAAAAATAATTAAAAAGATCGTACTTTAAAAAGGTGTAGAAGGTTTTTAATGAATATTTGTAGTATTTTAAACTCAGAAAACTCAAAATCAACTCAATGATATATTATTTATACAGTGTTTGCAATAACTTAATAATTTTAGATCTCTAATCTTAATCTTAATATATATATAAAATGCTAATGTTCGTTTGTAAAGACAGGGTTTTCTCTATCGCCTCTATCCTTCTCTTTCTCTATCAAATTCTATACCGTTCAACCAATCGCCATAAAATTTTTATGCTTACACATTTGAGCCCGGAGAATAGTACATTCTAACTATTCATTTAGCTGTTACTCATTACTAGATGACACTGCAGCGCATTAATACTTTAACTCGGCATTAGATGGCAATGCAGCGCACTAACTTCGTGACTGGACGATTGATCTCTATGAAAATTGATTTAGCTAGATACTTGAACACGGAGAATATTTTCGTGTTATCCATTTTGCTATAAATAGCTACTTCATTGTGCTGTAGCACATCATTACTTTAACTGGCCAATAGATAGCGGTGCAACGTATCAACTTCTTAATTTAATTCGTTTATTGATGGCGCTGCAGCATATTAAGACTGTTCAAATGATCGCTATGATAAATATTCAAATACTGAGAATATTTTGGTGTTATCCATTTTGCATAGGATCGCAAGGAAATTCTTTATGCATAAATGTTGAACACAGATAATATTTATGAGATATTAATTTTGCTATATCTATTTATTATGATAAACAGTAATTACATTAAACCGTAATATAAAAAAAGAATCCATTCATTCCCGTGCGAAGAACGGGGCATACAGCTAGTATTCTTTTTATAAGAGAAATGTGATATCACCATCTTCTACACCATCTATTTAAATATTAATAAGACAATAACTCATTCTTAACCGAGTCGTTGATAATGAGAAACACTCAATAGAACTCAATAGGAGCTGGCGGCATTTTCGCCTATCCCAACTGTTTGGGCTAACAGGTGCGTCTGAGCATGCTCCTGGAAACAGCGAAGAGCTTTAATGACGATGCTGGCGCCATCTGTTAGTTTAAAGTATAGTTAGTTTATTATAGTGATTATCTATATGAATTATTCATTAAATTAGATAATCTATTATCTTCAATGAATATTTTTGGTCTCTCATTTTAATGAAGCATAATTTTAGTTAATGAACATTAGTTTATTTCATAATGATAAAATAAAAATGACTAAAAATACGATATATTGAAATGTTAATTTTATTACTAGATCTTCAATTTTGCTTTAGCTAATGAAAAATAAAAGCATAAAAATGTTAAATTATAAATTTAATTTACATATGAAATATTTACAAATGAACCACGTGAATGTAAATTAAGCCACTTTAATGTAAATCTCTAAATTTTTTGCATTTTTTCTAAAAAAATTAGAAATATGTCAAATGACTTTTTAAAAGTATCTTTTAAAAATATTTTTATTTTAAGAAATAAAACTTTAAATTGGATATATCATTGTGTTTTGAAAAGCTCACTGAAGTTTTCCTATTTTAAAGTATCTATTGAAAGTAATAGAACAGCAAGTATGCATGATATTTGAAATAAACATTTTCTATAATGAATATAAACTGATATACTGGTATTTGTAAACTTGAATGACTTTTAACAACAAGCTATTAAAAGTCATTTGATTTAAATACTTGTTTAAAATTTTAGTTAAAGCATTTTTATTTTTAAAAAAACAATATTTCACATTATTATTTTCAAACATTTAAAGTTTTTGCTTTTTACTTTAAAAAAATTATTTAAATCAAATAAATTTTAATAACTCGTTGTGGTACATTCAAATTGACAAATACCAGTATATCAGTTTATATTGATTATTGGAAATGCTTGTTTCTAATACCATGTATATTTGCTGTTTTATTACTTTTAACAGTTACTTTAAAATAGGAAAACTTCACTGAGCTTTTCAATACATAATGATATATCCAATTTAGTTTCATTTCTTGAAATAAAAATAATTTTTGAAAGATACTTTTAAAAAGTCGCTTGACATATTTCTAAATTTTTTTTTTAAAAATGCAAAAAATTTAGAGATTTACATTAAAGTGGCTTAATTTACATTCATTTGTTTCATATGTAAATTAAATTTATAATTTCCGTTCTTTTCCGTTATCTCGACACCAGCCTAATTTGGCGATTTTTTCCCGGCAGTAGAGGGCGATGCTTGGCGACAATATTTTCTGGTAACCTATTCTCGTTTGCTCAGCGATCTTCATTTTTCTTTTTTTTTTTGGGGGGGGGGGGGTAACCCAGATTCTTAATGCGTAGTACAAGCGCTACTGTTTCAAAAGGAAAGCAAAACAAATAATGCGACGTACTGATTATACTAATCTCCGAGTGTGTTGTTTATTCATACGCAAACGTGTATCCTGAATCGTGCGGCGAGCTTGTTTTTTTTTTTTTTTTTTTTACTAACGTTGCTTCTGTGTCCGTAGTATGTTAGCTTGTGTTTGAATAGTAAAGGATAACGTATTTTTCTGTTTTGTATTCGTCAACCTAGGCCGAGAGCATGTGTTTGCATGCAGAAAAACGCCGATTGTGTCTGTTTTGTATCCTTCCGCGATCCTGTTGTTGTATTGATGTATAAACGTGCGTAGTATGTATAAGCGTGTGTAGCCATATTTACTTCAGTTTAGGTGAGTGTTGCTTTTACATATATATTTGTATAAATATGAATTAATAGGAAATGTGGCGACGAATGTAGATGATAAAATAAGTTTTTGGCAGAGTTGTTAAAGGAATTGTTTTGTAAAGTGTGAATGCCGCCATTTATATTTTGAAATTGTGTGTCTGCATAGTTTGAGCTTCAAATTGAAACGTTTGGAATTTGCAAGAAGAAGCTGAAAATGTGAGTATGTTTTAAAATATTTCGATTTGTGTAGAATTGCCGATATTTCGATTTGTGTAGAATCTTCAGGATATAGAAATTGGTGAATGCAATTAGTATAGCAGTCAAACCGCCTTGCACATGCTCGGTGTGTCAATTAACTTGTTAAAAAGAGAATCCCGTAGGTAATTTCGTTGTCGTATTGTGTCGATATTTAAAATATTCATTGGTTTGAAAATTATCGTTTTAGTTTTATAACAGTAATACGTTTTATGAACTGTTCATATTATGACTTAACATGCATTGAAATTTTTCGTATGTAATGGTGAGTTTATTTTGTATGTTTACATTTTTAACTTTGTATTTTCTGTTAAAATGTTTGTTTTGTAGGCATTGAAAATGTTTAAGGCGAAATAAATATCCAGTAGGTAATTGCGGACCGGAAAAATCGCCTAAAAACATCGTAGCTACTCGGCGACAAAAAAAAGTTGCCAAAAAACATCGTAGCTACTTGGCGACAAAAAAAAAGTCGCCAAATTTGGGTGGTGTCGAGATAACGGAAAAGTACCAACATTTTTATGCTTTTATTTTTCATCAGCCAAAGCAAAATTGAAGATCTGGTAATAAAATTTACATTTCATTATATTTTATCTTTGATCATTTTTATTTGATCATTATAAAATAAGCTAATGTTCATTAACTAAACCTATGCTTCATTAAAATGAGCGTTGAAAAATATTCATTGAAGATAATAGATAATCTAATTTAATGAATAATTCATATGGATAATCATTATAATAAATTAACTATATTTTAAACGAACAGATGGCGCTTGCATCGTCATTAAAGTTCTTCGCTGTCTTTGCTGATGACTTCCACGAGCATGCACAAACGCACCTATTGGCCCAAACCAGCTCAAACCTTTGGGATCGGCCGGGGCCGTCGCTATTAGCAACGGGCCTGCTCGTGGATTGCCATCGCGAAAATTGAGTTTATCATTGGGGCCTGTTTTCCCGATTAGCACTCTTCTATTTTATTATTATAAGTATTATAAATATTATATTATTTTAAAAGTTTTTTTTGTAGTTTTGTCGTACTAAAGAACTTTAGATGTAGATAATCATTTTGTGAAGATTGGGCCATTTTTTATATGGTAATTTATCATAAAATTCGAACATTTTGCTCTGAATGTAAAGGTAAGTGTAAACTTGTATAATTTATTTAGAAGTTCTAAAAATATGTATGTAAATCAAGTTTAGTGAATTAATATTCATGTGCTGTTTATAAATTATTTTCATCTGAAATCGTACTACTTGAGTAGTTTATTATACAGTAAATAAGCGTGTCTTTGTAATACTAGTTAGACGATGTTGTCTATTTAATTTTTCGGTCGAAAATTTTATTTATCAGTTAGATATGTGCACTGATTGTGTGATTTAGACATGTGTAGCCAGCTTTCAGTGCAGTAGTACAGTAAATTATAAATTATTAATTTTGTATATGTATCCGTAGAAACTTCAGATACAGCTAATATTTTGTACAAGAATTCATTATGTTCAATTCCAAAGTTCGATTGAAATAGCGGCAAAAGAATAACTTTTATATAATACTTGGAATTGCTATACTAAAGAATAATTACATAAGAAAGCGTTTATTTTTGGTATGCTACAGTATTTAGTGCAGCTTTTGAAGAGGTATCCTGAAATTTTTCGAGTCCTTGAGCTGTTGGTTTATCTTACTTTGTATTCAAACGCCGTTAAAGCAGTTTTTTTTTTTTTTTTTAGCTACAAACTTAATACAGTGAAACTTCTTGGAGCGACCACCCTCCGCTCCGCGAAACATCAGTCGTTAAGAGAGGTGGTCACTTAGAGAAGTATAAACATTTGGTAGCCGAGAAAGAAAAGTGCTAAAATATATTGTTTGTTTTGTTATTTACGTAGTTTCATAATAAATTGCATGAGTAATTATGTAAACAAATTTTAAATTTTGATCAAATATTTAGGAATTTTTGATTGTTTCATTCTTTATTCTCGCTTCGAGTGTACTTCTCTCTCTGCTGCATATTTTTATTTTTTTTTTTACATCTGCCAAAAGAGCATTTATTCCGATATCTTAATGCATTCTGAATTTGTCATAATAAAATCTATTTGTTTTTTAGGTTTTCCCACAACCAAAAGAAACCTCCAAATTTCTCTTCGAATTTCTTTTTTCGTGTGATTCGAACACATCAGTGCGCTGCCAGTAGTAAAATCACTCGTTTCTTAGACATGTCTCTTCTCTAACGTACAAGATTTGTACGTAATGTGTACGTGTACTTGCACTGCTGTCGATTTGCAGTAGAGCGACTGGTTTAGAATGTGGTTTTCATTTACTTTACTTCCGGTAAAATACAAGAAATTTTTCGGACAGGGAACTGGGACTGGTCACTTATAGAGGGTTGTGTGGTGTCTTCTAGAGGCTCTTTTAACATTAACTAGATAGGGTAAAAAATCGGTGCCTTAAAAAATGTGTCGTTGCAGGAGGGGGTCACTAAATAGAAGTGGTCGCTCATAGAAGTTTCACTATATACAGCAATGCAAGGACGAAAACATTGTCTTCAAGCACCAATTAGTAATCACTTTTAAAAAAAGATATTGGAATATTTGTGGTATTTCCTAGTATGGTTTTCTAAAATTTAACCCATTTGTGCCTGGATATTTTTGCGACTTTCTTCGATTTTTACTGATAACAGAAGTAGTAGATAAATTTCTGATGTCAACTTCTTGAACAAGGGACGATTTTTTAAAAAATCATTATGCATAAAAATCGAAGTATCAACATCTTACTTGGTCATGTTAAAATATTTTATAGAGTTGAGGCTCAATACTCATGAATAAAGGCTAGGAAAAATAAATAACGTTTTCGACTAATAGCGAAAATGCCGTCCCAAAAAAAGGACACTAGGCATAAATGGGTTAATATTTTTCTTTGGAAGAAAAAAAAATATATGGAATTATAAACGAAAATTATAAATCCTTTTAATTTCGGGAATGGTAAAATTTTCAATACCTAAGCTTAGCATGAAAACAACGTGTTTTCACATTCACATTAAAATAGTAGAGATAAATTAAATGAGAAAATAAATAGTGCTAATTATATTATAATTTATGTTTAGTGCTAATTAATTAGTTAATGGGATTACTAATGCTAATTAGATGTAAACAAAACTAAAAGGCCCCACGTGTTGTATTTGGAAGAGGTTTATCCCAGCCCTTGCTCCACCTTGGGTGAGCTAATCTCTAGGTTTTGCGCGATAATAAAATAAAACACAACTTTAACGAATTTTCTTGATTCAAAATGAGCAAATTTGAGTTAACACCAGACAAATCAATTTCTCCAAGTAAATTGGTGCGCGGAAAAAATGCCCATTGAAATAAAGGTTTTTTGGGGTGGTGGGAGAGGGGGGCTAAATAGATAGTGAAACTGGCAATGTTTATCTAATAAAGTTATTTATACCCGCAACTCATACTCGGGTTTTTTTAATGAATGTTAATGTACATGGATATAGTAAATTTGGAATTTCTAACACTTCCCACCTTTCCCAAATGCATACATATAACTAGAGAAGTTTACACTCATAAAATAATAATTGTTTCTATAAAATTTTTAGAACCTTCGAAAACAATATGTATTTTAAAGTGCCTTTAAACACAATTTTTTCCCTGTAAAAATGCATGCTTGTAAAATTATTCCCTTATCTGGACGGTCAAATATGTAAAACGACAGTTATTTAAACGACCTTATCTGGACGGTCAAATATGTACGGTAAAAATATGTAACCTATTATTAAAATTAATTAATAATAGGTTACATATTTTTAACTTTTGTTAATTTATTTAATGGGTTAATGCATAAGAAATCGAACTGAGTTTAGATAGATCTAATGGAATGTTTGGGCAGAAGAAAACAGACTTAAGTAAAATTAAAAGTAATTTATTTTGTAAATTAACATTAAATTAAATAGGTAGCTACTTGCTACATACTGCACGACACTCATCCACCAGCGATGCGTCGCTCCTTGTTCGTTGCTGCCCTTGAGTCCAACATCCTTCTTTTATACGTAGCAGTCGTTCACTCCGGGAATTTCTGCTCCGTGATTGGTTCTTGGTAGTTTCGGGTAGTTTATGGTTTCTGGCGATTCAACGTCCGAAAAATACCCAACAAGATCTTGCACAATAATACCTCCGCTACTCAAAATACACTGCATGAACGGAAGGAATTTGAACTGCACATGCGTGTTCAGGGGGATTGTTACTTCCACATACCACTTGGAACACTTCTAAAGGTCATTTGGTTCGTGTTCTACAAGCATATGTGCATTACTTTTCAACTTATCCTCGTTAAAATAATATAAATTATCTTGTTTAAAAAATCTCAATAAGAGGATTGTATCTTTTCTAAATAGAATAATCTATATAATAAATAATGAAAAAATCGGATAAAAGATTCATTATCGTATTACGTTCAAATGTTTTTGCAAGATATAATAATCTTAAAGTGATCAAGTAATTTGTGAGTTTCTTTGTGGATCAAGAGTATCCGAAAATTCTCTTTGTTTTCAGTTTGCCTGGGGTTATGGCTTCTCGGATACCCCAACTGTCTTGTCTTTGTGCGAAGATCCTCTCAGTTCTAATTATTTTATTTGAACGAACGTACTGGCATTCGTGCCCTTGACCTGTCGTTTCGACCGGCCAAAATCAATTCTTTTATATTTAACGTGGTTAACTTCCGTGATTAATAAAATAATTTACCGTAATTGTATATTCCCCAATTATAAAAAATGACTTACATTCTATACATTATTATTGTTCCAAAAAATAATTCGCCTTTGTTTAAATGTTGTAAAATGTAAAATAAATAATTAAACAAAAACAAAGGAAGCCAACTACCAAAAGCCTTCTAACGTGCTTACACCCTACCCTGTACACCTTCGAATTTCGCCAAAGCCACTCGCCTTTACTCCAAAACAAAAGAACTTAGA
The DNA here is from genome assembly GCA_038373885.1 of Cheiracanthium punctorium. Classification (NCBI taxonomy): domain Eukaryota; kingdom Metazoa; phylum Arthropoda; class Arachnida; order Araneae; family Cheiracanthiidae; genus Cheiracanthium; species Cheiracanthium punctorium. The sequence goes on along the minus strand of JAWZYV010018863.1, from coordinate 353,616 downwards.
AGCTGCCCAACATCTGATTAAAATAGCATCCTCATATTTACTGCAAAAAAAAAAGTTTATGTCCAATATTTAAATAAAAATTATTGTTTCGTGGGGGAATATCATCATTATGGGGCGCGTTTCTCCTACAATTCTATTCCTATGGATCTCAGCTCTCGGGAAATGCAAAAGGTCAACTCGCTTTTCACAGGACATCTTCAGAAATAGCCACAAATATTTCCGTTCTATTGAGTCATTTTGAAAAGTTTGATTAGAACGTCATTAAAAAATTCATTCGGTTACTGAAAAGTCCCTGAAATGATCAGGACAGATAGGCTACAGCCTAATGAATAATCCAGCCCCCTGACGGATTAACCCATTTATGCCTAGCGTCCCTTTTTTGGGACGGCATTTTCGCTATCAGTCGAAAACGTTATTTATTTTTCCTAGCCTTTATTCGCGAGTATTGAACCTCAATTCCACAAAATATTTTAAAATGGCCAAGTAGGATGTTGACATTTCAATTTTTATACATAATGATTTTAAATGAAATCATCCCTTGTTCAAAGAGTTGACATCAGAAATTTATCAATTACTGCTGGTGTTAGCAAAAATCGAAGAAAGTCGCAAAAATATCCAGGCACGAATGGGTTAATACAATTTTGTGGGTGGAGGCTTGGATGGAAGATTCACATACATATATATTTTATAGAAGTAAGTTGGGATTATTTACATTAATTTCATTTTTCTCGGGAGGGGCGGTCGCCTCCTACGACCCCCTCCCTTTAATCCGCCCTTGATCACACCTAGGGAATGCAATCCTGCTTTTGCGGGATTACTGTACCATGACTATAATTTTCATTTTTATGTAAGGTATTGTTTTAACTATCAATTAAGGTAAAGTATTAAACCTGATACTGCTTACAAACTTACCTTTTTCCACTTTTCTCTATTAAAATTAATTTTTATTTGAATGAAATATCAATCCCTCGTGAGATTGCAGGATCCCGCGGGATTGACATTTCATTCAAATAAAAATTAATTTTAATAGAGGAAATTGGGAAAAAGTAAGATTGTGGCACTATCAAGTTTAATACTTTATCTTAATTCATAATTAAAACAATACCTTGCATAAATATGAAAATTATAGCCTTGATATAGTAATCTCGCAAAAGCAGGATTGCATTCCCTAATCACACCCTGAGTCTGTTCTTTTGTTTTGGCACTTAGTTTTCTTTCAATATTTTGTTTATTTCTGGATTCATTCTTCAAATAAAGACAAGCATGTAACATGTAACATTATTGGTAAGGAATACATTTTCTAAACGCCATAGGTGGGTGGTGCAAGGATCTATATACCCCCCTCCTCCGTTTGTCCGAGCTTCGCTTTTAGTCAACAAAAAGATAATGATAGATCCTTTCTTTCTGTCTTTCTTTTATTTAAAATTCTGCCTTTCCCACCTTTTGGACGCTCCCTGAAATTTTTTTCTGAGTACTGTGTTTTTGTTCCACAGCATTGTTGAATACTCTTGTGTGTGTCCTTATTGCTGACTTTAGAATACCCATTCAGTTTCGCCTACTTTATGAGTTGACTAAGGGCCCTATTCAAACGAAACAGAGTTCTATCGTTTTCCGTTGCGATCGCGGAAAATTTCGACTGATTCCTATGTTTCCTATTCAAGTGAAACCTGTCTATCGCTTTTGGATCACGTGACACTGCGATCAGTGTTTTGCTATCGCTTTTTCAAAAGCGATCGTTTTCGAGAACATGGCGGATCGATCGGCGGATGGTTAATAAGATTACAACAACAACGAAGACTCGTTATTTAAAATTACGAAGCAATCCGTTTGAATTATCAGACAGAGAATTCTGCAAAAGATTTAGGCCTGCGGAAAGCTGAATTTTCTCGCAGAACAGAATTTCTGTAGGGTTTATTTTCTGTCGGCATTTCAGTTCCACTCTAGCAGACACTACGATGCAGGCGCCATCTATAGTTCTTATTTTAAATCGTTTATTGCTCGATAAATTTGATCTCGATATATTGCTCGATAAATTTGTTTGAAACAGCGCGAAAAAATACATGACTAACGAATAATTTTTCGCTAAAATAAGCATCCTAGCAACCCTCCTAAACAAATATTCAAACCATTATATTAAGGATGTCTTTGATTGTTAATTATATATCAGAACATAAAATATATAGTAATTCTACCCCTCCATTATAATTATAAACAGCTTCTCTGCTACAGAAAAATAAAATGTAGTAGGCAAATTAGAGAACAATTATTATTCGATAATTCGAACAATTCGACATGATAATTATGACGAAGAATACTATTATTAATAATATTCTAAAAAAAGTCTTCATAAATTAAAAATGTATTTCCATGATTATAAACATACAAAAAATATTAACCTAAACCAGCTAAAATTTTAAAACATTATCCTACAATACTGTTGGGGAAAAAATTAAGACACAGCCTGTTGTCCGTTGCAGCTCAAACATAAATAAATAAACAGTTAGTCGTCGCCATTAAGTGAAAAGTTTTTCCAGAGAAAGATGCGATTTTTTTATTGGTTAACAGCGACTTTCTACGTCACCGGAATTTGCGTTTTCACTCTGTGGCGATAAAGTTTCGATCTAGCAAACCTGTAAGTTCGATCGCCTATTTTGTTTCACTTTGAATACACTTTTGCGATCGCTTGTAAAAGCGATCGAACTTCCAGAGAGAAAACGATCGTTTTGGAGACGACCGATCGCGTTTCGTTTGAATCGGGCCCTAAATAATGCAGGCCTATATAAGAGTCCCTAGAGGCCGAACCATTCAAACAATCGAAATGACAGCTTAGATATAGTTATTTGAATGTATAGGGTCCAGATTGTGATGATTTAAAACAATAAAGCTCCCACAGTTACGGTTACAGTGACAAAATTCCAAAATTTTCGAATAGCAACACCCACTTTTTTCGTGCGCAAATTGATCGGAACATGGAAAAACCTTAAATGGCGTTGGGACGAGACGCGTATGGCGTAAATTGGAGGAGCAAAACATTTGCAAAGAAGAGCATCGTAAAGAACCAATGATAACAAAAGAGAGGAGAGGGGAAAAGACTTTTAACAAAAGGACAAAAAGCCTAATAACTTCTACAAACGGTGTAGAAGTTATTAGGCTTTTTGTCCTTTTGTAATCTTTTTGCAGTGATGGCGAAAAAAGTTTTATCTTGAAGTCAGGATTCAGCGCAGCTATATAGCAGGATGATACGCTTTAAGGAATAACTTTCCATAGAGCGCGATGTATTGGGAATATTCTGAATGCTCCTGTAGGAAAACTATAAATGCTACATAGATCATTTACAATAGGGTACATGGTACTGTAGAGAAGAATAAGATGTAAATTTCGTAGAAATCAATGCATATTTACGCAAGTTAGATCAAGGACAGACAGACAGACAAACCAAAATCTTAAACACTTTTCTACCTTGTTGGAAAGTGTTAAAAAGGCTAGATCATGGGGGGAGAGAACGAAAACTTTCAAGGTAAAGGCGCAGGGCCCGTAGCATTTGCTATTTCTGCTATATTGTTAATCCGGCACTGTATATATGCGAATTCTAAATATCAAATATCTTCATTTCTATTCCAGCACCTCATCATATATTCTGTTAATATATTAACTGTACAAAATTTAATGAACGCAAATTTAATAACTGTTAGTTAATTTTATTTAAAAAGTGGTTATGGTTGTAACTGCTTTTAAAATGCGAAACTTAAATATTCATTATAAAGAAATTCATAAAAATATCTGTATAAATAAACTGTTTATCATTTATGCATATATTTACCTTAATGTATAATAAAAATCAGCTTAATTTGTTTAATGTATATTAAAAATCAAGCCAAAATAATGAATCATGAGAGTAAGCACTACTTTGTTTTTCCTTCAAATTACACACATCTATTTGCTTTAATGTCCACATGTACCATAGCAAAGAAACTAATAAAATTAGTAGCACAATTATGACATAAAGCTACATTAAATAACGTTTCAAAGCCTTGGAAAACTTAAAAAATGCTTGATGTATACGTGAAGATGCGAGCGCATCCCTAGGCCTCTTTGGATGACTCATCGAAATACACGCGCAGGCCCGTTACAAATAGCGAAGACCCCGGATCGTGAAAATGCGAGCTGGCGGATGTAAATACCGCCAGCAGACGAATTTTAGCCTTGAACTCAGAAACCTTCGGTCGTCTACCATTTTCAATGACACCACTGTGCCAAGACCTCCTATATACTGAAACAGACCTGTTCACGCTGAGCAAAGGCTTGTCCTCTTGGAAAAATAAAACCACCCATAGAGGGCGCTAGTAGCTAATACAAATATAGGGGAAAACATTCAATTCTTCACGTATAAGACTTTCAGTGTGGTAGAATTAATTAGCTTTAATTTTCACGATTATTATTATTTTTCCAAAGATGTCATATTGTTGTGTTCCCTTTTGCAAGTCAGATAGCAGACGTAAAAGATCAGATGGCGTAAAGGTTTCGTTAAATGAGTTTCCCAGCGATATAGTTTCCCATTAAGAGAAAAATGGATCAAGACCATTTCTCGAGAAGGTACACCCTCCAAAAAAAGTATTCGAGCAAGAGAGAACTTTCCTCTTTTAGATTTGCGAATAATAATTGAGTTTTTGAAAAGCGCACAACCTGACAGAAATATGGAAATTCATATTTATACATAGCCTAATTCATATTCTATGATAAATAATTTTTAATATACGAAACCAAAGTAGGAAATTTCTCCCTTGCTCGAATACTTTTTTTGGAGGGTGTAAGTATATAATTTTTGCACTTTGATCGCATGATTACGGTTTGATATGTAAATCGTTATTGTCAACAGTAATGCTCTGTCAATTCTCTATGCATAAAAACTCGGTTTTATGTAACTGTTTTTTCAGATTAAACCACCACTCAGGACGTGTGAGTTGGGTAGTATGTACACAGATAGTTCGAAATATAAACTAGTCATTCAGTCACGGTATATTTATACATAACATATGCAAATTCTCATATTCTTGTAATTTCAAGTTTCAAAATTTAATCTGCTGATTTGAAATGTTTTTGTTTTAACCAAAATGTGTTATGTTACATTTTTTATCACCCATCACCCTCCTCCTTCCTAAGTATGACATTTTTGAATAGCCTCTATGGAGTACTTTTCCCTTACATAAACAACATGAAGGGCAAAAAAGTTTTTGCTCGAAAAACTGTATGGGCGTTGAATTAAACTTTATGGTGTAATTTTACAAAAGTTTTTTTTATTATTTTAATCACTCCTTTTGCTACAAATTTTGTCATGACATGCATAAAGTGGGCTACAATGAGACGGATGGCTCCGATGAAACCCCTGCCTTTTGAGCAGTTAATACAGTATTATCTGGAAGATAATATATCACCAGAATACGCTGGGGGACCCATAGCCATTGCATATAGCTGTTAATTTCTTATTGCTTTTACTTGATGTTACAATGTAGAGCTGATATGAATGGCTAGGCTGATCAACTGAGTGAATGAGTGTTCATATTTAGAAGCCCCTTCTCCTTCTGGTGAAGACCCAAATTGTTCAAGGAGTCTTTATGAAGAGTGAAATTCAGTTTATGTACAAATTAACAACAGAGCTGTGGCTTTATCTGCTGGAACAGAAAAACAATTTTTTTTTTCTTTTGGTTTTGTTCATTCTAGCTTTCATAAGAAATTGGGAGTTGACAAACCACCGAAAATAGTGTTTTCATTGAAACAATTAAATTGATAATTCATTTGCTTAAAAATATTGTATATTGTATGGACTGTGGCTTTTACTTTATTAAATAAATGGTCTGTATTAAATAAACATTTGATTTGTTCTTTAAATTTACCTCTTGTTTAGTTTCCACTATCTAATTACAAAATAACAGAATGTATAGGTTAAAACATAGATATTTAATTTTTGTTAATCGGTGAGTAGAATATACTACATAGTTAAGAAGTTATTTCTGATAACAGACTGCCCCATGTACATTGCAAAAATTTAAAAACACAATTCTAAAAAAATCAAATGATTTTTAATAAATAACTAAAACCCTGCTTTTAAGTATATTTAACTACCACAATTTTGTTATAAAAAGCATTCATCAAAAAGACATTTTTTTCACACTTCTGAAAAATTCAAGGCCGTACCCAGGGGGGAACCAGACCCCTGGTTATACCCCTGGCGCCTGAAATATAAAATTTTGTTAACAAAACAATAATAATGAAGCCTTATTGTGAAAAATTTACCTTGCCTTTTTCACCTTTTGGTCCCCCGGCCCCGAAATTATCAGACCCCCCCCTCCCTCCACCCGAAATTTTTTTCTGGGTACGGCCCTGGAAAAATTTACCCTGAAAATTATTTTTTATACATGAAAAATACTATATATCTCTTTCTCCCATGTTAAATATCACTCCTCTTGTGGGGGAAAAAATCGTATTGAATTCAACTTAACCCATTCGTGCCTGGATATTTTTGCGACTTTCTTCGATTTTTGCTAGCACCAGCAGTAATTGATAAATTTCTGATGTCAACTTTTTGAACAAGGGATGATTTCATTTAAAATCATTACGTATAAAAATTGATATGTCAACATCCTACTTGGCCATATTAAAATATTTTGTGGAATTGAGGTTCAATACTCGCGAATAAAGGCTAGGAAAAATAAATAACGTTTTCGACTGATAGCGAAAATGCCGTCCCAAAAAAGGGACGCTAGGCATAAATGGGTTAAGTCATAAATTATTAAAGAATATATTTTAAACATGCTTATGCAGTAGTCTTTTTTTTTGTTTAATAAGAACCATGTTAAAGAAATTTTTTAAATTCATATTTTAAATAAAACAACATATTGAGTCGTGATCAACCTATTTTGAACGAAATAACGTTAACGACGAACATTTAATATAATGAATAAATTGAATTTATGTTTTTTCTTAAATAGACTTTTATCGATTATTATATTACTGAATAAAAAGAACTTTTGCCCTCTATCGTAAATTTAAATTTGTTAGAATGCTCTGTCATCGTGCCGATAATTCTTCCGAATGACAAAGCTTAAAAATGTATTTATTTTTTTCTTATTTAGTCTAGTAATTTTCTCTCTGTGATTTTATAAAGACAAAACGATATTGCTCAAACGGAAAAAAGGCCTGTTTTACTTTATGAAAGTAAATTTTGAAAGCAAAAGCTGCGTAAAGCAAAAGCAAAAGCTGCTAAGATGGATCAATTGAATTGCATGCTATTTACGAAAAAAAGTGCATGATTTGTACTGCCATCTGGTGGCGTTAAGCTGCGCAATCTAGTTCTGTGTGCGGACATTTTCTCCCGTACAGTTAGTGACTCCTTGGTTTGAGTCCTTGCCGCACCGGCTGGTCCGGGTCAATGCGAAAGAAAGTTGTTTGCCCGTATTTTGGCGCTTTAGCGTTTTGCTAGTTTTAAAAAGTTGTGCATTTGGTCTGTTTATAATGATTGTTTGAAGAAAGTTTTATATTAAGTAAATTGCTAACTTTTCAGGTAAGTTAATTAAGTAAAAATCTGGGAATAGTACAGAAAAAAACCTTCTTGTAACTTAATAGTTCTTATTTTCAATTTACTAAAAGCCTGTGATCGGCAGTTTTACTTCGCACTTTCACCACGTTTGAATATAGTTTCTTGATGAATTTATTTAATAAAAAAGAATGTGTTTTCTGTCAACGAATTTTAGGATTTGTTCTCTACTTATTTTAAAATTTTCCTAGTAGAGGAGAAGGGGCTAGTGAGGGCAACTTTAATAATTCTGCTATTATCAGTTAACATTTCTCTGTAAATTTTTTTAGATTGACAATACTGATATACACTTACATGTGTTTGTAGTTGCAAGACAGTACACTTTCATAATCTAGCAGCAATTTATAAAACAGGTATTTTTTGTTGGAAGTGTAAGTTCTTGATGATTTGTTTTTTAATTACCAGTTTAGACAATTTTAATTCATTATTTTAAATTAAAGAAGATTGTATGTTATAAATTAACATATTCTTTGCATATTTTAATATTCACTTTTGGATTGCATGATTTGAATGAACCAGTTACTAAGCTTTAATAACAAAATATATTAATAACAGGTTCCTTTATCAATTATAAGATATAAACATAAACCTAAATTATACTGTGCTAAATACAATAATACTGAGAAAACATAAAAGGCAATTGCTTTAATTCCAATAAAACTGGTACTTATTTCATAGAAACAATCCCATAAAGATTTCTGATTTTTGAATTAAATAATTTGGAAGTAATGAGAAAAAGTAATAGTTGAATGATCTAAGAAAGCTATTGAGAATGGAACAGAAAAAGAAGAAAACATACTGCTTTAAGATATCTGGTTGAAAGTTTGACCAGATTTTCAGTATCCGATCAAATTGATATCTGTTGCATCACTAGTTTAACTTTTAAACAATTACAGATTCATTCAATCAACTGCCGCGAAAATGTAACTGCAATTTTAATTTTCAGCTGTTTAGCTATCAGAATATTCATTGGCCCATTTCCATCCTAAGGGAATATGAAGAGAAAGCCTTTATCATCATATTCCATTAATATTGGATCAAAAAGTTGAGCATCTGCATACAGCTATGGTGAGAGTGGCCGAAAAGTGGATCATATATATATATATATATATATATGCTCTGTTGATAGTAACCAAGAAAATTGACCGTACATATATATATATATATATATACATGCTAATGATGCAAATACATGCTAATGATGCAAATGGGTTAAATAAAATATATGCTTTAAATAAAATGTTTTTTTAATATAATTTTTTATTTCTTGTATGTATTTTAATCTGCAGGATGGAAGTGACTGACAATAATATTAATACTCTGATAAATTATTTGCAACAAACTTTAAGTCCAGATCCTGCAGTACGTCGTCCTGGTGAGTATTTTTCTGCTCTTCATTGTTTTAAGACTTTTTTAACATAATTATAATCTACTTTGTATAAACCACCTTACGGGCCATTCCATTCAGAATCATCCAACTAAGGGCCATTTGCAAGGCTCAAAATAAGATTTTGAAGACAGCAGCAAAAAAAGCTTTAAGCTTCTACCTGGTTGCAAAACCTTTTCACCTCATCACAAAATCTTAAACTTTCATAATAACGGTATATTGCAGTAGCAATTTTAGCTTTTAAAGAAAAAAAATCAATTGATGATGCAATGGGAATCTTTTCTATTAAAGCTTACCAACAAAAAATCTTTATTTTTAACTAAACAAAAATTAGAGCATTTTGTTTGCAGTCATGCAGAAAAATTTGTTACGTACACGTACGGGACATATTTTTAACTATTACTCAATATTTTATTTTACTTCAAAGTTTGTATGTTTAATAAAACCTTTTCAATAGTAGTATTATGGAAAATACAAAGTAAAACAATAAAATATTTTATCACAAGCTTTTAATGATTTTTTTCATTTATGTAGTTTTTTTTAATTACATTCTTCATTTATGTAGTTTTTTTTAATTAGTAAATACTTATAAATAGTTACATTCAGACACTAAATTTTAAAAATGGTTGTGGTGCTTCAATGTTGAAAGTAGAATCGCATTGTCACTAAGCTTGAATACTACTTGCCTAACAGGTATATGTTTAGAGATGAGGCAGACTGAGCTTGGGCCAGAACTAGGCTCAGTTATTCTTTTATTTCATTCTTGTGTTCAGACTTGGGCTCATCAGAAATTTCTCATTTATTTTTTGTAAATGGATTTTAAAAATTGACTAAGAACCAAGGCCCCCTAGACTCGCTGTGCTCGCTTTTTGTGTGGAGCATTCAGGGCCCCTAATAAGGCTTATTTGTAAAAAAGGCATAGTTTTCACAGACAAAACCTAAAAATTGGATCAGATGGAATGGTACCGAGCTACACATTCCTTGGAACACAAAAATTTAAGCTTCACACTATTTTAATTGTGTAAAACCTTCGGAACACCTTGCATATTTGCCATCCATGGAGACTTTTAATTAATAATTATTTCTAAGAAAACAGTGCTTCATTTTTTAAAATAAAAACTATGGAACAGCCAGGATATCGTGCTACTTATAGCGACTTTTCATTATTTGGCAATTTACACATGCTCAAAACCGATAATCATTGCTCATGTAAGGTTGCCGTGAAAACAGTTTTCCATACATTCATATATACTACATGATCCTTTGCAGACTGCCTTATTTAGCACCACAAAATATATCATCTCCCTGTGCTAGCAAATATCTAAACTGTACTAAAACTGCTATAATGGCATAGTTAACACCGCCAAATATTTCTACGAGTGGCAAATACCCAAGTTTAACCAAACTGGTATTTCCATAATCTGCATTTGAATTATTTTTCATTTTCAAAATATTGGATGCTAACATTTTGGAACACACACAGTATTTAGATCACCCTGCTTGGAGAGATAGCCTTTTTCCAGATCGTACCTGATGCCAAAATGGCACTTTTTAAATCAGTTACAGTTAGTTATTCTGTATTAGAAAAATAAACAATTGGTAAGTTTAAACTCCTGTTATCTAAGAGTACTTACTATTTGAAAATTGTGAACTTTGTGTAACTCACTTTGACTTATTTTACTTACTTTTTAATTTGGCATAAAATTGGTGTAATTCTTTTTCATGTTTGATAATTTCATGCGATTGTACATGCTTGGAATTGCTTTGTTGCAAAGGCATGAATGATTTTATTCTGGCAAAAATTGCCAAGCCTGGCAACCATTATGCTTATTTTTTCAGTTTTTTATTAATATCTTCTAAAATAATTGGAATTTAAAATAGCTTACCGGCTTCCCCTGAATTTTCGAAATCCGTGAACATCTTTGTCGAAACTCAAATCCCCACAGTTTCTGAGGAGATAGCAGAATAAGCTTTTGACAGCGGCGACAGTTGGAGTCACTTTTTTTTTAGAATAGAGAGATACATTGTTTTCGGATGAATTGGTATACTTATTTTATAAAGAATGTGGAATGAAAGCACCTAGTAACAATTGAAACTCTAACAAATATTTCCTATTGATTGATTAAGGCAAGAAATCATATATCAGTTTATATTAATGAATTTATATGATTTACATTTCTGAGAAATCGGAAGAAATGACTGATGTTTTGAGCATTTTATTAATAACACCATTCTTGTCTACAAAACTGTGATCTTTTGGTAATAAAAATAATATCTTTTATTTACTAATTAGCTTAAACATCAGTCTTGGATTCGGACTTGAATATATTTCAGGCTCTGATGGAGTCAGAAGTCCTCAGGCTTTGCTTTAAAAAATGAGCCTCAACTCATCTCTAACACATACATTGATTTCATGTAATAAAAAAAAGGAATATGTACATGTGCATCCCGGAAGCAGAGAGTGGGTAAAGTGCGACGTGCATTGCAGAACATTTCATCTTTTAAAAGAAAGACTATATAAAATAATATCTTCTGCAGAGTAATTAAAGAGATGTGCCTTTATGCTATGCCTTCTCTCTTCACTTTTTGCACAATTTTTATACCTACTTTGCATTTTACCGTGGTCTGTCAGACTTGGTCAAAATGCCTGCAGAACATTTGAAACTGTTTGAAGTTACGTTGCAGAACAATGAATGTAATTCTGCTCCTGGGATGTACATTTCAGATACTTTACAAACAATACTTTCCTTATTGATTCCAGCAACCTTATTCTTGCTGCATCCCTCTAAAAGAATTCAGCCATCTTTTATTATTTCAACCTCATACTTAATTATGTTTCTTGCAATATTTTTCTCTCAATAATAGAGCAAATAATTTCATTATACACTAGAGGCCAAGGTCCCTAATGAGGCATAATTTCAACAGACAAAAACCAAAGATTGGATCAGATAGAATGCTACTGAGCTACACATTGCTTGGTTCTTGCATGTTCCTTGGCACATAAAAATTTAAACTTACACTATTTTTAATTATGTAAAACCTATTGAGCATCTTGAGTATTTGCCACGTATGACAAATTTTCATAATTTAGCAACTTACGTATATGTATAGTTTATAATCAGTTCTAAGAAAACAGTACCTGATATGTTTTCTCTGACAAAAACTACGGAACAGCTAGAATAGCTTGTCACCAATGCCGACTTTTCATTATTTGGCAATTTACACATTCCATAGACTATAATTACTGCTCATATAAGGTTACCAGGAAAACCATTATCCATATATTCATATGCATAATCCTTTGCAGATTTCTGCATTAACACCACAAAATATATCATCTCCCCGCACTAGCAAATATCCAAGCTGTACTTTAACTGCTATAATGGCATAGTTAACTCCACCAAATATTTCTACTGGTAGCAAATACCCAAGCTGAACCTAACCGGCTTTACTATCATCTGCATTTTAATTATTTTTCATTTTCAAGATACTGGGTGCTAACATTTGAAACGTGCGGTTTAGATTCATCCTCTTAGAGAAATAGCCTTTTGCCAGATCATACCTGATACAGGGTTCATACAGCTCATGGAAATCCTTAAAAATTCCTGGATTTCGATTTAAAACATTAAGGGCCCTGGAAAACTCCTGGATTTTACAAATTTTTCTGTAGATTCCTGAAATTTTAGTATTGACTCTTGTAAATATTGTTTATTTTAGTTTTCTTTCTAAAATTTGAAGAAGCAAAAAAAATTTTCTTAAGCGCGATCTGCCGAAATTTTTTTCGACTTGTGTTTCAAGTGTAATAATTCACCGCCATGTTTATTGACGTTCCTGCCACGGACTCGGAGACAAGGATTGTAATTACTTCAGTGGGCTGAAAACTTACTGCAAAAAGTTCCAATGATGGCGCAATTCGCTGTAGACATTCGTCCCTGCTCTCCTCATTTCCCATAATTTTGTTCCTGAACTAAGTCCGTTGGTGTTCTCAAACTCTTTTAGCGCTAACTGCTAGCTCTTATGTCACTGCGAAAGTATCTCGTGATTGGTGTATGAGCTGTATGCTCTTATCTCTTCTTTGGTACACGGGGTACATGTTTACAAAGCTCGCTGTTTGTGGTGGTGCATTGGAAATAATCTGTACGTGTGTGACAGTAGTAAAATTAAAAACCATCCTGAGATTTTCATCCTTTTCAATTTGCCTAACGATGCCGGGTGGAAAATGCATTTTCAATGATGCTTGGTTAGAAAAGGTATTTATGTATACTGGAAAAATTATATTTTCTCCTGGAATTCATACTGCGAAAAAGTGTGGAAACCCTGCTGATACCGAAATGGCGCTTATTAAATCAGTTACAATTAGTTATTTGCTTTAGGAAAAATGAATAATCAGTAATTCTGAACTCCTGTTATCTAAGAGATCTTATTTGAAAATCGTCAACTTTGTGTAAACACACTTTGACCTATTTATTTTATCACATGCTTTTTAATTTGGCATGAAATTGGTGTAATTCTACTTCATATTTGTCACTTTCATGCGATTCTACATACTTGGAACTGCTTTGTTGCAAAAACATGAATGAATTTATATAATTGCCGCATTAACACCACAAAATATATCATCTCCCCGCACTAGCAAATATCCAAGCTGTACTATAACTGCTATAATGGCATAGTTAACTCCACCAAATATTTCTACTGGTAGCAAATACCCAAGCTGAACCTAACCGGCTTTACTATTATCTGCATTTTAATTATTTTTCATTTTCAAGATACTGGGTGCTAACATTTGAAACATGCGGTTTAGATTCATCCTCTTAGAGAAATAGCCTTTTGCCAGATCATACCTGATACAGGCAAACTGACAAAAATTTCCAAATCTGGCAACCATTATGCTTATTTTTTTCAGCTTTTTATTAATATCTTCTAAAATAATTCGAATTTTGAAATCTAAGTCAGTTTATCGGCTCCCTTGGAATTTTCTGAATCCATGTACACCTTCGTCGAAACACAAATCCCCACGGTTTTAGAGGAGGTAGCAGAAGAAGCTATTTGCAGCAGCCATTACTTTCTTTTGGAATAGAGAGAAACTGAGTTATTAAGACTTGTAAATTGTAACCAATGTAATTAAGAATTTTCATTCAGTTACTTACATATATGACAAAAATTTTCCATTTTAAAGAAATTCCAAATTGTTTTAGACTACTTTTTTTTTTCCCCAACCTTCTTATCCTCTCCCCCTTTTTTTAACATAAGAAATTAAAGTTTGAAGATTATCCAAATATTTGATTTTAAAATTGTAAAATATAAAATTTGGTCTGATTACTATCATTATTTAAATATGATTTAAAATCATTTACATCATTAAACTGTTTAAAAAATTGTTATTCATATGTTTAATATTCATTTTAAACAGCAGTTTAATATTTACATGTCTTTTTCAAATGACTGTTTTTTCTTTAAAATTGCATAAAAACTAGTTTTTTTAATGTTTTTTAACCCTAATCATTGTTTGGTTTTCATAGATATTTATATTTCTAGTTATATTGTATTAATTTATTATTTCTGCCTCCTGAGAAACAGTGTACTTGTTTTTCTTTTCTATGTTGTACATCTCTTGATCTTTATTGCTTCATTATTGAACAATTTGTGATATTTTCATTGTTTAGGGATTGTGTGTAACAGCTGTGTGTGTGTATGAATTAATTAAACATATAATATGATATTTTGTAATTTCTAATATGTGTGTACTCTATGTCTAGGAACTTTAATAATGTTTAAAAAATGTATTCTGATTGTTAATAAGTTTTCTATGCTCTAACTACAAAAATATTTGATTTATAAATAAGTAATCCCATTTCACGAAAAATTCGCATATTACGCTTGAGTTTAAAACGGATTAACTAATGATAAATGCTGGTCGACTGTATTCCTTATCTGTAAGACTTAGCAGGAAAAAAAAAATTAATGAGATAAGTTGTCCCTTGCTTGTGATATGAATAAACACATATTTTCGAATTTCAGAAATTAATAATATGCATTTTTCTTCTATTTTCTTTTATAAAAGATAGTTTAAAACTATTTGACGTCTTAAGTAAATTTGGTAAATTTCAGCAATTTAATGAGTGATAATTAAAGCAGGGACAGTTAAAATTAGCTATTGTGTTGTGCTTAGAAAATGTCTTTGTAAAAATCTCCTATTTTTCACTTTTTTTCTCCCTTAGCTGAAAGATTTTTAGAAACAGTTGAAGGAAACAGGAATTACCCAGTACTTCTACTGTCATTAGTTGATAGAGCTGATGTTGATCTTACTATTAGAATATCTGGTGCTGTTACTTTCAAGAATTATGTCAAAAGAAACTGGAAAAATGTAAATTTTCTTATTTTAATTTTCTGATTAGTTTTTTAATTTATATTAAATTATTTTAATAATTTTTTTCAATTAATTGAATTTTTATTTTATAAGTCAGTTAAATTGTCAACACACTTACTGAACAACTGGATGAGTGATATCAAGTCATTTTTTGTTACTGGCATTATTATTTGTCTTATTACAGACTTGAAAAGTATATTTTGTATTTGATTTTTCTTATAAAAATAAAAAATTTCTACATTAATTATAAATTTTAGGTTGAAGATGGTGGTGTAAATAAAATTCATATTGAAGACAGAGAAACAATTAAAAGGCTAATTGTAGGATTAATGCTTCGAAGTCCTGAACAGATTCAGAGACAAGTTTGTATATTTTCAACCTTTTCCTTCATACCACCCCACCCCTCATAAAAATATTACAGTTCTATTTAATGATTTCTATAAGTTATGCTTCAAATTTTGTATCTTGATTTTAATTTTTCATATTAATTTCTTAGCTGATAAACAGTACACATCAGGCTTAAGAATTTTCTGCATTTATCTTTATTTTACCAATCAGCAGAATTCCACTTATTTTCTGTGTACATGCAGATCAATCAATTTTCGGAATCATTTATTATTTATTTTCTTGTCTGGGAAAATTGTGGTAATTATTATGCTCCAACTTAATTTCAATTTATATTTCAGGTTATTTTGATTTAATAATTTTAATTTCATTGTATTTAAACCAGCCTTCAAAATAAAATACAATTACCAAAGAAATCAATATAAAGTGATTTAATATTTTAACTCATCAGAACGCTAAATCAGTGAGAACCCAGAGCTTGTTTCCTTGCAGTGAGTCTGTTCCTTTTGTGGTAATAGGAGACAATGACACTCGGAGTGAGTGGCTTATGTCCAGTTTATTCTGTTGTTTTGTTTTGGTTGCTATCTCTGCAGAAAACCCACTTCACACAGATAAGTTGTTAGAAATGGCTATTGGAATTTAACTGACTGCAATTTTAATTTCTAATCTCAACTGTTTAATAAACAATAAATTAAATTTAAATAGTCACAAGATTTCTCCTGTTACAAAGGTATAAATTAGTTTAAACCCGAGAGAAATACATTACAGTAAATAAAATGTAAATAATTCAATGTTTCTTAGGCTGCCTGGTACCTTTTGCTCTGCAGACCGTTACTGGGCCACGGACCGGGGGTTGGGGACCACTGGTTTAAATAAAAGCTTTGGGGTCCTACATGTTTCAATTCTCCTTGACATTGTTGAGTTTTTCCCTCTTGGGTTGCAATGGTGAAGTTTTTTAGGTGCATTTTTTAAAATAAAATTTAATTTCTTAAAATTAACTCTAGTACTTCAGAAATTAATTTTTTTGAAATATAGTGACCTACCACTTGTTTGTGTTTGAAAAAATCAATAGTGAATTATGCATAACTATCAACAATAAGTTTTAATATTGATCTAATAAATATATTAATGTTTTATAATTACTTAAACTTATTAACAGGGTGTCTACCATCATGCAAAGGTCACGAAAGTCATGGAAATGTCAAGAAACGGCAAAAAGGTCACGAAAGTCAAGAAAAGGTCAAGAAATGAAGCACTAGGTCACGATTAGCAGCTCAACTATGCTTTTTCCATTTCATTCAAATTCTTAGTTTCTAATTTTTCTGTGTTAAGTTCGTTGAGAGAAATTATTTTATGTATTTTTTCTTAAAATCATTAATTCGTATTTTGATTTCAGGAGTGATTTCGAGAAAGGAAGTTGATTTGTTTAGTCTCTTATTAATGGTGTGTGTGGAAGGGGGGGGTGCATCTGCTGAGTGTCCGCTCTTCTCCCTCCCGACCTCAGGAGAGGGTTACAACCGTTCGCTGCGCTTCAGGTCGTAAAATATCTTGTTAGAGAAACAATCTGTCATTCAGAAGAGTAGTCATAACAATAAATTATTTTCTACTGTAAATGGCGCTTTATGGTGTTTTATAAATGCTGCAAGTAATTAATAAACACCACTTGGTTATTGTTTATTTTTTCAGATTTTCAAAACACATTCATCCAAACTTATAGCTGGCTGCACGGAAAGATTAAGACCTCGGCAGTTCTGGAAGTGTGGGGTAACCACCCCCCCCCCCCTTTCCTGCCTGTTGATGTACTAAAAAGAATAGGAAAAAATTGATTTATTGATAGGGTGTCCAGCAGTGGGAAATGTATCTGAATATTTCTCACGGCGGGAAAGTCGGTAAATACTACTTGAAAATATCAAAAATTCCGGTCAGCATCGGAGCCAAATTAATGACAGCTCTGATATAGAACAATTTTAGGCAGAGAATGGGGTGGGAACGGTCTTGTTTTGCGGCTGCTCCACAAAAATGAAATCATCAGTGATTGTGAGAATGCAAGTCTTTTGTCGACTGCACCCGCCCCTGGGATGTTCATTTTCACTGTAACTAAGCTCTCAGCAAAAGCCCAATCGACATTGCAAAAATGCTTGGTGGGGAGGGCCATTGAAACTATTTTGAATTCATCGATTGGAAAATTAAAAATTTGTGCAAGAGGGAAATTCTTTACGATCCCAGAAGTTTCGGGAGTTCTTTAATAATTATGTAATTATGAATATTACTCAACAATAATTAAGACTTCTTGTCTCTTTACAAAATCCGCTGTCGCCATGCACGATAAGAGATGCCATCGTTGTTCCCTCCCCCCCTTTTTTTACTATGTGGTGCACTTGCAATTTCCCCCCCCCCCTCGTACATGTCTTAGCTAAACTGGCATTCCTATAACAGGTTATTTCCAGGTATTATGCATATACAGTGCTGCAACTAGAGATCACGCCGCCCGGGACAAACCTTTGTTTTGGCACTCCCTTTCTTCCATTTCCATTTTCATGTAACAGCACTATGCTTAGGGCAAGTGTCCCGTTTCCATCTCTAGTTGCAGACTAGCATATATATATAGAGAGAAAAATTGCAGATGATGCCGAATACGATAAAATTGGAATCTAAAACAATGTTTTTGGTCATTTTAGAGTCTGAAAATTTGCATGATTATGAAAAATTTTTTGGCAAAACCGAATTCCCGTTATTTTAGGATTGCGAAATTTATTATTATTTTTTAAATATTTGCAGTTGTTGAAATAAAGCCTAATGGCGGCTGTACACAACTTCAAAAGTGTAGATTTCATTAAGTGAAAAAATTTGGTAGTTTAAAATACAAATCCCACCACTCTTTTGAATTTATATATTTTGAAGCATTTTTAATAAAATTACGACCCATATTTTGTTTTAAAAAATAATCTCTTAAAATTTACTGTAAATGAAAGTACTGTAAAATTGCACCTGAAAAGGAATTTAAAAAAAAAAGAAAGAAAGCCAAGTTTCTTTTACAAATGTTTTTTTCCCTCTATACATGGGGGTCAAACATGGGGCCATACAGGGGTTTTTCCCTCTATACATGGCGATCAAAACATCCACTCCTTCATTTTCATTATTATACATAGTTCTGTTATTTTGCGATTACAAAACTCGAATTTTTTAGGTTTTTTGTTGAAATAGAGAATAATGATGGTCTTGCACAATATTTGTAAAAGTGTAAATCATATTAGTGAAAAAAATTTGGTATTTTAAGATACAAATCCCCCACCACAGTTGAATTTTCCACGCATGAGGAAAGAAGTAAAATCATTAAGACAATTTGAATATACTTGTTCATACTTTACTAACTTTAAGCTTTCGTTGTAAAGTTGACTTTTTTTACCAATTTTATGTGAAACTTCCATTTTTTTATGCTTTTTAATGATTTATTGAAATTTTTTTATTTTAATAAAGTAGGCCCCATATTTCGTTGTGAAATTAAAATCTCTTAAAATTTATTATTAATGTGATTTTTCTGCAGTTTTGTTATTTTTAAGATTACCCAGCCAGCCACGATACATCGAATTAACGTCGCCGTCGCCGTAGTTTCGTCGTTAAAAATCCTTGGATATGTCCACCTGTTTGCCCGTCGAGCTCTGAACTTCTCGACGGCGTATTACCCGCGAGGGGAGACCGTGAGAGATAACAATCTCGCTTAACTACGGCGTGAGAATGGAAAAGGGTGACCGCCAGGAAGAGAAAATCCCCGATATTGGTCGAACACTCGTCCCTATAACGGCGAAGGAAGACAGATTCTCGGAATCCGTTTATAAAATTCAGCTCATAGTGGTTGATTTTACGTTATACGTTGTCGAATCGCTCCAACAGGACAGAGAAAACCGGCTTATATTCGTCTAATAGAAGTCGTTCTTTAAAGACTTCGCAGAATTTGTCGAATTCTGGCCATTTATAAACGTAGTAATTATGCCGCAATTCCAGACATTCAGAGAATAGACAAATACCATTTGCATACGTCGTGAAGGAATGGAAATTCAAACTGTTCTGATCTTGTGAACTTTTGCCGTTTAAAAAGGAAACATTTTATATTTCTATACAATACATTTTAATATTAGTTTGTTAGCTAATAAAAAGTAATTTTTAATTAAATGTGCAGAAATTACAAGTTTTAAATTAACTTTTAGTCGTTTAGATGAAGTTGTAAAATATACATTCATAAAAATTTGAACAGAGAGAAAATACATTAAAGAAAAATATAATCTTGATTTTTTGAATTTAATTGATCAGTAACTTGCATAAATAGCTTATGTCTCTATTTTACATTTTAAAGGGTTTACTTTTTCCCCCCGGTACATTTTATGAATTGTTTTTACTGTAGGTATATTCAATAAAAGAGGGGTGGGTACGCTGTTTAATTCAATGTTATAAACAATCTAAATATCTTCATATATTGTTGAAAGATGGTGAAAAAGTAACTTAAAAATTAAATAAAATATTAGTAAATTTAGTTAAGTAAGGAATACAGTTTAAAATGCAATTTTACTAACAGTAAATATAATTTACTTATTTTATATAAAAAAGGTTACTTTTTAACCAATATATGAAAATATTTAGATAGTTTATAAGAGTAGATTAAATAACTTTTTGCACCCTTTTATTAAAAGTACCTAATACAGCCAAAACGATTAATAAAATGTACTGGGTGAAAAAATGGAAACCCTTCAAAATGTAAATTAGTGACATAAGTTGTTCGTGCGAGTTACTTATCTGTTAAATTAAAAATCAAGATTATATTTTAACTTTAATATATTTTTGTATATGTTCAAACTTTTATGAATATAAATTTTATAACTTTATCTAAACGATTAGAAGTTAATTTAAAACTTGTTATTTCTAATCATTTAATTCAAAATTGCTTTTCATTAGCTAACAACTAGTAGTATAATGTATTATATTTAGAAATATAAAGTGTTTCCTTTTAAACGGCATGTGCACCCGACAAGAAGTATGAACTTCCATGCTTTCACGACGTATGTAAATGGTGTGTGACTGACATTTTCTCTAAATGTCTGGAATTCCGGCATAATTACTACGTTTATAAACTGTCAGGATTCGACGAAATCGTCAAGGAACCACTTCTATTAGACGAATAAGCCTGCTTTTTTATCTCCATAGTTTATTATAGTTTTCCTGTAATAAAATATGAACAAGTTTTCTACCTACAACCCCCCCCCCCCCTCTCACCCTCCCACGAGAAAAATTCTGTCTATTTCATTACACAAACAGTTTTTTATTTATCTCTCTTAATTCTTTGATTTGTTCAATTTTACTACTCCAAATAGGTTTAAATTACATACTAAATGCACACATATTAGTATACAATTTAAAAAGAAAAAAAAAAACTTTGCATAAAGTGCTTTAATCTGTTTCATTGTAAGTTATGCCATAATGCAATAATAAGTTGACTTTTGTTATAGTAAGTTTACATTAAGTAAATTCGTGCTTATAATGAGAAAAAATATTTCATATGCTTAAGGTAAACAGTTGATTTTATGCCAATTGTACCTTTATATTTCACTCTATAATACAAATAAGAAGACTTATAATTAGCAATTAAAAAGAAAATGAATAAAAGAAACAAAGCACATAATTATTAGTTAAATAATTATTTAACTCACCTCTAAAATTTTGATGGCTGGAATTAAAATTTGTAGTTACCCCGATAAACTTTAATAACATCACCGGCCAACACAATTTAAAGAGAGCCAGACAAACTTATTAATATGCCAAGCTAACGATAAATCGTGTTAGCATTGAACTTGAAAAATATTCCAAGAGATACTTAAAAAATATCCACTTTTATAGTTACAACTATGGAAATTTTACTTTTCTGTGTAGCGCAGCTGAGCTCAGCCATTGACTACACGCTGGAGCGAGTTCTGCCCTTGCATAAAAAACTGCGAAGTACGAGCCACGCGAACCATGAACGAATATACACACAAAAAAGAAAAAAGAAAAGCATCTGTTTTCTGAGAAAACGGTTGGGGTGGACATGTCAAAGGTCGTGAGAAAGGACCCCATAAATTCTGTCTCCCCTGCACTGTTTATTGGACGTTCAACTGACTATTAACTAAGCTGAAAAAATTTCTCGATGCTCCATCGTGTTTCTTCTTGGCTGGCTGGGGGTGTCTCTCAGACCGCCCAAGCCATGAGCGGAAAATCGGTGATGTATTGATGGATCATAGACCTCCTGAGGGCGACCAACATTAACAGTCAAAGATAGCCGCCTCCCTGACCAAAATCGAACGGCGTTTTATAACGTCGACAACACAATGTATGTTTGATCTCTTTTAAACGCTATTTTTTGCTGTAATTTTTCATCGACC
Organism: Cheiracanthium punctorium; assembly: GCA_038373885.1. NCBI lineage: Eukaryota > Metazoa > Arthropoda > Arachnida > Araneae > Cheiracanthiidae > Cheiracanthium > Cheiracanthium punctorium. Next base: position 331,516 of record JAWZYV010018863.1, on the reverse strand, counting down.
TATTTTCGACATTTCAACATCGGGAATACGTAATTTAAACGTGTATGCGCTTGCTGGGTACTGAAATGCCAACCGCATCTCTTATTTAAATTTGAAATAAAAATAAAATTGATTCTTATTTCATAATTTAAATTAATTTTTAACCACTTTTTAAAATGTAAAATAGTAAAGAAAAAATTTCATTGAAGATCCCAGGTTCAAATATGAACGAAAATTATACCGAATGATAGTAATGATAATGAAATTGAAACAAAGGCTGTTTTGATTAGGAAAAGTAAAATATTTGTGAAAGCCAACGACTTGACATGTTTATATATTTTTTTAATTCTTCCTTTTCAGGTATAATTTTAGAGTACTTTTTATGTATTACATAATTGCTCCCCCCCCCCCCCCCTTCCCTCATGTGTTTCAAATCATATAAATTTTGTGTCCAGTGTGATTTTTTTTTCTTTTTTTGTTTAAGAAATATATATTGTGTGTGTTGTGTAAATTTTAATATTTTATACTATTTAAACTATGCAAATAGACTTAAGACTTTCATGTGTTTATTTCACGGGGAAACATTAAAATACTGTTCGTATGCTATTTATAAAAATCATTGAAAATGTCATTTACATGTTATTTAGCAGAAATCATCAAAAATGATGTCTGCCAAAAAGTTGTATATTAAACTGACAATAGTTCAATTTGTCAATTGCGTGTTGTTAACCTTGGGAATTTTCAAAAGTTGGCAAGTATATATCTTCAAAACTTGAGAAAAGTATATCAGTTACCCGCTTCCCCCCCCCCCCCCCCCCCCACACACACACACACACAAAAAAGTTTTAGTTGTTGGAAAAGAGTAATTTTTTTTCTTCTTTCATTCCCTTTTAAATTCAATGTTTTGCTTATTTTCTACATTTTCTTTTTTAAAAACAATTACTCGGATTCTACTTAAAAATTATAATTATCGCTGATCTCCATGTTTTATTGCTAATAACTTCAATACTTTTGCATCCTTTTGGTAAATGAATATTTACCCTTAATTATTTTTATATTTATATCACTAAAATCACTTATCTATACAAACACATATTTTGAAATATAAATATCATGATTTTTTAATGCATCTGAAAGTTTTTGTATGCAAACTGAAAAGCTATCACATAACATTGATTCTGTGATTTTGAAAGGATACAGATTTGGATTAGACTGATTTTGCACGTCTAAATAGACAAAAAAAGAAAAATGGCTGAATTTATTTTAAATTCTTCTTTTTTTTTAATGCAGTTTTTAATGTTTGACTTTAAATTAAAATAGGACATTTTTGGTAATTGAACTCAAAAGCTCGAGTACTCAAAGTGTTATCACAGTAGTGTGTACATTGCAATTGAAGTAAAGGAATTTTATTTTAAATAACTGATTTAAAATAAATTTTAATCAAGATGTTTTTTATATAAATCTTTAAAGAAATAAATTTGTTTAATATATTTTCAATTTTACTATTGTTGGCGATTAATTACTTTTTCAAGTATTACATTTTATCATAATCTTTAGGTAATACTTTATATTGTTTTCTTTTATTGAGTGACTCACGCAACTTAATGTTACTGTACAAAAATATTTACTAATATATATTAATAGTGTTAAATTTAAAAGTATAACTTTCCTTCATTCTATCGGCATGATGCTGGAGTATAGAAAATGTTTTAAATCTCAACATTTTCCTCAACCCATATGAAAATTTCCCCAAAATTTCATGATATGTTATAGACTTGCATAAGTTCTGTATTACCATAAATGTAAAAAGATCTGCAATGTACAAGCTACATGCATGTTTACGAAATAGCAATTGGTACAAGTTAACAGAAAGCAAATGGCTGATCAGTGAAAATGTTGAAAAAAAAAAAAAAATCGTTTTAAAAATGATAAGGGGAAAGAAAAACTCGAAGAATTTTGTAATTCATTGTTATAATTGAAATCAGTTGTATATTTTTCTGCAAAATTTCCCCTAATCCTAGATCACCGGATCACACATATTCTGCATCCCGGGCACAATGTATTTTTGATATTAGGATTTTGTATTTGCTATGGTCAAGAAAAGGTCAAGAAATCAAGTTTACTTTATGTGGTAGACACCCTGATTAATTAAATTTTAATTATAGGCTGTATTTAAATTTGTTTGTAAAGTAGAGGTTTTGTGTTTTTACATCTTATTTTTAAACCTTCAAAATATCCCACTTTGAACAACTTGTCCTTACTGATAAATTGAAGATCAGTATTCCATGTACTATGTAGTAAATAATTAAGGAAGAGGGAAAACGGGTAATATGTGCATTCTTTCTCCAATCAATCATCATGGTACTTTTATAGAGACGTTGAAGTAGCTAGTTCATGCTTATACCCCGCATAGTGAAGTTTATTGCAATCATATATTTCTACATAGTGGTAAATATTTGTATGCTCTGTGAAAATAAGGCATTTAGGCGGAGTAAAATTTCGACACAATCAGAAATTAAATGCTATTTTGTTTAATTCTTCATTGGATGAAGATTCCGGTATTTCCCTTCAAAGTGCCGAAGAAAATGATGATGAAAATGAGACATCTGCAAGGTTATTGCAAGAATCTCTTATAAATTTCTTAAATCTCCTGCAAAATATTTGCATAGCTGCCATATCTCCCGATTTTTCCGGGAGACTCCCGAATTTCAGAACGTTCTCCCGAACTCCCGAAAAGTTTATAAATCTCCCGAATTTTTCCAAATTATTCCCATGTTTTATGTACTTATCAATTTTTGAAAAAAAATTACAGAACTTGTTAAATGCTAACGACAGAAACTGAAGAAACTTCACTATTGGCCGAATCTGATATTTCGTAATGACGTCATAGCACGTAGAACGTAGCAAGCTTTCTCGCCGATTCCCCATGAATTTCCGAAAGACGACGGTTGGGATTATTGATAACACTCCGCAGAATCGAATTACAGAGCTTTCCCCCTCCACTCCACTCCACTCTGCACGTGTATGTTTTGTTTATGTATTTTGCGATCCAGCATGCTAGATTGTGGTGTTCGTAGTTGAGTGAGCGGTAAAATTATGTCCGGAAAGAAGTATTTAATGCAATTTAAACCGGATTATTCCAAGGACTTTAAATTTATCGAACCGTCAAATAAAGGTACAAACTTTGCATTTTGCACATATAGTACATGCGATATTGCTATCGTGCACGGGGGAAGAAATGACATTGTGACTCACACTAAATCGAAAAAGCATCAAACCAACACTAAAGCGTGTGCAAACAGTTTAAGATTGACTTCTCATTTGCTACATCCTAGGATCTAAGCGTGATAAAAGCAGAGTGCTTATTTACTAAGTTCATCTATGAGCATAACTTGCCACTAAGTTGCTCAGATCACGCAGGAGCATTATTAAAAGATGTTCCCGGATTCCGATATAGCCAAAAAATACGGTTCGAAACGTACAAAACGTTCTCGGTATTTTAATTCATTTGTAATGAAAAGATCGGCGCCGCCAGAATATTTCCCAGGGGGGGGGCAAAGATTACTTAAAAGTATGGTTACCATGTTGAAAAGAACAAAAAAGCAAGGGAAACACTGCATACAAAAATCCAGGGGAGGGGCCTTGCCCCCCCCTTGCCCTATGTTGCCGATGCTTATGAATGCAAATAGTTCAAAAGTATTTACTGTTTAAAAAATTGTTTATTTCTTTAAAAAAGTATCGCATTTTAAAATTAGCTGTTTTAATAAATGTTTTAAGCTATAAATTTTTCTTGTATATGTAATTTTCTTGGTTACTGATATATTACGCATGTGTACATGGAGTTTTTTCATCGATAACAAGGGTTTTTTAAAGTCACCCTAATTTTTTAAAAATCTCCCTAATTTTTTTGAAAATCTCCCTAATTTTCATTCTCCAAGGTTGGCAGCTATGTATTTGCCATCTGTGTGAAATTCTCTCATGCTGCTTGAAAGTTTAAAAATGCCATTTTCAAATACAAAAATTTGTTTTGCTTTTGTTTTCACTCTACTACTAGCGAACTCAGGAAAAGAGTTATTGGTAACGCCACTGAGAAAGACTCTGAATACGAGTGACCGCAGCCACAAAGAAAGAAGCGCCCCCTCCCCCAGTTTTTTCAATTCTTGCGCACCACAAGTATCAAGTTACTAAGTACCCAGGAGCTCCTTCCTGACACATACATTCCTCTCCCATGATGCATCCCAAGAACAACTGAAAGTGATCAATCAATGTAGGTTGTCAGTGGGACTGCTCTTCCCTCCCCCCCTTTTAGGGCCCACAGATTTCATTGTCCGCTGGTCTGTGACCCAAGGAGAATGGACGATATTCATGTAACATCATTTTTCATCCAACCAGTGACCCTCAACAAATCAACTGTAAAAGTCGCTTCAGTTCATGCTCAGTTCTTAAATCTGATTGGCTGAAATGTATATTTTCCACTGAATGCAGCAAAAATATTGGAAATATATTTCATTCCAATAAGCTCGGCATCTAAGATTTTTCAGCACACAAAATTGAATTAAAAACAAATTTTAAAATAGACTTTCAAGTGTAAATTTAAGCAATCTTATTAGAATAGCTGATTTAAATATCAATTTAGAAAGCTTTCCATACAATCAAGCTGTTAAAATTTTTAATGAATGGGAAAATTGGAGTTATTGAAATTGTACTTTCAATCAGACCCAGATAATATAGACAAACGCACGAATATCATTTCAGACTTTGCAGACAGCTTTGATATTCTTTTTTTACAAATTTCTTTATTAAATTAAAAAAAAAAAAAGAAAAAAAAATGCACAAATAAAATAATGAAAATATAATAACATGACTGAAAAAACAGTAAATAAATCATATTTATCATGTTTGATTTTACAAAATAATCAACATGAACTTAAGTTTAAAAGCAGTATGCTATTTTAAAATAATATGTTTAACTGTTGGCAGTGATATAGTACTCAGGAAGCGGCACACAACCTTTTTTTTTTTTGCAGAAAATATTTGAGTTCGCAGACAGTTTTGTATTTTATTTAGGTCTGCTTTCAATAAATAAAATACTGTTGTTAAAAAAAAATCGTTCTCACTTAACTTTCAGAAATCTCACTAAATTGGAAGGGTGAGAAATCTCACCCTATTTATTTTTTTTTTTCTAATGGGAACCCTGTTCTGTCATGTGCCCTAATGTAGATGTCCAAATTCTTCTGAGAGTGAGAATGAGGAAGAAGAAAATAATGATGAAAATACACTTTACAATTTCACACCTCATTACACACTTTATAATTTCTCGTGGTCAGCCAACCTGGAAGATGTTAAAGCTAAGGAAATTTGAAGGATGGTGCAGACCCAAAATATAATTTACTTCCTGGTGCGTCTGCAGGGGATTATTTTTCATTGATATTCACAGACAATGTTTGTAAAAATTTGAAGATGAATACTCACAAGTACGCTTAATTTTCAAACAAATTCAAGGAAAAGGATGGCAGTTGTATACCAATATCTGATATTAGTGAGATTCATGTTTTTCTTTTTCCATATTGCTAATTATGAGCTTGAATTTCAAAGCTGAAGGATTATTGGAGTTCCAATTCAATACTAGGACACAATCTTATAAAAAAAAACTAATGCCCAGAAATAGATTTTTTAAAATTTGGCAGTACTTCCACATTTCAGGTCGCACGCAAGAACAGAACAAAAATGATCCTGATTATTCCCACCTACAGAAAATTGATGCCATAAGATATTTAGCTTCATCTTTAATTTGTCATAAATCCTGAAAATGTTTCAACTGCCAGGGTTCCCATTAGAAAAAAAAAAAAAAATTGGGGGAGATTTCTCACCCATCCAAAAATTTTGAATGAGATTTCTGAAAGTTAAGTGAGAACATAAATATTGTTTATCATTTTATTTATTTATAGTACAATTTCAATAATACCGATTTTTCCGTTCATTAAAAAAATTTACAGCTTGATCATATGGGAAAACTTTCTAAATTGATATTTCCATCAGCTATTCTAATAACATTGCTTAAATTTGCACTTGAAAGTGCACTGAAATTTGCACTTGAATTGTTAATGGATATTCAAAGTTAATGAATATTCAAATTTATTCAAAGAATCACATCCAGTTTAACTAAGCAAAATAATTATTAACTATATTATTTTATCTAGTATAATAAAATTATATAAAAAAAACTTAATATTTATATAAATATTAAATTATAAATTATATACAAAGTTGGTAAGATACAAATATGTGTGACAAAGTTAAAACAGATATAGTTAAGTTCAAATTCTTACTATATAAGCTAGATTATCCGGCATTTCATCGGAAAATTTCAGCTTCTTTTTTTTGGAGGGGGGGGAGGTCTTCTTAAAAGATTAACTCTTACTGTGAACGACAACTAAGAACGGAAGGGGGGGGGTCCAAATTTCAAACTGCCAGAGGTTATCAATAATTCCATGAATCGTGGTGGTATATAAAAAAACACAGATGAAATGCTCTCAAAACTCATGTACGATGGACACACATAAAAAAACAAAACATTTTTCAGCTGGCAAGCAGGAGAAAAATCAACATATCAGCTCAGCGCCGATAGCATTAATTAATATTCCCCCTCTGCATTCCGATGCTTTAACCGTGTTATCTCTGAACAGAAACTCAAGAGATTAGGGGGGGGGCTCCATTGCGGCCGCGGCATGCTTGTTATCCGACAGTAGTAGAGCGTTTAGTAGTAGGTCAGCGTGTAGACAGTATAGAGTGTTCAAACAGCGTGCGAGACTCTCGTGCAGATGACGAATATTTTGCAGCACGAGAATACCTCGCGCTGTAATATTTTTTGCGCGAGATTTAAGAAATTTATGCGAGATTCTCGCACTCTAGCGGGAACCTCGACTGTTTGTGATGAATGGGTTTTATATGTGTTCAGAAGGTGAACAGAGCACAATATTAGCAGAAGAGTCAAAAGCTTTGAGATCTAATATTCTGCCTTCATTGTCATCATTTCCTTCATTTAAAACGTCTATCTGTTTATTTCTTCCATAAAGCTGGCTTTCTTAAAACAATTATTAGAGCAAAGGAAGTTTAATCCTTTTAACAGACTTGGTTATAAAGACACTAATTTTACTAGATCTTCTGTTTTGTTTCTCTCCAATATATTTGAAAGTATGTTTAGTAGAAACTGTCTGTATGCGCACTTGAAAACTAACTGTCCTTGATCTAATGGTTGTATAAAAGGAAAATAAACCCAGGCATTTTAATATGAAAATATTGAAAGCCTGTCTTCTGATGTGTAGTACTAAGGAGAGTGTTTGTTAAGAGAGCTTTTACTGTATATTTAATTTTTAATGTAGCTATATTGTTTTATGAGTGTCGTAATCTTTTTATTATTTATTTATTATAAATATACTTTTTTCAGCTGAGTGATGCAGTCAGTATTATTGGTAGAGAGGATTTCCCAGAAAAATGGCAAAATTTGCTTCAAGAAATGATATCGCATTTTCAAAGCGGAGATTTTCATGCTATTAATGGTGTGTTGCACACTGCTCACTCTCTATTCAAAAGGTATGTTTAGTGATCTTTAAGTTACACTTCTTCATTGAATTTTTTTAGAAATTTACATAAAACAGATTTCAGCAGAATCTTTTTTTTGCAAAATAGTTTTACTGTAACGTTCTCTAAACTTGTACTCATAATCAACATTATTTTTTAAATTTCAAATTTTTTGTCATTGGCTCAGTTAGTAGTTTTCATGCTTATATATATACTAAAACTAGTTTTACAATATTCGTTAGGCATATTCTAACTATACTTGAATTTTTAAAATACTGTTTGGAATGTGCATCATAATCCTTGAGTGTGCCGTATTTGTTTTTCTTGTTCCATAAAATACTTCTTCAAATTTGAAATCTGTATTAAAATCATCTACTAAAACTGCTTTAAAATCCTCACCAGACTTATTCTAGCTATACTTCACCTTTTCTTACATGAATATAGACACCATATTCCAATTAAATAGACACTAGGGTTATGCTATTTCTCAACAAATGCGGAAGATATGGATAAGTTATGTCCAGTTTTGGAGGCTAATTTTTTTTTTTTTTTTTTTTTATGCCAAAGATAGTGAAAATATACAAAAAAATGGCAAATCTTGGAGCCATTTCACATTTCATTTGGCAAACCTTGAATTGTGATTTGCCCTTTCACCAGGTAGACAAGTCTTTGTCTGAAATTAATAGCACTCTAGAACTAAACTGTACGCGAAAAACCGTTTTTGTAAACCACACTGCATTGAGAGCCATTTTAAAAACCCTTTGGAAAGATTATTATAAATTTCTGTTCGATGCTTTTTAATGCAATATTTTTATGGCTATCTTCATTTTCTTTCAATATATGATGAACAGGTATGAAAATAACATGTTGGTCTCTCATACCAGTTTGGACACTAATTCTAAAAAAAAAAAAAAACCTGAAAGTAATTTTAGCAGTGATGTGCATTCCGCCCAATCAACCCAAGCAAGAAGGCAGAATATGGGTTTCGGAGTGTCGTCTCTGATTGGCTAATTCTCTGATGAAGTCATGTTTCTATAGCAAACACCCCTTCAGCAGGCATTGCAGATGGGTTGATCTCACGGCAGAGAAATGAAGAGTCAGAAAGAAAATATACTTGTTTATCCACTTGACATTTATCTTTGTGTTAAGAAATTATGAATAAATAAGGTAGATGGTATTTTCTTTCAATTTGTGATAGAAAGCAAAATTTAAAAACAATAATAGCCTTATTTTCAGTTGCCCAAGCACTGCTTGGGCGGAATGCACGTCATTGGATTTTAGGTATATCTGTTAGTTACATTTTAAAGCATGACAGTTATGGCTATCACTTTTTTTCTCTGAGATATAAAGGACAACATGAAAACAACATTTTAGATCCTTACCACTGTTTGGGGACGAATTTTTAAAAACCCTGAAAACGATTTTTATGTATAGCTGGTAGTTGCATTTTAAAGGAAGAATTTTATGACTCTCTTTTTTTCTTTTGAGATATGAAGGGAAATGTGAAAAGAACGTTTGGTCCCCTTACATCTGTTTGGGTACGAATTCTAAAAAAAATAAATCTTGAAATTGACTTTTACGTATTTGTGTTAGTTATATATTAAAGCAAGAATTTTACAGGTATCTCCTTTTTCCTTTGAGATATGAAGGGAAGCGTGAAAAGAACGTTTCGGCCCCTTATGCCCGTTTGGGTGCGAATTCAATAAAAGCATGACAATGACTTTCAGGCATTTGTGTTAGTTATATTTTAAAGGAGGAATTTTATGACTGTCACTTCTGAGATACGAAGGAAAGCGTGACGAATGTTTTAGACCCTTACCACCATTTGGGTGCAAATTTAAAGAGGACCTGAAAATGATATTTAGGTATTGCTGTTAGTTGCATTTTAATGCAAGAATTTCAGGGCTATCTATTTTCCTCTGAGATATGAAGGGAAATCTGAAAGGAACATTAAAGAACGTTTCGGTCCCTTATCCCTGCTCGGGTGTGAATTCCATAAAATCATGAAAATGACTTTTAGGTATTTGTGTTAGCCTAAAATTCTTGCTTAAAATGTAACAACAGTTGAACCTCGATTTAATGAATTGATTGGGACCCACAAATCCGCTCGATAAATCGAATATCAATTTTTGTAAAGAGTATGGTATAAAAATATCAATGCAAGATACCCTTAGGTATAGATATGAAAAAAAGAATGATTATTCTTTACTACGAGCTTAAAACTTATAAGCTATACGTTAGGCGATCAACTTTAAAATTATCTAAATTCTTTAATTGTACTTGCTCGTAAAATTTAATACATAATGCATACATAGTTATTGGCACTTAGGAAAGAAATCCTTGATAGTGCTTTGTTTTGACTTCCCAAAGTTCTTTGTCAATATTTTCTAACTTCGTAAGAACAACAGCATCAATCTCATGAGACAAAATACATTTTTTTAAAGCATTCAAGCTGTAAACTGCTTCTTGGAATGTCACCGTTTTTAATTCAATTTCCGTTTCTTCGTCATCTCTTTGCTGCTTTCAGAATCTTCATTCTCTTTTTGTTAACTCTTGCAGGTACTTGCATCGATAGACACATATCCTGTAAAATTTCCATTACTAGAAAAATCTTCCCATCCAGGGCATTTGATCATCGTTATCCACAGTGTAATTGTAAATTACTGTTTCTGTATCGCTGTCTTTGTAGGCACTTGCTTCGGAGAAATGAGAAAAAAAAATTATTGTATTACACACTTCGATTAGGGTGTGAAAGATTAAAATTTTGCTTGCGGGAAATTCAAAGTTTGTTTTATGTGCAAATTTTATTTCAGAGATTGTTGTTCGTTAAATCAAAGCTGAAAATTCGTTAAATCAGAGCATTTTAGCACCCTTTTTGTCGGGACAGAAAAAATATTCGTTAAATCAAAGTATGTTAAATCGAGGTTCGACTGTATCTCTTCTTCCTCTGATATATGAAGGGGAATGTGAAAATAAAAGAACTTTTTGTCACTTAATACACGTTTGGGTGTGAATTCTGAAAATCCTGTGTGCTTAGGTTGATTAATACTCCTGGAATAGTTGGTAGACCATAGTCAAAATGACTCAGAGTGCAAAGGATTAAATTGTGCTGTTTCAGAAGAAAAAAATAATTGTCAAAAAATGCTCAGCAGCTTAATATGTAAATATGTTGAAAAGAAATCTATTATAAATTAAGATGTTGTATTTTTATTTTTATTTACTTTTTATTTGAATTATATAGGTACCGATTTGAATTCAAATCACAAGCATTGTGGATTGAAATCAAATTTGTTCTTGATAATTTTGCGAAGCCTTTTACAGATTTATTTGTGGTAACTATATAATTTCATTATCTTACAAACTAGCATAATTTGCACATTTTGGTTATTTGCCATGGTTTTATAATGTGGATTATACTTTAAAAAAATAATTGTTGGTGATCCTTGTATTTCATCATTGCCAGCACAATTTCAATCTCTCTTCTCCAATATTAAAAAATCTGGAAATAAGAGGTAGAATTTCAAATTTTTAAGTTACCCTCCTCCCTATAACTTTGATGTAATTGTGCAAATTTGGAAGCCTATTGATCTAATGATGCTAATTTCATTACATATTTTCAGTATTTTTTACTTCCTTGTACGTAGTATAAGGAAGTAATTTGATCCCGGAAAATTTTGGGGGCCAAATTTCAACACAAAAAAAAAAAAACGATTTTGACTACCTCTAAATTTAATTTTAAAATTTTCTTCGATGCATCTCATCGTAGGCTAGCATGCACAATCATATTAACGCGTCTGCAACTCATTTTGACCAGCGGCGAGTCTACTGTGGCCAGTTTTTCCATGCCGTCTGTACGTATGTATGTAACTCGCATATCTCAGAAACTATTGGTCGTAGAGTGTTGAGATTTGATATTTAGGATTGTTCTATGATCTAGTTGTGCACCTCCCCTTTTGGTGGCAATCGATTGAATAGTTTATGTACAGGACTGACCGAAAGATTCGAAATACATTACGCTCTATGGGTCGAAATTCATTAAACTCGCCTAACTCAAAAGCTCTCAGGCATAGAATGTCGAAACTTTATATTTTGGATAGTTGTAACATCTAGTTGTGCACCTCCCCTTTCGGTTCCATTCGACTGGATAGTTTATCTACAGAACGGCCCAAAAGATTCGAAATACATTACGCTCTATGGGCTGAAATTCATCAAAGTGCTTTTTAGAGGTAATGGGCTATTTCAAACGACTCAGAAGTGATATATGCTGTAAAGAGTTAGAAAATGAATTTCTCCATTAAAAAAAGTGTCTTTATCATTTATAGTTCTGCTACAGGAACACTCAAAAGATTTCCAATACAATACGGTTAATGGCAGTTTTAGGGGCATTCATCCATTTCAAGCACAATACCGTCGTACCACTTAAGTTAAGTAATGGTCCGACCACGGTCACGTGCCTCCCTCAAGAACTATGCCAAAAGTCGCCAAGCTTGGTGACTTTTGGTTTACGTGTGTGCATATTTAACTCTCAAATCTCTATTATGAAATTTCATATATAAGAATGTTGTAACATCTAGTTGTGCATCTCGATTTTTGGTTCCAATCTACTGGAGAGTTTATTTACAGGACCACCGAAAAGAATTTCAGTACTTTAATGTCTATGGACATCTTCAATATAATACAACTGTAGACAGTCATTGTTTGATACATGCCCAAAATCTCGCCGTCTGTCCTCGACCTTGGCGAGTTTTGGCGAAATATCGCCAATTTTGGCAATAGTCAGTCATTTGTTCCATGCCCAAAGTATCGCCATTTGTCATCGTTCTTGGCGAGTTTTGGCGAAATATCGCCAAATTTGGCGATAATCTGTCATTGTTTGGTTCATGCTTAAAATCTCGCCATATGTCGTCGACATTGACGAGTTTCGCCGAAATATCGCCAAATTTGGCGCCAAAAATTATTTTGTATAACTCTAAAACTTTAACCCGTAGATTTTTTAACTTTTGTATTTAGAATTATTGTAATATCTAACTGTTTTCAATATCTTTTTTTGACAACAATCCACTGAGAATTTATTTACAGGGTGAGCCAAATGACTTTAAATACATTGAGGTGTATGGATGCATTCAATTCATTGAAAGTCTGTGGTCAATAACTACTTTAGCTATCCCCAAAATCTCGCAGACTATCTCAAGTTTGTCGGCTTTTGGTGAAATATCTTTAAAGTGTCAGAAGGAAATCTTTCAAATTGAACTCAGCTTGGCGATATCGAAATATTTGGCTAGAAATCGCTAAACCTTACTATTATTGATATTTTATCTCTTTCAAACAAATAAGTTTAGAGGAAGTGCGTTGGAAATATTTTTGATCTAATGGATGTGCAAGGAAGTCGTGTTGGACGCATCAGATTTTTTTTTTTTTTTTTATATATATATATAAAAATTGCAATAATTGTGAATCTGTTTCAACTATTATGTAGTTGTAATAGCTTTTAACTTCTAGAACCTATTAGAGATGTCTCATAAAGTTGAAAATGAAAAAAAAAAAAAAAAAATGAAAGTGCAAGAATGGCTAGATTATCAGGTTTTAGGAATTAGAATAAAATTTTGAAGTGTATTAAATAATCATCACTTAAAACCCTAGTTTAAATATGCCAAGCATATATATCAATATAGAGGGTGTTCTTTTAACAAGTTTCTAGGGCACATTAAAAAGTTTGAAAACTATATAACAATGCATAGGTGAATACATCTTCATGGAACTGTTAGTGAAATTGCCTGTCATGCTTTAATGAAGCATAGTGATTTTTCATAAAAAATACTAAATTAAAATCCATAATTATGATCATGTCATTTCTAAGAAAGTGATTATCAAATAATTGACACTTTATTATAAAACTTAATATGGTATGTTAACACACATTTTTTTTTTTTTTTTTTTTTGAAGTGATTATTAACTGGTATTTAAAAATATTTTCTATATCTTTACATCGCTATGTGATTTTCAATCCTTTTGATGTATGCTACATCTTAAAAGACAAAACATCACATGTTTTAAGAATTTTTTTATAGGATGTCCTAAATCCACTACATCTTAATCTACTGCAAAATAGTTCCTTAAACAAATGTGAATTGTTTAAGGTTTGAAAATGAATTGTTTTTATGTTTGTGAAATGTTTTTATGTTATATTTGTTAGTTAATAAAAAGAATAAGAAAGGTGAATTTTATTTACCTGTGTTAATTCCCAAGTCCTTTCCATTATATATAATTGAAGAAATGTAATCATTGAAAAAGAAAAACGCACATGAATGAAAGTTGTAAAAGAAAAACGCACATGAATGAAAGTATATGTTAATCCCAGTGGCAGAAAGTTTTGTAGCTGTCTGCAACAAACTTTCAGAGTTTCATAATCAGTCTGCAAAATTTTGCGTGTTATTTTAGAGGATTATTCATACATAAAACCAACAATTTTTAACCACTGCTGTTAAATAGTGTTGACTCTAGAGGAAAAAAAAAGGCCGCCGGGAAAAGATTAAAAAAGGACAGCCTGTTTTCAAAAAGGGTACTTGAGTTCCATGATAAAGTATAGTTAGATAGCATATTACAGAAAACTGGTCTGAAATAATCTGAAAAGGACTAGGGCTTATCCACAAAACTTGTAGCGTTGTAATGTGTGTTTTGACTTACAGTGCATAGTTAGTTCCTTTTTTTTTTTTTTTCCCTTTTCAGAGTCATATACAAATTTTGTATTGCATCCAACTGTTGGATGTACAGCACCATTTAAAATCAAGTTACTGAAATGTATTCGTTCTTCCTCTTACACACACTCTTCTAATTTGATGCTTGCTCATTCATGAAATGTGAATATAAGTTTTTAAAAAAGCACTATTATTTTATTCTTAAAATATATCAATAAAAATTATTATTATAAATAAGATATGTAAGAAATAATGTTAAAAGCATTTTAAATAATTTTAATTTTTTTGTGGCATGCTAACTAAGTCCCTTTAAGGAAATAGTTTACCATTTCAGAATTTTTTTAAACTATAGTACAAAGGATGAACTGGATAACTTTCAATGTTCAACTAATAGTACATTTTGAAAAAATAAATCTCTTTAAACTGCACATTTAAGTAAAATTATTAAAAAAGTTTAAAAAACTGATTTAGAAAAAAATCTACTACTTAAAAAAATAAAAAATTTTGTCCAATTAAAAAAAAAATAATAAAAGATTTTCAAATATATATTACACAAGGCTGTGCATGGATTTTCAGATACATCTAATGTAGTTTTTCTACTAATGTACGATACAGTGTAAAACAATAAAATGTAACATATCTTCATATGATTTCTGTAAAATACAAAAGAAAAAAAACAAACTGAAGGCTAATTCCATGCACAGATTTATCAGATAAAAACAGTAATAAAGAACATGTACAAAAAAAAAAAAAAAGGCCTTAACATTTTTAAAACATGTAATTAAAGAAAATATGAACATTGAGAAAAAGCCATCTAAAGAGTTTGTTTGCCAATGAAATTGAGCTGAGTGTATGAAAAAAAGTTGCAGCATCTCGTGATATTATTGGCATATGATTAAAAATAAGGTGTCAAAATTTTTATAATTTAGCAAGTAGAAAGAAAATTGATTCTTTGACCTTTAATGTAAACTGTTCCCTTAAAAGCAATAAATCTTCTTTCTTAAACTTCAATTTCGTAATGTAAAAAAAAAAAAAAAAAGTATATTAAAATCGTATGAATTACAAATTTTATTTTAAGCAGCAAGTTTTGTAACTGGCTGATTAAAATAAATAACATTCTGTTACAGAAAGTATTTAAACAATTTCATAAGGGAAAAAACTTCTAGAATTATTAATAAAAAAAATTTTTTTTTTAGTTTTTGAGAGCAAAATAAGCTTAAATTGATAGTAGTTTTTTCTAAGAATAATCTAACTGTTAGACTATGACAATTATTTGTTTTCTGAAGACTTACTTTTCCAGAATTACTTTACCTTTGCTTTAATTTTTTTTTCTTCATTTAGTAAAATGCTGAAATTTTTCAAAATTTCAGAAGATGTATATGATTTGTAAATTTAGAATACCAAATCTTATCATCTTATCAATAGTCTGAATTACCTAATTCTGAAATTACTCCACTTTTTTTATAAAGAAAAAGAGTGGCGTAATAAGAGGGGGGGGTTGGCGGTCCACGAAGGCGGCAAGATAAAAACAAAGATAAGCGACCGGAGAATACTGACACTTAAGGTGAGCGCAGACTCGCATGCGATTGCCGTACGCTGCACGATATGAGGGGAGTTTTTTAAAGGTCGATTTGCATGTGCACGCTTTGTAAAAGGGGGGAAACATGCAGGGTCGAAAAATTTATAGGCTTTTAATGACCAGTCGGGATTCGCCAACAAAGGATAACCCGTGAAACCACAAAATCACGCCAAACATACAATGGGGACACTTTTCTCCGCAATCCGTCTTGAAGATACGGAAAAATACATTGAGTACCCATTCTAGCGTACGGAAAGCACTGAAGTCTGCTCTGGCCTTTAGTAGAATGTGGCAGAAAACAAAAGGACTGCACCGGGCGCAAATAACCCCAGCTACACCTATGCTTAATTTTGGCAAAACATAATACATTTCAAGTGCTGTATTCGCAAAATGTCTCAAATCGCTCAATTTTCAGATCAATTTCTGGAAGTCCCACTTAATTTCAGAATCGCAAAACGTAGTTTTGCTAAGACACTTTTTATGTCATTCGTAGTTATTTAGTTAGGAAATGTCTGTAATAATTATGAATAATGCGTAATAAGAAAGCCGGTTAAATAGAGTAAATCGTTCAGGGGAAAAAAAAAAAAAAAAAAAAGCGAAAAAGCTTGCAAGTGTGCAAAACAATTAAAACAGAGAAGAGGAATAACTAAACAACTGGCGACGAACTCTCGAATAATAATTGTTAATAATTCGTAACTACGTATTTATCAAATGTAACTACCGATATTTGAGGAAATTAAATTCTTAGATGACTTAAAACAATTTTGTATTTTTCAACTACATTTTCTTCCCTCAATTCCTAAGCGAAATATGCACATACTTCTGTCGATCGAGTTCTCACTTGAGTCAGCAAAAAACAAAACATTGTAGTAGGGGCACTTTCAGGGTAATCAGCTCATGCAAATGAAAACATAAGATGAAAAAAGCAATAATAATAATATTTCGATCTGAAAAAAAAAATAGAACATTTGTAAAAGACATTTTAATGAGTAATATCTGTGAGAAATGTCCGATTTAGAAGGTAATTTTGTAGAAGGGCCGTTTTCAATCAGTCATTCATATTTTTATGATGGGGTTATTGTATTTAATCGTATTTATCTGAAGGGGCCATTTTAAATAAATTCATTTTTGCGATGGGCCGCAAAACGAATCCAAAATGATGCAGGGGAAATAAAAAATGATGATCGTTGGCAAATAATAAAAATGGGAAACTGGGAGGATTCAGAGGTGTGTAAAAGCTAGATTCGGCCGTTCCTTTTCGTGCGTTTTTCACGCTAGTGACGTCATCACAGAGCGGAGACAGTGTAACGAGCCGCAGCAAAATGTTCTCGAAAGTTGCGGACAGTTAAAAATTTTTTTTTTTTTTTTTTTTAAATATGTTGACAACAACTGTCCGCAAGCAGATTTCTGTATCCGCGACATTGTCGCCGTGTCGCGGTGTTTCTGCTACGGGGATGTTAATTACTTGCACTCTTTACATCTCCTTTGGTTTCCTGATGAGTTCATATCAGTTTATTGTCATGTATCATAAGTAGGTAACAGGGAAAATCAGGAAATTTAGTAAAAACGTTAAAAAAAAAAAAAAAAAACTGGAACAGAACAAATGACATTTTAAATTGTAATTTGTAAAAAGAGGGCCTTTTACCTTTTAACAAGTATGTATAAAAAAATTTCAGTTGTTTAACATGTCTTTTTTTGGTAGTTTGTTTTTCTCTCGGTGCTATTTTGAGAGGTTTTTCAGGTTTTAATATCTAGCATTATTTTCCAACATTCCCATTGTTTCCTCATAATTATATTCCGAGTTATTACATTTTACTTTTTCTTAAACATTGCTATTAATTTAACTATCATTAATACTGTCATCTGCTAATGCATTTTGCAAAATTACTCTGCAAAGACAGTTATGCTCTGAAATTTACACTTTAAAATTTTAATGTCTGTATCTAGCATTAGTTTAAAGAAGAAAAATGTGTAAAATCAGTAATTTCTGTGACTTAAGGGGAACTTTATGTAAGTCTTGATAATTAAAACTGTCAATAATATACATATAAAATGTGTTTCAGTTTTATTAATGCTTGCTTATTTGAAATATATAGACCTATGTTTAGGTTAAATTATAAACACTAGTTTATGTAGGCAGTTATAGCTTTTTACTGATTTTTACTTGCATTATTAAACTACTCTGCAAAAAAAGCAAATTTCTCTTCAAAAGTTTTAAAATATGTCATATCTGAACATGTATACTTGAAATATGCTTAATGTTTATTATCAAACATGCTTTCCATTAGAATATGTTAGATGTCAAATAAAATTTTGTTTAAATATATTTGTCATTGGGTTGTGCAGGAAAAGAAAAAAAAAAAAAGTGAAATGCATAAAAGTAGTAAAAGAACAGAAGCAGCATTTAAAATAGGAACACACAAAGTCTATGAAAGCATGCCAGATAAAGTCAGGGAAGAGCATGATAGAAGTCAGGGAAACAAAAGTTTTGAAATCTGTACCAACCCTGCATTGTATGTTTGTCTCGAAAAAACAGTTAAGTTGTGATTTCTGAATCCAAAAACATTTGAGTCCTAATTAATCAAATTGCTAGGTTCTAATTCTGCTAATTTCTTAGTCTTGTGGATTCTGTATTTTCTGACCTGGAATGACGGGGAATATCAGAAAATTAAAAAAAGATAGTGTTTAGTAACCACCCTGCTTGCAGCAACTAAAAAATGAAATGTTGATTAAAAAAATTACCTGTCAATTATTCCTTTTGATGATTGCTAGAAATGTGTCCTTTATACTCCTGAGCATTAAATCTGTTGTTTTTTATGTATAAATTATGTTTGATTAGCTACACTTATATGTACACTTAAAATTTTAATTTATTTAATTAATGTGTGTTTAGCACTCACAACTGACAAGAGTTTGGGCTAAAAAAGTAGCCCCTAACTTAGCTGCTACTGCTGGTCGGCAATGAAAATTTCTTGCTTTGCCCTGACTCTGACTACATATATTCCAACTTTATCAAAATTATTTTTCACAAAATTACTAATAAAATTTCTATTCCAGCAAAATAATAGTTGAGCAAGAGTGTCGTATCTATGAGCACACCAGGAAACGTGAAAAACAGAACTTATTAATTTGAAACTTCATGAACAGGCTCCATAAAAATGTTTATTGGGTGTAATTGTACTACTGGTAACTTTTATGCTATTTATAAACAATTTTTGAAAGTGATTGCTTATATTTTTTTTATATTTCAGGCCACTATGCAGCTAGCAGAAACACATTCTACCAATGCTTCTGCTTTAAAAGTTATATTTAGCTCCCTGGTTCTTATTGCCAAAGTTTTCTACAGCTTAAATTTCCAGGTATATTTCTATTACTAGCATGAGAATTTTATTAACCCATTGTCCCTTTCTTGGGACACTCAAATTTAGCATTTTTGCTCTCAGTTGAAAACGTTATTTAATTTTCCTAGACTTAATTCACCTAGGATCTCAACTCCACAAAATATTTTAGCATGACCTAAATAGGATTTTGAATTTTCAGTTTTTATACATAACAATTTTTAAAAGAAATTATCCCTTGTTCAAGCAATAGATGTCAGAAGCTTATCTATTATTGATGTCATCAGCAAAGAGTGAGGAAAGTTACGCTAACAGTCTGTGCACAAAAGGGTTAAGGGTACAGATCCCCTAGCTACATTCTTGATTGCAGTTGATTACATTCTTTATTTTAAAAGGCATTGCAAAACCATGTACAACTGGTGTTCTTTTACCATCATTTTAAGCTGAAGCATTAAAAGACAAAGTATGCCGAAAACAGGGTTCATACTCCCTCAAGGAAACCTGTGAAAACTCAGGGAATTCAAAATTAGCTTTTCAAACTCAGGGGAAACCTCATGGAAAAATGAATTATTCTTTAAAAAACCTGGAAAATTCAATTTTTTATCTGAAAAATCAAAGTTGTTCCCGCAGTTTTTGTATTTTGCTTTAATTCAGTATGGTTGAGTATTCTTGGGCCATAAAATAAAGAAAAAAAATATAACAGCAATATGCTATTAATTATTGAAACTGCATTAAGAAGTTTCTATTTACAAAACTTTGGATTCTCTAAATTTCTTATGCATGGTTGTTTTGCCTGAACTAAATGATATAATAATAATAATAAAAATCATTTAAGAATTGCTGTTAATAAGAAATAAAATGTGATAAACTTTGATTGAAATACTATAAAAGTTTAACTAACTCTGTTTTTAACTCTCCAGGAGGAAAATAAAATATGAACCAAAATTTAACTTTTATAGTGTTCTAACCAAAGTGTTATAATTATGTATTAAACCTTTTTGGTACTATCAAATTTCAATCTGTTTTCATATTTATAATATCAATCAGTAAAAATGTAGTAATTTTAAATAGAGAACACAAACATTCCAATATATGTATGTGATCACCTGGATATACATTAAAAATTATCTGGAAAACTCTGAGAATATTATTTTATGAAAAGAGTATGAACCCTGGAAAAGAGTAATTTAAAATACCATTTTATTAGGATTTGGGCAGTAAGGTTTGAATGAAAAACTAATTGTCACAGCTACTGTATGATTTTTAAATTCAGTTTTGTTTGTCATTATTCAGAACTTGTATTATTCCTCATATTTAATGTTTAGTTTTCTAATCTACCAAACACATGAACACAGAGGTGGAAGTGCAAGGGGATACACTTGCACCCCCCGTAATTTGAAAAATAATTGTAGTAACATAATATGTATTTTATGTGTGTGCATAAATGTATATACAGTGTACTCCGGTTATAGTGAACCTCTCTGGGCCATCAAATTTCGTCCACTGTATCTGAAGTTTACTAAAACCAAAGTGTTCCCATGGTGAACAGCAATACTGTATTTTATCGGGACTAATGATTTGCGTTCACTGGCTTAGCTGAAAGTTCACTATATTCGGAGTTGACTCACACACACAGAGAGAGAGAGATGCCAACTACTACGGATTCTCCATAGTCTCTACGAAAATGTGTTTGAAAATTTGGTTTACTAGGGAAGAGGCATATATTTTTACGGAAACTTAAATGATGTAATTTGATTTATTCTATAGCATTTTTAAACTATGTTCTTTTAATCTTTTAATCTTAAAAGAAAAAAAAAAAAAAAAAAAAACGAGAACCAAAAACCAGCAGTTATTGCACAGCACTCAAAGCCTAAAACAAAAAATTATCGGATGTAATCCCCTCGAATTTGTAATCAGCACCGGCTGCAGAGAAAAAGTGTTGAGTCTGAGCCTCTCTGGATTAAGATCAGTTTTAGTAAGGTATAATTAAACTTTCCCCCCCCCCCCTCAAGCTATTTATATTTTTAAAAAATGGACAAACATAAAAAAATACTGAAAATATTTACAGTTATTACTGATAAGTCTTGTTCAAGGTTGGCATCTCTGTGTGTGTATATATATATATATATATATATATATATATATATATATATATATATAATCTATATAAATAAAATTAGACTTTTGTCTGTGCATTTCGTGGAATTCAAAAATTTTGCGATTTCTATCCGTTTCAAGCACCTGGGAATCCGGTGCGACCCTAAAAAAAAAAGTTTGTCTGTCTGTCATTCTGTCCGTGACGCTTTTTTTTTTTTTTTTTTTTTTTTAAGCATCATGTAAAAACAACTGAAGCGAATGATATGATATTTGGTGTCATGATAGGTGGTCACTCAACTTAAAACATAGGCGTCGAATTAAAAAAAAATCTTGATTAGATTTTCAGATTTTGCGAAAATTGTTTCAAACTGCATAAATTTGAGTTCGAGCATCACGTAAAAATGACTGAAGTGAATGAAATGAAATTTGGTATCATGATAGGTGGTTACTCAACTTCAAACAGTGTCATCAAATTTTTAAAAAATCTTGATTAGATTTTGAGATTTTGCAAAAATTGTTTCAAACTACTTAAATTTGTGTTCGCACACCACGTAATAACTGCAAAGGTGAAAAAATGGCATTTGGCGAAATGATACGTGGTCACTCTGCTTAAACTATAAGCACCTAAAAAAAAAAAAAATCGATCAGATTTTGGGATTTTGCAAAAATCGTTTCAAACTGAGTGAATCTTTGTTCACGCATTACGTAATAACAACTAAAGCGAATGATATGAAATATTGTCACATGATAGATTTTTGCTCAACATAAACTATAGGTGTTCAATTTTTTAAACATTTTTATTAGATTTTGAGGTTTTGTGAATATTCTCTTAAAATGCAGTTATATTTCTTCAATCATCACATAATAACGACTAATACGAAATTTGGTGATATGATAGGTAGTTGCTTATCTTAATTTATATGTGTTGAATTTTTAAAATATTTTGATTATATTTTGAGATTTTGTGAAAATTGTTTTAAGCTGCTGAAATTTTTGTTCCAGCATCACGAAATAAAGACTGCAGGGAATGAAGCGAAATTTGGTGAATAGATAGGTTGCCACTCAACTTAAATTCTAGACTTCCAAAAATGTTGATTAGATTTTGAGATTTTGCGAAAATTATTTCAATATGCGGAAATATTCATCCCTTCATCACATAATTACGACTAAAGCGAATGAAAGGATATTACTTACTCTCTAACCTGTAATATTTTAACAATACATAAAAATTATAACTTCGTTTTCTTTTCTTTTGGCAGTGTACTACACCCATTCTGTATACTCCTACAATGCTGATGAAAGTTCTTGCTGTTTGGAAATTTGCATTCAGTACTAACCCGTCAACGACGGGTACTTCAGCTAGTATATATATACAGGGTATCCTGTGCTAACGGTGCCCAATGGCTATTTCCAAAGCGTCAGTCAGAGACACATAGTTCTAATTGCAAAAATGCTTTAAATTGTATACTCTATTATATCAAGAAAAATCAAAGTCAATAAATGAATTCCTATAAAAATTACAGAATATAATTTTTATACAGTCCCCTGGTCCTGCCAGTTATATTTAGAAAATTTTTCTTTATACAATTTGATGCACAGGTAAAAAAAAAAAAAAAAAAATCATCCTTCTACAACCAAAATTTCCCGAGTTACAAAGTAGCAAATATTTCTACTTAAGTCACTTCACCACATTTAAAAATGTCCAGTTATGGTAAGCCGTTAAGGGACCATATAAATATTGAAATTTTAAATTGTAAGTTTTAATTTTGTTTTCTGGCATAATGTAGAGAAAGAAGCAAAACTAATTTTAGAATACTAATCTTTAAGTAGAAGGTTATTGTCAGGCTCTATAAAAATCTATTCAGGGTCAGACTTACTAAATCATATATATGTAGCTTGCAGATGCGTAGCACTGAGTATGCTACGCAAAGTACAGGAAGAGTGTTCTACACAGGTGCATTTTAGTATTGCAGCTGAAGGAAGCTAATTTTGAGCAAATGTTGCACTAGCAGTATTTGTAATATTATTTTAACTTTCTAAAATGCATATATTTGTATTTTTAAATGTTTCATTTTCTAATTTAATGTTTAATGAAATGTTTTATTTCTTTGTTTTATTTTCATTTATTTAACACCAGTTCATTTTAAAAAATTCTATTTTCATTATAAGCTATATTTTTATGTTAATTTATTGGATACACATTTGCAATCTACATTCATCTACATCATCTACCATCATCTACAGCAATCTACATCATCTATTGCAATCTACATTCATAAAATAGTTAATGAAATTGCTAATAAATATTACGAGGCTCAAACCCATGTACATTAATTTTTCTCAAATTCATTTTGTATACAACCCCTATTTGCATCTCGAAAGTGCTCTAACTTTAAATGGCTGTAACTTGGTAAATTATGGTCGTAGAAGAATGAATTTTTTTTTTTATTGTACATGAAATTGAATAAAGAAAAATTTTCTAGATATAACTGGTATGACCAGGGGACCATATAAAAATTTAAATTTTGTGTTTTTTATAGGAATTGATTTATTGACTTTGATTGTTTCTGGTATAATAAATTATATAATTTAAAGCATTTTTGCAATTGGAACTAGTCTCTGACTAACGGTTTAGAAAATAGCCTATTTATAGCACTGGACACCCTATTTACAGAATGTATGTATCTTGGTGCGCCTGCCTTGATGACATCCTGCTGGCACTCTTGACCAAGTTATTGCTAAGTTTCTTATTTAAAATGAAAGCTAATTTAAAAAAATCAAAATCTTCTCTGTTCAACATTTTAAATAATTTAAAAGAGTTCTTACATTATTAAAAATGTTCATTAAAATTGGCAATAACTACAACCGAACTAGAAGCATTCCTCATATTTACTTATTTGAAATGCACCTTTAAAACTACTACCTTTTGCGTTTGAATTATGAATTCTTTTCTGCTAATGTGATTCCCCCCCCATGGTTATGTTTTATTATTTTTTATTTTTAGGATCTGCCTGAATTTTTTGAAGATAACCTTAGTACCTGGATGTCATATTTTTTGAAGTTACTAACACTAGAGAACAAATTGTTGCAGACTGTAAGTTTTTTCATTTTTTTTCATCAGGTTTTAAAGTGCCCATGTTATAGTATAATTCTTTTATATTTCATCTCAATAAAAAATTTAATGTTTAAACATACTTTAAAATATCATTTTCTTTCTCAAAAATTTCAGATCAAAAACTTTATATAAGTTTCTTATGAATTGATTTGTATAATAACATCTGAATAAGTGTTTATTAGAAAAATGTCAAGGGTATTACTGAGTATTTTCTTTTATATTTAGAATCTGTTTCAAATAATTTTCCTGCCCAATAAAATAAAATGTGAAAAATTTAGTGCTCTCCTTGATAAAAGTTTATTTTGTTTCATGCAAATGCTTTATCATCTAAAAAATTTTTGGTACTTACACATCAAAACGAGCACTAGCAGCATAGCTGCCAACTCTTCCTGTTTTCCAGGAAGTGTTCCTGATTTCGAACGTTTCTTCTGTGTTCCTGCAGGAAGATAAAATTTCCCTTTTTTTTTTTTTTACTTTGCTGCCATCTTCCCGTACATACTGCTAAAAGTAAAAGAATAGCAAGTAGGATATTTTTAAAGAAAGAAGTATGAGGATTTCAATGAATTTCCAGTTTTGAACTCAACCCCTCTCTGAACTGTCACACCTTTTTGAAGTGTTTTTTCCATTTTTTCCTCCACTCCTCCAATTACTCAGCCGGCAGTAACTATAAGCATATAACAGGCTGATGGCATCAAGCTACCCTAATTCACATGTGCTAATTTGTGAAGCATCAAAAAAAGTCTGAAGTACTAAAAAAGCAAGTTGGTAGTAAAATTTAAAATTACTTTTCAACTGTTTTTTTAAATGCCGAGTGCTTATTTACAAAATTTTTAAAGAGGCACAGTTTACCAGTAAATGCTGCCGATCATACAGATGAAAGATGAAAGATGTTTCCTAATTCAGAATAAGGAATAAAATAATTCAGAATATGTTGGAGAATTAAATCTTCTGGAATCATTGCGGATCGAAAAAGAAAAAATTGATTTGTAAAATTTGGCATTAAAGCTGCAAATCCTTACTTAGGCCAAAACAAGCCAATGCTGTTTGTAACCTTCTATTCACAAAAACAAGCAAATTCAACAAATTTCAGATTCTTTCTTGTTTGTACAGTTTATATAACCAATATTTTACATTTATGTAGAAGTCCATTATAATACATAAGTTTCTCCTTAAAGTGCATAGGTATTAAAACTGGCATGGATATTACAACATACAACTATTTTCACTTTACATCGTTGTCCATTTTAATATGTTAGTAACCGTAGTACAAATAGGTAACCTCCTGTTTCAGTTTATATTTCGAATTAATATAGTACACTTTTATAAATATCTTTAAACTGTTTTAACACTTTTAAATCAACCTTTCCAAAATACAGCCTTGAATATAATACATTACCTTGGCGAAATCTCAAGCTGTGAGTCTGAAACCTATGGTGTACAGTTGTGCATTTCCCCCTCTGATGAGGACAATGCATTTTACAGTGTTTTGTTGTTTTAACAATGACTTGCTTGGGGAGGTTTTTTCTATATAAATTTTCTAAATATTATTAAACGCATGTTTTCTTTTATGCTGCTTTTTTAAGCGCTAGATAACATGTGAAGCAACTGTAATTTTGTTGTATTTTTAGATAAAGTTCAACTATATATATATATAATATAAAATAGCTTAACTTACATAAAATGGGTGAAATATTAATTGAAAGCACATTATAACAGATATAATACGTAATCATGAGAATAAAAATTATATATATATATATATATATATATATATATATATATATATAGCACATAACTGGATATTTACTTTTAAAAATCAGTTAATAAAAGACAAACTACAAAATGAAAATAATAAATGGTTTTATTTTAACAAATACACAGCTTGTAAATAAAAAAAATAATTAACTTGATTGTTGTACACCAGGGAGGAGAAAAAAAAGGCTATTGTGCACAGAAAGTAAAGGCAGTAATTATGTAATGATGAGAACCTCATACATAAAAGCTTACTCGGCTATAGTTTTTGTGATTTTCTTTGGATAATGGAACAAATAGTTAAGGACTTAGGATTTTTAAAGAAAATTACATTAATTTCTAATAAAAATTTTGCTATGCATAAATTTAATATTCATAATCTTTAAATTAAAAAAACTGTACAGTTAAAGTACATTTAAGATGTTACAAAATTAGTTTTGATTTAATAAAAACATATAAAACATTATTTAATACGGCGGATTTATTAGTTAAAAGTTTTTATTTGGGAATACCTTATTCCCCCGTACACGATATATACCGTACACGATGGGATGACGTCATTCACCAAACTTTCAAGAAGAAGAACGAAGAAGATATAAAAAGAAGCCGCCATTAGTGAGAGATCCAGAAACGACTGAAGATGGTTATGTGTGTAACCGAAATATATATCGTGTACGGGGGAATAAGGTATTCCCAAATAAAAACTTTTAATTAGTTTTGATTATTTGGAATTCAATGCCACTTTATACTTCTTTTACAAGATCATTCTTATGTATCAGCTTAAATTAAAACTTTTAGGAATAACTTATGTTTTATGTAAAATACATTAGAATGCAAAATTTCAGCTCAATTGCAGATTTGAAATTAGCAAAAAAATTATAAAATGTAATCCAGACATTTTACATTGATCTTTTAGATACATTGTGAGTTAAATAGTTTCAAAGATGCTAGTACAATTATAATATTAAATAAATCAATTCTATTTACCTCTTTTTCAATTCAGAAAATATTATTGTCCTTTAAAAAGAGTAAGTTTTGTGTTAAAACTACGTACTTTATTGCTCTGAAGTTTTTCTGTTTCAACTTTACCTGAATAGTACAGTCGTATTTTTAGATATTCAAACAGAATGGCTTTTATCAAAAAACTTCTATGATTATCTAAAGGATCATGATTTAAAATGTGTTTATGCATATCTAAAAATATATTTGGGTAATTTTCTATGATACATTTAACACTATCTGAAATTAACGAATTCATAATATATTTTTGTTGAAGTTTTCCAGAAGCTTGAGTAGTTCGAAAAGATTTTTCAGCTGCTCTACATATTTTCACAACACTAGCAGATGGAACAGTTAATCCTCCCCTATTTTTTCTAACTAATAATCTATTCTGCAAATAATTTACTGTTAAGCCTTCATCAGACAGAGAAGATATACATGAATCTCATTTTAATGCCCTTTTCAATTTTCTAACAACACTACCTGCAATGTATGCTACAACATCACTAACAAAGTCTGAAAATTGCTTACAAGTTGTTAATGCAAAAGAATGATCTTGGATAACAGAATCCTCAGCAAAATCAAAATCACCTTTAAAGGTATCTGTAGAATTGAAATTGATTGACTTTAGGTATATATTAGTGGAATTGCCTACATTCAAAATATTTGTATCATCTAAAACTAAGCAATTTGCACTACATGAAGTCATGATATGATGGTGCATTAGTAGCCTAACATAAGCTGATTTGAATTGTTTTGCAGTAGGGTTGTTGTTGTGACCACCTTTGGAGCGTATAGCACTGAAAAATAGCACAAGGTGATCCTGTGATAATTTGTATGTGAGGAAAAAGTTTAATGGATGGGGTGAAATTTCACATAGCTCAATATACAGTGATCTAACACTATTTATGCAAATCAAAAAAACCCAAAAATTCAGTTTTCCTGTTACTGTTCATTATAAAGTCACCATTTCTACTTGTTTTTAAGTTTGTAATATATTCTTCTGCTGTATTTAAAAAAAGTTAATATTTCTCTTTTATTTTGAACTTGATGTTTGAGCATTTATATATTCTTTATTCAAAGGAATTTTGGATTGTTTTCATGCAGAAATTGTGTCTTTTCTATTGTAACCAATTTAGCATTAGACCAAATTACCAATATGTACATTATCAAACTGTTGAGACAATTAATCATAAAAGGATTTTACCTAGTTAAAAACATTAAAAATTATGGTTTAAATGACTGTTAAAAACTATGCATTTCAGCCAACAACATCGCCATCATCAGGTTGATCTGTCGGCATCTGGTTCTTCACAATCTCTGCACTTGAGGAGGGTGTGCCAAATGCTGTCAATGGAATCCCTTGAAATTTTAAATACAAATGATGCCATCAACAACATCAAGCACGCATGCCTACATTGATGACATTTTACACACCCTCCTCTAGTGTAGCGATGGTGGAGAACCAGATGTCGACAGAACAACCTGATGTTCTGTCGTTGTTTTCAATTAGGTCAGCTCACTCATCTGCTTCATATACATCATTTACAAATCCTTTTAATTTTTTAGTTAATAAGCTCACATCCACAACTTTTAATTAACCTAACATTATTTCATTACAAAAGAATTCCCTATCATTTTTACTACTTAATACAAGCAGAAAAGATTTTAATAAATTTCAACATGGGTATTGTAGTGTTAATACATGCGCTAAAAATTAGTGATGTACCGAGCAGCATTTTGACAGAGTACTTGTCTGAGTTACTGAATGTCAAGTAATTGTATATAAAGGATAACTGACTTGTACATGAAGAAACTTTTCTTTAAAAATGAAAATGTGTTCAGATTGATAGATTATTTATAAATTTCATCATTAAAATTTCTTATTTTAAAATATGGTTAGATGACAAATTGCATTGGTATACATATTTTAGAAGGTTAGAAACCTCACATATTTTATCAACCTTTCAAGTAAATTAGGAGTTGTCACAAATTAATTGTTTCATCTGTTCAATCTGGTTAGCAGAAGATAATAAGTGCCAGCAGTTCTCATGCAAGAAATGTCATCTGGGAATCGTCCAAGAGTAGCTCAGTCCCTTGGACTGAGGGGGGTCCAAGGGTAGGACTCAGTCAAACAGGTTGAGCACCCTCATGTTAAGCAACAGTTCTGGGTTTAATTCCCAGTTCTGGAATTTGCATGGGTATATTCTTTCATTCAAAACTTTTGCAATAACATGCATTTAGACTGTCAGTAGCTAATTGAGAGTCAGTTTTATAAAACTAGTGATATTAGACCCATTGCTGTACTGATCAAGCTTAGCAAGTTAGTTAAACCATAACAGTTAGCAACTTTATTTTAAAAGCGTTTTCTATGATGCAAAATTACCAGCACAAACTGATTTTTAGAATGTATCCTATTATGACAAACTTCAGTTCTACAAATATTTTAGATTAACAAATAAAATATTTCTATTCAGCAAAAATAATATAGTATATAAATTCATCTAATGCAATTTCACTTCAACAAATTATTCTGAATTGTGTCTGAGATAAATGCTCGGTGAAAAGCAAAGTAATGAAAAATGAGAACAGAAATCAAAGTTAGAATGCTTGATTTTAAATAGATTCAAAAGGAAAACCGCAGTTAGTATTAAATATGTGATCTACATCACAGCATGTCACCTCAAAATGTGGAATAATTGGTATTTTTACATCACAATTTTCAATCCATAAAATGTAATTATTAAAACCTTTTTTCCATAGCATTTCAATGTACCCGCGTTTTAGACTTCAAAAAAGGAGGTACTATGTTCGATGTGTGTATGTATATATATATATACATATCTTTCTATATATGTACACCAATAATTTTTTACCGCATGGACCAATTTCAAAAATTATTTTTTACTGGAAAGGGGATAGCTCAAGGATGATCCCATATTAATCTAGTCACATTCTAATGATATCATTCCAAAAAGTCCGGTGGTGTTGGGGTTAAACCATTGCTTAAAGCAGGGATGGGCAAAATACAGCCCGCGGATAAATTTTAATTTGCCGGTCCAACAGAAATTAAAGAAAATATATATTTATTTATTATATACCCCTATTAAGAATTATGAAGATGACTTGAAAAAATTGCATTTTGAGTTCGAATGCAGATTTCAAGATTTCAGTGCCATTCAAACAAAATTGGATATTTTTACCATGCCTTTCAATTTAAATTGTGGAGCAGTGAGGTCAGATTTGCAGCTTGAATTTAATTGAGATGCAATCTAACAATCATCTCAAGCAGTTGTTTTTAAATATGCCAAAGTTAGTTTTACAAATCATTATTGAAAGTAAGTTTCCCAAATTTAATATCTCACCCCAGAAAATCAGTGCTATGTTTGCTTCATTTTATATATGCGAACAAGTGTTTTCAACTATGAACCTTAGCAGGGTGTCTACTGCTCCGGAAAGTCTGGGAAATTGGAAAATGGGTCCGGAAAGTCGGGGGAAAAATCGTGAAATTGGATAATGGGTCCGGAAAATTCACAAAAATAATCAATTTTTTTTTTTTTTTTTTTTTTTTTTACCCTTTCTTTCTAATTGTCAGACTGGAAACTGAAAGCAACTGCAACACATTTTTGGGACCGCGAAAGCATCAAGCGATGTTTTGTATAAGGAGTGAAAAATGGGGGCTCTTCAATCTTGACGGGAGGGTAAAAGACAAATTAGCTTACTTGGTAACTTATGGCTTAGAACCGTATTGCCAAGAACAGTTAGTTAATTCTATTCGCAGAAAGTGCGACTACTTCTGTTTCTCAATTGATGAAAGCTTAATCCTGCATACTTGCAAGACAAGGTAGGGGCATTTTGCAGTATCCCAAAGTAAAATGCATTAGTCAGGATTTTTTTTCCCGGGAGCTCCCAAAAGTCAGGAAATTGACTTTCAGAAATTTGGTATACACCCTGCTTAGAATTCTTTCAGAAGTAGACAGACAGATGAGCATTTAGCCTAGTTCCTTAGAATCAGTGCATCACACTACGAAACTCAATATAAAGAACTTTTAAAAATGAAATTGCAATTTCATTCATCTCATTAACATATTTAAATTGTAATACTTGTATATCGTTTTTAAAATTTTAGAAAAATTTATCTTGTCCCATCAAACTTTTTCGGTCGCGGGCCAAAAATCGAAAAAAAAAAAGTTTGCCCATACCTGGCTTAAAGGGTTGCCAGTAATGGTCCTTCACTTTTTTATGAATTATTATTTGTCTTATTTTTGTTTGCATATTTTTTTACGAATCAGTTCCAATGTTTGACAAAATTCTTTTAATAAAGTTTAAAAATACTGAAATTCTTACAACTACTTGGTATTAGCCGAGTACTCAATCAAAATTTGGCCAGATATTGAGTATTTGTCAAATTGACCTAGTCTGCAAAATACCAAGTAATTACCGAGTACATCTCTACTAAAAATAAATAAACTTTTGGGGTGTGAAAGTGGTCCATAGAACATTCTTATTTAAAGAGTAAATATTCACTTCAAAAAAGTTTGAGTCATGCATGCTAAAAATGTTACTTCTTATAATCTTGCAAAATTTAAGTTTACTATTTGCTTATAGGATGATGATGATCCTGGCTTATTAGAACAGTTAAAATCACAAATCTGTGAAAATATTGATTTGTATGCTCAAAAGTATGATGAAGAATTCAGTGCCTATTTACCAGAATTTGTTACAGCTGTTTGGTCATTACTGACTACCACTGGACAACAAGTGAAATACGATTTGGTAAGATATTTTTCTTTTAGTCGTAATTGATTTTGTATTAATACATTGTATCCCCAATGTAGCAAAACAGTTTGCCTGTGTTTTTGATAGGATTAATGTGAAAGTGTCAATTTAGAAATTATAAATCAGGTGCAAAGTTAGCCAAAAAAAATTTTGATAGAAACCGATACACAATTATTGTTTGTTTGTTTTTTTCACTTTATTTCCAAAAAGGCAAAATTGACTCACAGGTGTTGCCATTTATTTTCAAGAAAAAAGGTTTTAAAATTAGTAATTAAGAACAACAAAAATGTACCTGAGATTAGAATTATTATTTATGTGCTTGCGTTAATTTTCTTTTCCAATTCACAAGCTTTTTTATTTTCCATATAATAAATTGACCTTTAAATATTTTTAATGACCACCATATCAAAATGTTTAAGGCTATTTTAGCTACCATCAGTTTGGCTTTTTAATTTAAACACTGTTCCCGCTGTTCAAATTCTAAATTATTCAAGAATGTATTAAAAGAAACTGGTGCAAGTTAGGGGAAATAAGGAGAAATATCTAAAATATCCAATCCTAACAGTAAGTTATTAATTAAATTATTAAAAATTCTTGCTCAACATGTGTGAAAAGATTTATTATTTTGTAAAAGAATAATTGTGTTAAAATGATAAGCTTGCATACTTTATAAAAAAATTAAGCTTATGTAAATTCTCATTTTCAAATATACTTTTTGACATTTGTTAATATGAATTGCAAAATTTCTGTAACAATAAAAAAACCTGTAGATTAATTTTTTCATAATTAATAGAGATGCACCGGATATTGTTTTTGCTGGATATGAGATATCCAAAGCTCCTTTGACTGCCGGATATGGATATCCGGCCATATATCTGATCTGATATCTGGCACTAGATATGTTTTAAGTTCTAAGTATGTTTTTTTTTTTTTTTTTTAATGTAATTTCATCTTAGCAATAAATTACAAACATGTTTTGCACATCATCAAACCAATTTAAATATTTGAAATAGAGATGCACCAAATATTCAGCTACTATTCGGTATACTGCCTATTCAGCAGACAAACTGAATATTCGGTTCGACCAAATACTTTAATATTCGGCAACCGAATAGTAAATAGATTTAAGTATTCGACAATTGGTAAACAAATACATATTTTTGAAATCACGAATGAAAGATATAGTATAGTACCATAGTACTAAATTAATTCAACTTGTTACTTACTAATATCACAATCAAATTAGTTTTAAGTAAGAGAAAACACTCTGTTAAATTTAAATTTTGTTCTTTTCAATTTTTCTTAAATCTTAAGACACATCACATTAACCTTACTATTAATAACTCATTTAAATATGAAACAGTAACCAGAGGCAAACAGAAAATTCATAACATTAAGTTTCATAAATATGTACAGTTAATAAATGGCTTTCTTTATAAAATATGCAGGTAAAAAAATTATCATTTCACTAATATTTAAAAATATTTATTAATACTATAATATTTATTAATGCTATACAAAAGAAAACACTTTGATATTAAATTTTGCAGCATTTTAATTTCTGAAGTTTTAACCGTATGAAATATTCAATACTGTTTAAAAACAAACTAATTAATCATTGCAATCAAAGTTTAATAACAGTTTAATAAATTTTAACCAAATATTCGATATTCAGCTGAATATCCAGTTAGAATTTGTACCGAATATTCATTATTCGGCTAAATATGGTATTCACTACATCCCTATATTGAAATGTAATTTACAAAAACTATCTCTTTAAAAATATGTACATTGGGTGGCCAAATTATTGTACTCACTTGAAAATTTTCATCTTTCATGCATTTTTAAGGTTTAACTTACTTGTTAAACTCATAATCAGGATTCAGAAAAACCCGGGTGCCTGGTCACCCATTCAACTAAAAAATATCCCTTGGCTCCTAGCTTTTTCTTTCATTAATATAAATCAATATATATGTGGCTCCTAAAAATATTTTCATGACACCTAATATATTGCAACTTTTTCAACCCCTGCTCATAATATTGTTTCAGCAATTACCTTTATAGGTTTATTAGCTTAGGACAGTACAAGTTCAATAATAGAAATAAAATTCAAAATACAATTTCAATATTTAGTGAATCTTTCGTTTTGAGCAGTTACATTTTGTATGTGCTGCAGCATGCTGGCAATGCATTTTTCATTATTTCTTGAAGGGCTGGTGTAATGTGCCATGCTTTAACAATATTTTCCGTCAAGTTGCTTTTGTTAGCAATTATTTTGTGGTAGCAAATTTAATTTTTTTTGGCTGCCCATACATTTTTTATCAGTTTGAGGTCTGACGAGTTGCCAGAACAGTCCAAAAGGGATATTTTTTATCTTTTGCAAATTTAATGATTTATTTTAGCTTCATGGCATAGTGCTAATTCCTGCATAAGACATAATTGTCATCTGTAAACGGTTCCTTCATCTGCAGAAGCAGTTGAGTTTCCAAAACTCTCAGACACTAGTCTTGACACATAGTGCTTTCAAAGAAATATAGTCAACCAATCCTCCTTTAAGCTAATTACGTAGAATACTAACGTAGTCGAATTTTTCTCACTGTATTGAATGCAACTATCTCTTTGTTGGGTTTGGGTGGTCCAATCTTTGCTGAAGGGAATAATAAATAACGTACAGCCCTTAGTCTATTTAAAAGCCCCTTTTCCACTGGACAGCTATATGGCCTAGAGGCTGGGCAGCAGAGAAGAAACAGAATGAACTGTTCAAGGGATATGAAATCTGATTCCTTCTTATCAAGTTTGTACTTCACAACGTATTGCTTCACTTTTGCGCTTATTTAGTTTTTCCGAGAAGAATTTCCAGGTGGTCGGGCTCCCCCCTCCCCCGAGAAACAAGCGCTGAACGAAGATTTTAAAAGGCAAATTTGGTTTGTGTGCTTTGAAATTTGTGAAGTATTTTTTACAATACATAAAATAACGATAAATATTGGTAAACAAGTTGAAAAGCGCGGGGCCTAAGGCGTATGCCTGTTACGCCTTATGGGAAATCCGCCACTGCAATTGGGAACATAGGTAATTTTTTATTAGACTTTTATGGGTAGCTCAAATAATAAGTGAAATATTAAGGATAAATGAAAGATTTCTTTTTAAATGTAAGTAAAAATATGAATTCAGTTTGAATAGGGAGGGGGCGTATCAAGATAGCTCTGTAAAAAATTACGAAAATGGCTATTTTTAGGAATTTTTATCTAGTTTCCTACTAATGATAGAGATGCAAATTCTGTTTCAAAAATTAAGTCCTCTTTTAACTATATCTGCTATTTTTTTCAAGTCATACTGATAAAATTTAATTTTTAAATAAATTTTTAATTTGATGTTCCCAGTTTGGAACATTGGCCTGCTAAAGGTTAAACTATTTTGTAAAAAAGAATCTTTTGTTCCCTTGACATATACAAAAGGTTTGTTGTTTTAACATGTCTTTTTTCAATAGTTTATTTTCCTCTTTATGATATTTTGAGATAATTAGGTAACAGATTTACTAGCATTCACATTTTTTCCCTCAAGATTTTATTCATGATTACATTTTACACTCTCTTTTAATAATATTATTAATTTTTATTAACATTAATACTGGGCTGTCAACTGCTCTGCATTTTGCTAAGTTTTGCAGTAAATAATTGTTTTGCTCTGCATTTCCTTCCTCAGTTCTCTAAACATATACTTTTAAGATTTTGAGATTTTATTATATTCACAAATTTACATCAGAGCAGGATAGCAAAACGTGTAAGACCTGTCTGATAAGAAAATGACAAATATCCTGTACTTAAGTTTTCTCCCCTCTTTTTAGCTTGTAAGCAAAGCCATTCATTTTCTCTCATCTGTTGCTGAACGTCCGAACTACAAGAAATTATTTGAAGGCCCTGATATCTTAAGCTCTATCTGTGAAAAAGTTATCATACCAAATATGGAGTTTAGAGGTAACTTTCCATATTTTATAAGACTTATGTGTGTATAGTTCTGTTAATTATAGCTGTGAATCAAAATAAAAGAGAAAATTGGCAGAGCACACACACATTCACTCTCTCTTTACCGTCATTTAAATATTTTTAAGTATTCATTTACATAGGGCTTCAAAATTACATGTAAAAACAACAACAAAAAAATCTGTGAAGCTCAGTTTTTAACTCTGTTCATCTTAAAATATTGAGAATTAAAGTTGCTTTTGCTGTAAAATAACCTAACTGCAGTTTTAAGGTATTTAAAACAATAAACATGTGTGTATATATATATATATATATATATATATATATATATATATATATATATATTCCGTTTAATCAAGCATAGAATTTCTATATACATTTAAGTTATATTAGAAAGTGAATTGTATAAAAATTTGACATGAGCCAAGAAAATTTTGTCATAAATAAATAAATAGATTTTCTGTTATAGCATGACATTATTTTAAGTTTATAAAAAGTTATTTGGAATCTTTTTACTATTTATAATATGAGTAATTATGTATTCATAAAAATAAAGATCAGCTCCAGTAAAGTTTAAGTGAGTAGTACAAATTAGTGCTCAACTGTAGAAGACCGTAAAATTAAATAATATCTAAATATTTTTTTTTTTTTTTTTTTTGCAAATTTAATTCTGTTTAATGGTTGCTATTGTATAAAAATCAGGGAGCCTAATATTGTAAGTGTAACTGACTTTAATTATGTTGAGTATACTTTTGTTGAATCCACAATAAATAGCTATTTAATTGAACATAATGTTATATGCAAATATATTAAATTGCAATTAAAATAAAAAAATTTAATTTGTGCTTTAATTGATAAATGTTTTTTTTAAGAGTGTGATGAAGAACTGTTTGAAGATAATCCTGAAGAGTATATTAGACGTGATATGGAAGGTTCAGGTATGTTTTTGTTTTTCTAAGTTTATGAAAAGTTATTTGGAATATTTTTACTATTTATAATAAGAGTAATTATGTATACATAAAATAAAGAGCAGCTCCAATAAAGTGTAAGTGAGTGGTACAAATTAGTGCTCAACTGTAGAAAACAGTAGAATTAAATAATATCTAAACATTTTTTTATTTAATAATTTTTTCATAACTGAAAATTTTTAAATCATTTATTCTTTATTTGATATTTTTTTCAGGGATGGGTGCGAATTTTTCAACCTTTCCCAAAAACTAGTGAGATTTTTTTTTTTTTTTAAACGGGTGAGAATTTCTCAGTTATAAAATGTGGCTTAGGAAAATACCCAGTAGGTAAGATATTTATAAATTAGTATTTACCCCTGCATCAGGTTATGATTTTGAGTTATTTTTATTGCACATGGCTGGGGTTCCAAGTTTGTAAGTCAGGCCCAGTTACATGCAATAAAAATAACCCAGTTGAGGAACAACAGTGTCCCCAGGACCCTCTATAGACTTAATGAGTTCTTGAGAATCCACTTACACTTTGTGTTAAACTTACAACTGTTTTCATTATTTTCTAATCTATATATATATATATACATATATATATATAATGTTGTTGTTGCTTATACCCTCTGACAACCGCATGCAGTGCCAGATCCTCCATACAGAGAGAGTGGGGGCGCCTTCCATTTTTATTGGGCTCCAGTAGGAGGAAGTCTGACTTTAGTCCGAGGTCCCCTAATTTTGAAGCAATTCCAGAGGAGGGACCAACCCCCTAAAATCGGCACCCCAAGAGGTAGCGTTAAACTTGGAGGAAATTGGAGCCACGATGGATTTTATGTGTACCAGCTGCCATTAGCGTACACGGTCCCACAGCAGTCGAGCCAACAGCGAGTTGACCCTCTGGACAAACTGCATACCTGCCAACTTGTACGGTTCGGCCGTACAATGTATGGATTTTAGCTTAGTTGTACGGTTATACGGCCGCAAGGCAAAATTGTACGATTTTTTGGCAAAGTTTAGGCTAATGTGATTTTATTTACTATGTGTCAAATTTTAGTGGTTTTGTGGAGTATTTTAAAATTTAAATCACCAATTGATGTTATGTCGAACGTAAAAACGCTAGATTGTTTTATTTCCCATATTTACGCTAATACCCCCCCTCCCCTACCTTTTCTGCCTTCTTCCACTGATACACTGTAAACAGGAATTCCCTCCGATCTCTGATGCTGGGAAAGCTATGATTGGCTCACAGATTTTTTTTCTCCCTCCCATCCGCGGCTTGGCTTGTGACGTGTTAGGAGAAGTGGGATGGGAGCATTCGTAATCGATATGCCGAGTGTCCATGCTTTGACAAATTTTGCTGCTGCACATGCACGGAGGTGGATGCGCATTCGTTTAGAAATATCCCATCCGTAAGCACAAGAGCAACTTTCAATCACAAAGAAACGTTGCTCATGCACGTGTTGATGAAATTGTCCAGTGTAGTTTGAAGTTGTGAAATATTAATTTGAAATGTCGAAAATTAAACATAACCAATATAATAAAGTTTTCCTTGATTCTTTTACAAAGGAATATCCGTGTATCGTCAAATCGCGAAGGGGATGCAATTTTGCTTTTTGCTCTGTGTATAGGACCGACATCAAAATTGTGTATCAAACATGAATAATCTTGCTATATCAAACATAAATAATCTTGCAGACAAGTAATTTTCAGTTGTTGTTGTTGTGTGTGATTATGGCAACGCTAGACTAGGGCGATCTGCCAGGGGGGGTGTCTTGGCAGGAGGACTTTCTAAGGGGTTCTAACGCATATTCACCTTACATCTGGAGAAAACCTACCAAAACTCCGGATCGACAGCCGCGCGATGGGACCCGAACCCGGGACCTTCACACTTCAGCCATCTACCATTTTCAGTGGCAGAACCACTTGTGCCATGGTGAGGCCAAATCATTTTCAGATATAGTCTATTTTTTAAATTTATATTTCCAAATATGTGCTCACATGAAGTATGTGGAAAGGATGTTTGCAAGCCAGTAGATGAAGTCAGGGATGAGCTTCAATCTAAATTTTGCAATTTGCAAATTGATAATTTGCCCGAGGAAGTTCAATCAGAAGAAAGAATGGGCTAAAAATTGAGATTGAGAAAATTAACAGCTGCTAGTGGGAAATTTAAATATGATCGAATGTTATGCTGAGCATATTGACTATACCGCACAGTAATGCTGCTTGTGAACGTTTGTTTAGCAGTGTTAAGAAAAATAGAACACAATTTCATAGTTTTTTGTCTAATGAAACTTTGGAAGACATTTTAATTGCAAAAAGTAAACTCAAAGGCCTTTGCTATGAGCAAGACTTTGATAAGGATTTTTTAAAAGCAGCCAAATCAGCTACTTATGAACATTTGCACTCTAAAGATACCAAATAAATGCCCCTCCTTTCCTATATGTGCATATGTATTAAAAATAGTGTACTAAATCTAAATAGTAATTTTAAAAATTGTGTTTGATGACATTTTATCTTTAATAGGCATATTTATTGCGTTACTGTGTGACACCGTGGTATTGTAAGATTTTCAAAAATTGCATGTTGGCAGGTATGAAACTGGATTCTGCTTCTCTTGCAGTGTACTTATGGGAATACAGCCTAGTACCCAGACCACTGCGGGACATTCATATATATATATGTATATATAATAGAAACCCCAAAAACTCAGCAAGGGACTCAATATAATTAATTTTATGAGTCCCTAGGACCCACAAATTGAAGCCACTGCTACCCGTGGGTAGACATAACACCGAATTCATTAATATAAATGAGTTCAATAAACAATCACATGAGAAATTAAATAATTCTTGTACGAAAGCGACTTATTAAAAAAAAGTGCCCGAATCTTTCGAAATGCAAGAATTCTGTGTAGAATTAAACTGATTTGTAGGGTGTGCGAATTTCTCACAGTAATAATTTTTAATGTCAGAAAAAGAAGAGAAAAAAATAAAGTGAGATTCTCACGTTTTAGTGAAAACACTGTTTTTGCATTTAATATATGTTAAAACATAGAAACTTAATCATTTTAATCAATACTTTTAAAGTAACATTTAAAATATTCCTTATTAAATTACCTAAGTTTAATACTAAAATTAATTCTAGTTCCATGTACCATTATTCTTGAGAACCATGATTCATCGTTTTTCATGGGGTGCATAAGAAAAAAAAACAATGAATGCGGGAAAACGACAAATGCAGGTTAAAGTAAAATACAAAGAAAGCAATGTTTATGCATACATGCAATGACTGTAAATGAACATATATTAATTTGTTGTGAAAGTGTAAAAAAAAAAAAAAAAAAAAAAAAAATCAAAGTGAAACTTAATAACAGAAAAAAATCAGTAATTTTATGTTGAGATCTTCATTATTTTTATATATTAAACAGTAAATTTTAAGGATTTACAATATCTTTCTGGACCTTTTCTATGATTTTATATTTTTATTAAAAAGTTCATACATTTTCAAAAACTGTTATTGGTTTAGACAAACTTCATACTAGTGTATTCTCAGTTTCATCAGCATGAGCATTATCGTTTGCTTCACCATTATTTTCATTTTTTGCATTATCACACATTTCTTCCATAATTAAGATACCACATGGCTCAACATCTTGTGATTAACGGATGTATAATCATAAAATTTCATGCTATACACATTCTCTTTAAATAGGTAAACACATGTGATATGCTCAAACCAAAAAATCATACCAAGAAGCAATTACAGTTTATATGCCATACCAATCCACTTAACCTTCAATTTCATTTTGTTCAGGAGAAAAATTTTATGGCAATGAATCTGGGAAAGTCACGTTTAGACGAACGATACATCTGGTTTTTTCTAACATTGTTCAAATACAATTTGTGCAGCAACCATAAAAATAAAATGATCAATACAGGAAAACAATGAATGTGGGAGCAATAGATCAGGGTTTTGCTTTATTAAAGAAAAGTTACAAAAGTTACCAACCTATGAAATACCTAGTATTCCATAATACTTGGATTGGATTGTGTATTACGGCAAAGCTACCTGACTGAGGGCTGTCTGCCTAAGATGAAGTGCCTTGAGTAGAGGTTTTTTAAGGGGTTTTAACATGTATTCATGTTACATCTGGAGAAAGCTGCCCAAAACTCCAGACCATTACATCGATGGCCACGTAATAGGCTTGAACCATTCACCTTCACTCTTCGGATATCGGGCATGGATGGGCCTCCATAATACCTGACTCGCTATCTTGGAAAATGAACTTATGAAAAATGATGGACAAAAACTTTAGGAGACTGATGGATAAAACATTTTCAGTTTTTATTTTTTATTTAAACGGCCACAGTATGACAAATTGTAATTCTTTTTGTGTGCATTATTCACATAATTTTTGTGTCATGCTTAACATCAATGTTCAAGTCATATGAGTAATAGTAACCTAAAAACTTACTTTCAAAAGCTCTTGAAAATCGCAAACCATTGTTCTGTTGCGAGTGGTACAACACCTAGCAGTCAACTCTCCCTGCTCTGCATCATGGGAGTCTTTCTTGAGTAGTTCATCGTATACCCACATGATAGCAAAGCAAGATACATCACAGCTTAAACCTTGGTATTCCATATTTCCTGACTAATCCACAATACCTTCCTCTCCTCTATACATATCTTTCTTCCAGAGTAAAAATTGACTTGTTTTAAATTTTATTGTTGTATCATTTTCAAAGTAACAAAAAAAAAAAAAAA
The DNA here is from genome assembly GCA_038373885.1 of Cheiracanthium punctorium. Taxonomy (NCBI): domain Eukaryota; kingdom Metazoa; phylum Arthropoda; class Arachnida; order Araneae; family Cheiracanthiidae; genus Cheiracanthium; species Cheiracanthium punctorium. The sequence continues at coordinate 289,905 of JAWZYV010018863.1, read as the reverse complement.
AAAAAAAAAAATCTTTGTGAAGATCCAAGTTTAGATATGAATGAAAATGATGTGAAATAATTAAAGTGAAAGTTGAAACAAAATATTTTTTTCAGTGAAAGAAGTATTTATGAACTTAACATGTTCATACTTTTTCTCTTAATTGCTTTTCAGTTGCTATACCATTGTATGTTTTGTGTGCTTCAAAATTGCTTTTCTCCTTTGTCATTTTATGTATTTAAAATTATATAAATTTTGCATTTAACATTTATTTGATTTTTTGAAAGATAAATTACTTAATTAAACTGAATTTATTTATTTGTTTAGAAATAAATATTTAAGTTTAATTTTACTCTATTTGTAATATTTTCCCCAGTGTCCCAAATTTCGCTTATGATTTTAAAGCAACTTATGGTTTCTCTCTCTCTCTTTCTCTCTCTTCCTTTATGCATGTAAGTATAATTACTGTGTTATAAATAATGTGCCTTATGAATTGCTGTCTTTTATGAGTCCTTTGGAGCATATGGTCCTTGCTTGGTTCTAAATGTCCAAAAACATTAAAGTGACTGATCCAATTGCACTATGCACTATTGCCTTAGAAATTATTTACACTTGTTTCCCACCTGATGAGTGGCTACACATTTACATTGATGGTCCCTTTTGGGTTTTCTTCAGGGTGCTGGCACTAGTGTTTTTAGTGGGTGTTTTTTTTTTTTTTTTAATCTTTTATCTATATATTGGATCATTTACAACTCACTTTAATAGAGAACTTGAGGTTATCTACGTGGCACTCTAGAAACTTGTTTGTCTTACACCTCTTGAAAACACAGTACTATTTTCAGATTCTATCACTGCCAATTTGAAGGCAGTCATCAAACTGTGGTCTTTGGGTCATCTTTTGGGCTGACCTTTCAAAAAAAAGGGGGGTACAGGTATTCTTCAAAAGTGAAGTGATTGCCTTTTCATTCAGCTAAATTAGAGATGAAGAGAACTTCCAGACAGTCATTTTTAGAAAGTGATTCCATCAGCCTTTCAAGTTATTAGGTAAGTTGGAGTGTATAGGCTGATTAATTTTATTTTTTACCATCTATGCGAAAAATTCCAGAGCTGGGAATCGAACCCAGGACTGCCGCATAGCGGCCGTTATGCGGCAGTCCTGGGTTCGATTCCCAGCTCTGGAATTTTTCGCATAGATGGTAAAAAATAAAATTAATCAGCCTATACACTCCAACTTGCCTAATAACTTGAAAGGTCGATGGAATCACTTTCTAAAAATGTATAATATCCGCGGCGTAATGGAGTTGTCGCGAATTAATTGTTTCATCTGTTCTATCTGTGGTTTGCAGAGGAAGATGATAAATGCCAACGGCTCTATTGCGAGAAATTTCATCTGGGAATCGTCCCAGAGTAGCTCAGTAGTAGAGCACCCGCTCGTTATGCGGCAGTCCTGGGTTCGATTCCCAGCTCTGGAATTTTTCGCATAGATGGTAAAAAATAAAATTAATCAGCCTATACACTTCCAACTTGCCTAATTCCAGACAGTCATTTTGTCATGTGACATTCCAAGTGACTGGGGATAAATCCTAGAATATACTATGTAAATCTCCTTGTGTACTGGATTCACAACATTGTGCTACTGTGGCTGTTTTTAGACTTTTTACTGGACATGATTGTCTTAGTGCCTAGTTGTCCCATTTTAATTTGACTAATTCACCTGACTGTGTAATTCTAGGCAATTGTGTAATTCTACGCAAAGAATGACTTGCTCATTTGAACGAGTGTTCTGCACTAAGGAATTTTAATTTTATTGTAACAAAATAATGAAGAGCTCATTACCTGGTGACTTACGGTCAATGGCCTAACACTTGAAAAATAAATTTAAAAATAAATATAGTATTATAAATATCAAGGAATTTACAAATGATAGTTTGGGGGCCACCCAATGTGTGTAGTTGTAATTTAAGTTAGCTAATACACTTCAGTGTTTTATTTGTAAGATTGTATAATTAAATAAGCACTGTAAATTTTTGTATTTATATATTATGTATTTTACAGATGTTGATACACGCAGAAGAGCTGCCTGTGATTTAGTAAAAGCTCTGGCTAAGCACTTTGAAGCTAATATCACTCAAGTGTTTTCTGAATATGTCAATGCTATGTTGCAGGTAAATGTGTTACTTTTTAATGTTGAAAGGTTGTATATTGCTGTTCATAATATTCATAACTAATTTGTACTTCTATATTTTTTATCTAAAATAAGTTATATGTAGATTTTTCTGTAAATGCTCTTAACCAATGATTTGCAAATATTTAAACACTGCCAAGATTAATCTCTTTAGCCTGCCCCTGGCCATCGCAATTAAGCCAGTTAGAATACTGAAGCCTCCGAAAGTGGTTAAGAACAGTATCCCTATAACTTTTGCCCGAGATGCCAAGAACCGGCTCGGGGCCAACAAAGGAGGAACTAGAGCCCGCCTTGGCAAGGAAATCAGCCATCTCATTGCCGGGAATGCCAGAATGGCCAGGAACCCAATACAGAGTAACCTTATTGAGATGAGAGATCTTGCAAAGCTCCAGGTAACACTCCCAAACCAAGTAGGAGGAGATAGCAGTGCTTTGTAAGGCTAACAGAGCAGCCCTACTATCAGAGCAGATGAAGATGTGCTTCCTCCCCCGAGACCCCCGAGAGTAACCAGCCTTTAAACAGAAAACACTGCACATAAGGATAGCATAGACCTCTGCCTGAAAGACAGAGGCATGAAGGCCCAGAGAATAAAAGAGCTTAATGCCATTGTCCGGACAACAAACTCCAGCTCCAGTACGATTACCAAGCTTGGAGCCATCAGTGTACCACACGATACACCTATCTATATATATAAAAGAGAAGAGGAGTTTGTTTATTCTCTATACACGTCCAGACATTTCGACGGATCTGGACCAAATTTGGCATGCTGACTAAATAGGACAAGAGAAAGCTAATGCCATAAAAATGAAATTAATCAGATTTATAGTTTTTGAGTTATTTTATGTTATGTAAGGTTTTTGGCCATTTTTCTCGCATTTTACGTTATCGCGAGCTAAATTTCTGTCCGAATACTATATTTTTTATATCAGCAGAAACTACAGAGTTTTCTTTTTCAAATACAATTTGTTACAAAATCGTAGTTACATTTGCCGATTTTTGGGAATTTTTTAAAGGAAATCCTGTTTCAAAGAAAATGTACGGCTTTTAAAAATATGCTATTTTTAAACTGTCGCATCGAAAAACCCAACGGGCAAAAATTTTCCATCTTTTTGCAGCTGATTAAACATTTATTTCTCCCTTTTTTAAATTTTGAACCATGCAGAAATGTTAATTAGATTTTTTTATATGATTTTTTTTTTTTTTTTTTTTTTTTTTTTTTTTCCCTGAAAACATCGCAAGTTAAAATTCCCTTCCGTGATTGAAGAAACAGCAAATTTCCCTCCCTTTCGTCCTGTGTGAGGTGTAATGTGTAAGTGGGGATGAAGCGTTGCCAAGACAACTGACTTCTTTTTTTATATGGTTTATGTTCTCAGGGTCATTCTAGCATTTAAAAGGAGAATCCGTGAGAAATAAAAGTGCGGGATTTATTTGAAATCGTTGCATTAGGAAGTATGACTCCTGAAGAATTTGAAGATAGTATTTTACACGGATTATCAATTCCTCAAGAAGATAGTTACTAAATAATTAGAGCCTCATAAAATATTTATAAATAAATTAAACCCATTGCGAACATTACATGTAAAGAAACCTGTATTTTTAATAAAATAATTATCAAAACCTGGATTTTTAATTCATCTATCATTATTTAAGTTCTTATCTACTGTATATATGCCCAATGATTTACCTCCAGTGATTCTTACTGGATTTAATAAAAAATAATTAGTTTATGGAGTGTGCAGGTATTAGTGATAAATGACTATTAGAACACAACAGGAAGAAGGAGAGAAACCTAGCCATGTCCAATTCTCGGGAACCTCTGTACGCTGGCAAGTCCACTGTTCATTTCTTTCTTTCTTTTTTTTTTTTTTTCGTTGCTGCGGGAAGTCCCGTGTACCTTTTTTTTATCATTGCAGTGGGAGGATTCACATTCCTTCCCTTTACAATCTCATACCGACGACTGGTTTCTATTTGTTTTTAGTAGTTGCTTACGTATTAGCGATAAAAGACTGTTAAAGCACAGACAGGTAGAAGGGGAGAAGCCTAGCCACGTCCAATACCCGGTAATCTCTGTAAGCTATTAGGTGCCGTGTTCTTTTTTTGTTGTTGTTGTTGCAGCGGGAAGTCCCATGTCCTTTTTTTTATCATTGTAGTGGTAGGATTCACATTCAAGCCTAGCCACGTCTAATTCTCAGTAACCTCTGTATGCTATCAGGTGCCTACTTCATTTTTTTTTTTTTCGTTGCAGCGGGAAGTCCCATGTCCTTTTTTTTATCATTGAAGGGTGAGGATTCGCATTCCTTCCCTTTACAATCTATATATAAGGTCAATGGGCATTTCCCTTCCATTGCACGGGCAACGCCGGGTCATGCTGCTAGTTCTTACTATAATTAGGAGGCTTTCGCCAGTCATCTCTAGAGGGGAAATGAACAGAGAAAGACCCATCAAAGACATGCCTGACAAGCATATTGTCAGAAGGCATGCTGCAGAAAAAATGAGCCTGCATTGAAGAATCAAGATCACCCCATGAAAGGTATTGAGAATAACCCTTCCAGTAGCCCAGGTCCATAAGCCTCTTTCTACAGACCAGGGCCTCAGCCTCAATAAAAGAATGCAGAGGCAAAAGGTTTAAAAGCAAATCAGTGATCGCAGTGGGAGTTGTACGGAGGCAACCAGTGATAGCCAAACACGCCATCCTTTGAACACGGGTAAGATCTTTCCTAGATGAAATTAAGGAAGATCTGGACCACCAACCAGTGTACCCATACGAAATGATCGGCCGAACAATCATGGTGTAGATCCAATGAATAGACCGAGGACACAGGCCCCAAGTCCTACCAATAGCACTCCTGCAAGCCCAAAAGCCACGTTTGGCCTTAGCAAGACAGTAATCAAGCTGATTCTTCCACCCTAAATGGGAGTCAAAGTAAACACCCAAAAACTTCACCGAAGAAGAAAAAGTAATAGGTTGTCCAAAAAAGGAGAACTTAGAAGACCTGAAGTGCTTTGCACTAGGAAAAGCAACCAAACAAGTCTTCGAGGGATTGACAGAAAGCCCAGTACCAGAGCACCAGCTCTCCACCATTTTTAGGGCCGAGTTGATGAAGTCAGTGACCACAGGGCCAAACTTGCCCCTTGCCACAATGGCAATATCATCAGCATAGCCAATATAGTGGACCCCAATACTAGATAACTTTACCAGCAAGGAGTCCACCACAATACACCATAATAAAGGTGAAAGAACCCCACCTTGGGGAGTACCAGCAGAAAGACATGCCACCAAGGTATCCCCCAGAAGCGAAGCAGTGATAAGCCTATACGAGAGCAGATTACCAATCCACTGACAGACAGTTTTATCAACACCCTTGGAAGCAAGGGCTGACAAAATCGTACCAGAGGGAACCCCTATCAAAGGCTCCCTCAATGTCAAGAAAAACAGCAAGCGCCACTTCCTTACAGCAGACACTTTTCTCTACAGTAAAAGCAAGATCATAGAGAGCAGTAGTAGTAGACCTGCCAGGCTGATAGGCATGCTGATTCACAGACAAAGGGGAATGAATAAACAACGTATCCCTAATGTGCCTATCGATAAGCTTCTCAGAGCCTTTAGGAGAAAAGAAGAGAGACTAATAGGTCTGAAAGACTTAGCCTCAAAATAGTTGTCTTTCCCAGGCTTAGGAATAAAAACAACACGTGTGTGCCTCCACAAAGTGGGGACGTACCTTAAAGCAATGCAAGCCCTAAAGATCCTGCATAGAAAAGGAGAAAGCAAAGCAATGCCTTCCCTAAGAAGGATAGGAATGATACCACCCATACCCAGAGTTTTATAAGGTCCAAAAGACTTAATAGCCCAGACGACCCTATCATAAGTTACGATATTGCGTGCAATATCCCAAGCCTCCTTATCACTGGCAGGAGCAGGAGTACACACATTGTCAAGAATGACACAGTTCGGAAAATGAATCCTGAACATCTCAGACAAAGTCTCACTGGCCGATTCAGAAAAGTGACCATTATTCATCTTAACGCAATTAAGGTAGAAGATCTCTTGGCACACCAATTGCTTTATTAAAGCTGGTGAGAGAAGCCTTATAAGCTTGCCCGTCACCCGTTTTCTTGGCTTTATTAAAAAGCCTCCTGTAATTCTTACGCAAGTGAGTAAGCTCAGTCGTCCACCAAGGGATGCGCCTCCTGGCAACAACTGTGCTCACAGGACAAGAATCATTATATGAAGAGCAAATAGCCCCAGTCAAAGAGGAGACGGTGTCATCAATATCACCAGGTGAAGATAACTTACCGCTGATGTTGCCCAAACTACGTTTGAGCCTCTTCCTGTAGGAACCCCAGTCAGCCCTGCGCGGGTTCCTACCTTCGCTCTTCACTAGGAGGTGTCCTTTAATGGAAAAAAGAATTAGTTTATGATCAGATAAAGTAACATCATCCAATACATGCCAATTCTCAATAAGGTCATGACAATGACCATTACAAAGTGTGATGTCAAGGACCTCACTTCTGTTACAGGTAACAAACGTAGGTCTGTTACCCCTATTAAGAATATATAGATTATACAAAAGAATATAATCCAAAAGCTCATCACCCCGAGGATTACAATTGGTGCTGCCCCAGATAGTATGATGAGCATTAGCATCACAGCCTATGACAAGCTTAGCACCCGCAGTGCAGTGTTCAATCAAAGATTTAGCACTGACCGCAAGAGTGTCACTACTGTCAAAAGGAAGATAAGCAGAAGAACCACATTTTTGTCTTTCTGAGTAATCTTTATAGCAACATTATCGCCATCAAGATAATTGGCTAAGAGTAAAGCATGGAGCTTAACATTAGTAACAATACAGGCTCTAGGTCTGACAGCAGTAATATCATATAAGATATTAAAGCCTTTAACATTGAGACCAAGGATGTTCCCATTGAGAGTCCAAGGCTCCTGTATAAGAGCAATATCAACCAGTCCATCAGCAAGACGCTTGCACAGTAGTGCAGAGGCACCCTTACTATGATGGAGGTTAATTTGAGCAACATTAATACAATCCATGACAGAAGCCGGAAGGAAAAGAAAGCAGGCTAGCTGGTAGGACTGGAGCAGTGCACAGACTCCTCCATACCACTAACAGCCAAAACCTTTTCAGCCTCATCACCAGAGAGAGGCTAAAGAGTAGAATCAGATTCAGAGTGAATATCAAGCTCTCCCAACCCGGAGAGGCCAACACTACTCACCTTAGAGGAAGCGTGACCCTCATCGGAAGACATGGCCACGTCCTCAACATCCCCAACATCAGCTTCCGAAGCAGCTGCAGCTGACGCAGGCTTCCTGTTGGGGTCCTGGAGTATCTTAAAGACACCCCGGTCCACCCCCGTGTGAGCACTGAAGTCTGCCTTCCGAATTGCTTCAGCAGCCTCACAGTCCACTTCAAAGATCCGAGTTGAGTGGGGTTCCTCATTAAAATGAAGAGCGTGCCACTCAGTCGACTTCAGCAATGGGTTGAACCGGTTCAGCCGCTTCAACAAAACCTCCGGGTCCTTCGTGATCCTGTCTTTGGTCTTGAATGCAACCTTAACAGGCTTGGGCAGCTCACTGGCCTTCAAAACCTTCAAGGCCTCACCATCCAAAACCTGAGAGTTACCCTCGAATGCAGATTTTATCCACTCAGAGGTAAATTCATCGTCGTACTGGACAATCAGTGCTCCGCTTGCAATCCAGTACTGGAAATCCTCGGCAGCTGCCTGTCCAAAGGGATCGAGTCCACCAACCAAAGGATCTCAGCATTAACCTTCTCCTCACACTCCTTGAGCAACTTGCTCTTGGGAAAGGAGACCTTAACAATAGCCAGCTTGATATACAGCTGAGAGCCTGAGCAAAAGAGCCAGATTGGAGAGACCCCGCACCGGACTTCTTTCTCTTAGCCACAGCAGTAGATGGAGTGCCCAAGACAGGCCTTTGCCTCTTGCGACCCTCATCCTTCTTGGTAGTATCAGACAGCGCCGGCTGGTCAGACCGGGGCTTACCAGACTCAGTCATGGCCCTAGCCCTCTGCCTTAGCCGCCTCTTAGATTTGGAAACAACTTCCTTCCACTCTCCCACAGCATCAGGAGGTCGCTCAGAACAGTGCGCGGCACTACCTTCATCCGTGGTGGGGCAGGGTTGTTTGGAAGAAGGGAGGGCAGTGGAAGCCACCGCCGCATCCCCAGTTTGAGAGCCGAGGCTCTCCTTTGGAGACTGTAGAATATCTGATGAAGAGGACCCTCTACCTAAATCCTCAGCGTCGAGAGACTGTAAAGTACTTTTCGAAGGGGGCCCTCTACCTAAACCCTCAACGCGCTGCTTTTTAGACTGCGCGACGAGCGATGCAGCATCACCATAGTTAATATCAACTTCCATAACAACTTGTAAGGCCACTTGGCCGTTGCCAGCAACGTTACCAGGGTGCACCACGAGGAGGCGGGCCTTGTGCACCCCATGTGTATAGTTAATAATTAGTTCTAAGAAAACAGTACTTTATGTATTTTCTTTGATAAAAACTTCGGAACAGCTAGAATAGCTTGCCGCCAATGGCGACTTTTCATTATTTGGCAATTTACACATACTCATAACCAATTATTACTGTTCATGTAAGATTACCAATTAAATCGCTATCCATATATTCATACACATATTTGCAGATTGGGGTATTTAGCAGCACGAAATATATCATCTCACCATATTGACAAATATCAAAGCTGTACTAAACTGCTATAATGACATAGTTAACACTGCCAAATATTTCTACTGGTAGCAACCTAAGCTGAACCTAACAGGCTTTACTATAATCTGCATTTTAATTATTTTTCATTTTTAAGATACTGGATGGTAACATTCTGGAACATGCTGTTTAGATTCACCCTGCTTGGAGAGAGTCTTTTGCCAGATCGTACCTGTACCTGATGCCAAATTGGCACTTTTTAAGTCAGCTACAATTAGTTATTCTGTTTTAGAAAAATGAATAAACTCCTGTTATCAAGAGAACTTACTATTTGAAAATCGTCAGCTTTGTGTAACAAACTTTGAGTTATTTATTTCACATACTTTTTTAATTTGGCATAAAACTGGTGTAATTCTACTTCATGTTTGTCAATTTTGCGTGATTCTACATACTTGGAATTGCTTTGTTGCAAAGGCATGAATGATTTTATGCTGGTAAAAATTGCCAAGCCTGGCAACTGTTATGCTTATTTTTCAGTTTTTTATTAATATCTTCTTAAAATAATTCGAATTTCAAAATCTGCTTCCCTGGAATTTTCTGAATTTTTGGACACCTTCATCAAAACTCAAATCTCCACGGTTTCGGAGGAGATGGCACAAGAAACTTCTGAAGGATGCAGCGGCTGGTTTTTTTTTTTTTTTTTTTTTTTTTCTTTCTTTCTTTGAGAAGAGAGAGAAATCAAATCAATAGTGAGAAAGGGCAAGCGATAATGCTTGCATGAATTTACAAACAACTGAAATATTCAATTAAAAAAAGCCTACTTTATAAACTACTTTTAATGCTCTTGTATGTCTATTATACTTTCACTTCATTTGAAGACTACCATTATTTTAGGATTTAAAATAAGCTTCTCAGATATTCTCATGTTCTCATGGGCTTGAAAATATTCTTGAATGTACATCATTTGCTTTAAAATTGAATATTTTATTAATGTACACTGGGGAAATTACACATACACTAACACTCATTTCATGTACCAATTGCCACTAGTAAATTATCCCAGTTTTGCTTTTTATCATTACTCCATTTCGAAAACAAGTTGAATTCTTAAAATAAATGAAAACTTTGTTAAAAAACATGCATAAAATGTTACTTATAAAGCGATACGATCGTTTCGACCAAAAATTCTTTCGGTCTTCCCCAGTCAAAGCCCTTCTTCTCACTAAAGATGAAAAATTATATTAGACTATTCAACAAACAAAAATTTCAAAATTGGAAGTCATTGACTGATTAAATAGTTACTTGATTTTTGTCTGTAGAATAAAGTTTAGGCAGAGTTGAAATTCATTTAACTTGAGTTGCACAGTAGAAGTTCTTGTGTTTGAATACGTGTTTTAGACAAGCAAGACAAGTGGGTACCTTTGCTGTAGTTTATTAGAACAAGGATGACTATGGTAGACTTACACAGGTCACATGAGATGATGAAGACACAGCACATTAAACAGCATTCATTTAGTAGCACAAAAAAACAAGCTTTCTAGAAGTTGAATCACATCAGTTGAACCATACGGTTCATGGTTCAATCTCTTAACACACACATCACAGCAGCTGCGGGAGGAGCTTTCAGAGAGACAGAACAGCTAAAAGTAACTTTGTGATGCCTTTTTATATCTGCCAGTTAGTGCGAGACTAGGGTAGATATTTGCATAGAAAAAAAAAAAAGAGTTCTTATTTTATGCAAATAAGGAACAGTGCCATCTATCGGCGAGAAATGTAAACTTTTTATTACGGCGTTAAAAGATATGAAGATGTTTACACCGCCATTTTCAAATGTTAGCAAACTTACGTTTTCACTTAGAACACTTTTAAAGGAGTTTACAAAAGTTTCGTTTTTCACTTTAGCAAATTTAGAGATAAAATGTCATGGAAATAAAAGGTAAGTAAAGAAATAGCGTTTTTTCCCAACTAGGGCCCGCCTTCCATGACATTTAAGAAACTGGCAGATTCAAAGTAGATGAAAATTAGAGGTAACCTTTCCTTCTTAACAAAAAAGCAAGTTAAACATGATGCATGAAAAAATACTTTAAAATTCACTAAAGGTTAGTAGAAACACTATATACAGTTGTTGCTGGCCAGCATGGTTAGTACACCATACCTGCCAACTTTTACGGATTATCCGTAAAATATACGGATTTTGGCATTAATTTACTGATGTACGGAGATGACTAGTAATTTTACGGATTGCTTGGCGAATTTCGAAGTTCGCAATTTCTAACAATTCAATCTTTTTCCATCCGTATAGAGAATATATATTTTCCCTTCAGCACTCTTTTATTTAAATCTCCAATGCCATAAGAGTAAAAATTGATTCCTATTTTGAAATTAAAATTATTTTTTAAACCTCCCCCCCCCCTTTCCTCTTTCAAGGAAACCAATAAAAAAAAAACACTTAATTGAATGGGGCAGGTTCAGATTTTCAATTCAATCTTTTTCCATCGCTCTTGTGAGTAAATATTTTTCTTTTACAACACTTTCATTTAAATCTTTAATGCCGTAAGGATAAAAACTGATTCCTATTTTAAATTTAGTTTTTTAAATCCCCCCCTCCCTAATTAAACCAGGTAAGGAAAAAAAACACTAAGTAGAGCAGGCTCAGTTATGAATGAAAAACAACAAGAGCACGAGTTATTTGTACCAAAAAAATAAATGAACTCAGTTTTACTGATGGGAGGTAAAAATTTACTGAAATGAGGACATAATTTTACTGATGTTAATTTTCTAAGGTTGGCAGGTATGGTACACATTTCAAAAATTACTTCATTTCAAAAAATACTTCAACTTACTAGAAAATACTATATAGATGCATTCAAATATAAACACTTATGCTAGAACATTAATAAACACATTTCTAATCATAAAAATATTCATACCTCAAAAATACTCATCATATACGTTTAGTGCACTTAAGAAAATACTCACATTTTGCAAAGTTCATTCAATATAATACAGTACGGTACATTGCAATGAAAAATACGAATTAAATTTGAAAAAGCTCGAATTGAAATCTAGCTGAGATCAAACTGGGATGCATCCCGAAAAAAATTAGAAAAAAAAAAAAAAAAAAAAAAAAACGATGTTTACACCGCCATTTTCAAATGTTAGCAAACTTACGTTTTCACTTAGAACACTTTTAAAGGAGTTTACAAAAGTTTTGTTTTTCACTTTAGCAAATTTAGAGATAAAATGTCATGGAAATAAAAGGTAAGTAAAGAAATGGCGTTTTTTCCTAACAAAAGAGAGGGAACTTTCCCTCAGTTCCCTCTCTTTAGTGAGAAGAAGGGCCTTGACTGAGGAAGACCAAAAGAATTTTTGGTCGAAACTATCGTATCGCTTTATAAGTAAGATTTTATGTGTGTTTTTTCACTAAGTTTTTATTTATTTTATCGTTTAACACTAGTTTTTTGAGTGTTTCTTAAGAAGTTGAATTCTTGTCAGAGTACATGTCTGTATGTCTTTTTTAGACTTATTAGATGTCTCTATTGTGATTGATCTGCATAACATTAAAAATTATTTTATAATGGTAATATGAATGTACAAAAAAAAAAAAATTGAAACAGATACTTAAGTGACATTATTGTGACATTATTTTAATTACTTGTGATCTTAAAAGGTTTGTATAAATGTATAAATAAATTATATCTGTATTAGTGATGTGTTAAGCATAATTTATCTTTGTTTTTATTTTTGAAGGTTTTGTTTTGACTAAAAATAACTATTCCTCTTGCGATAATTCATTTAAACATATCAGTAACTGTTTTATAATTATTTCTTTATTTCAATAACTTTTGATCTATAAAATTTTTAACTTAAATGAAAAATTATGTATAAAATTATAGGAGCAGAGATTATATATGTGCGTTTATAAATGTGTAATAAAGGTTCAAGAATTTTTTAAGAAATCAAGTCACTTAGGTAATTAAAACTAACTTCTAATTAGATGTTACAATTAAAGCTCCTCTCAATAAGTTAATTTTTGTATTTCATCATTTTTAAGAGGTACTTGTGCAGAAATGCAGTAAACATTCCATTTTTGCTTTGTTGCAGTTTGGGGTTCTGCCGTAAATTGTAGAAGCTTATTCTATAATCTTTTTTAACTCTCATGATTGTGAGTGTAAAATTAAAACTTTTCTCACATGTGCCCAATAAAAGACTTGTTTTATATATATGCTTATTATAAATTACTGTAAAAAACAAACCAATAAAAATAATCATTTATTTTTCTTCAGCAGCATATTTAAAGTTTGTAAGAGTAAGAAAAATAACATTCAAATTTCACATTAACAAAAATACATCTGTTACTTTTTGGGGGAATGAGAAATTTTTATCTGTGCAAATATTTAAAGTTTAAAACCTAACTTATTTGTTTTAGATTTCACTTAATAGTTAAATGGTTTATTGCTATCTAAATGCTTGTTAAAAGTGTTAATCATGTATTTTCTAATTAATGCTGTATTTTTTTCAGATGTATTCAAAAGATCCAAATGGAAAATGGAAGAGTAAAGATGCAGCTATATATTTAGTTACTTCTATGGCTGTCAAAGGCCAAACTGCAAGAGTAAGAGTCTATTGTATTTAAGACATCATATTGTTAAAGATCAATAACTTCTGTTAGAATAATGATTAAAAGGATTGTTTAAAATTATGAGTTTATTTATGCGGACAACTTTTTTGTAATTCTCTATTTCTAAAATATAAACTTTTGATCATGTTGATTACTTGATAAGTTTTTACAATAATTGATTTATAGCATGTTAAAATATTGAAATATATTGGCTAATTTAACAGCTCAAATATTTTAACCTTTTCTTATGTTGAATGTCTTCATTTCTTTTATTTATTTATTTTTAATAAACTATGCCTTTCTTTCAGCATGGAATAACTCAAACAAATGAATTAGTGAATCTCGTTGATTTTTTTAATACACATATTCTGCCCACCTTGCAGTCGCAGGCAGGTAAGTAGTCATTTTCTTTCAAGTATATTTTTTTCTTTAGTTATAACAGGGTGTCTACTGGTCAGAAAAATGGGAAATAGGTCAGGAAAGCCTAAAAAAAGACTATTGCAAAGTGGGTCAGGAAAATTCTCAAACAATAAATTTTTTTTCTTGGCAGTTTCCTCCCTCCTCCCCCCCCCCCTCTTCTCTTTCTTTCTCTCTCTCTCTCTCTCTCTCTCTCTCTCTCTGTCTGTCTTCCCCGGACTCCAGAGTAAAAAATGCTGAGAAAGACGATTTATGTTTAGGTTGAATGAATGATTCAGAATGTTCATGGGGGGTGCGATGCTCACACCTGTTACATTCTGTGTTGAGGTGCTTCTTGTGACAGAAGTGTCAGAAAGTTATCTATGGCCAGAGATAAAATATAGAAAATTTTATTACTATCATTCTGTATTCTTCCAAATTTGAAGTCTAGTAGACCAAAAGATACAAATTGGCATTGAAATTAGGCATCTGCATTTAATATTGTCATCTAGATATGTCACAAAAGTACCACCTGTAGCACAAGTAGTATTGGTCAATATTTGTTATATCTGAACCAGTGAGTATCTTAATTGAAACTCACAGTCATTTTTTTCTATTTAACTTAATTGCATCAATAATTATATTACAGTTGAAAATATGTTTCCAGCAAATTGTAGCAAATTATTTAAATGTAAAAGGAGTTGATGTTACCCAAAGTGAAATACAAAAGTGGTCAAGAATTTTTTTCGCAAATGTTGTGTTTTAAAATCAGTCTTAGGTTATTGATTCATAATGATAGAAATTGTGTCAATTGTATTTGTTATAGGGAATTTATATGCTTATGGAAAAAAAAAAAAAAAATTGCACGCATTTTGATTTGTATATATTATTTTAATGATGAAGACAACTTTTCATATAACTCTATTTTTCAGTAACTCCAGTTTTGAAAATTTAACAGGGTTTCTACAGACCTGGAAAGTCAGGGAAATTAGTTTTGGTCAGGGATTTGGGAAAAAAGTCGGGGAAATTTGAAGAAAGGTCAGGCAAATGCAACAATATTTGAATTTTGCGGCAAAAGCAAGAAAATACTTCCTGTTTGAACCTAGTTGTAGTAATTGTTTTATTTTAATTTTCTTATTTAACCTTATAAATAATTTTAAAATGTGTCCTTTATTAACATATCTTGTTCAGTTGAAATATTCTTAATTTTAACCCTAAATTATTATCAAACCTGGTTTTTGTTAGAATCCAGTGATGTCAAAAAATATTTTTGTGTATATTGATTTTATTATTATTATTATTATTTGTAAAAAAAGGGGGCAAAATGTATAACAAGTTATTAATTAAAGGATGTACTATTAAAAATAGAAATGCAAAATTCAGGAAAGCACCCTAGATAAAAAGTCAGGGAAGAGCATGATAGATATCAGGGAAGCAAAAGCTGTGAAATCTGTAGAAACCCTGTTTAAGTAAATTGGGGTTTTGTTTTAATTTTTTGCTGATATTTAATTTTTTTTACAGCTGAAATTTTTTTATTTTTTACTTTAATGCTTCCTTATTTAACGATGTTTCATATTTTTTAATCTAATTACTAAACCTTTCTAATTAACATCAATTATTTTACTAACCTTCAGTGTGGAAAGTATTCATATTATGTTTTGCTTCAACATCACATTTCTTTCCAACCGCTGTTTAATTCACGTGGCAGCAAAGTTACGTCATCAGTTTTCAAGTGCGAGGATGCCGCCATCAATTGCGCAATAACATTCATGTTTTTCTCCCTCTCTACTACTTGAGTTTAATGGTTGCCAGTTTGAGAAAAGAAAGGATGATTGAGAGTGATGCTTTCGGAGTCACGGAGAAAATGAGCTGAAGTAAACATGGAGACATGTTTTCGGAAGGAGTCTTGACAAGACTTTAACTGGCAACCATTTAGTCACGGCGAAAAGAGATTATATAAAGACAGGTTTTGAAGGGAGAGGAGGAGACTGCTTTCTACCAGCAAACAGCGAACATGTGATGATAAGTTCCTTGACGTTGGTCATTCCCGAGAATTCTGTCGGCAGCAGATCCCTGAGGTTGCTAAAATTCCCCACGTTAATTTCATAAGACTCTCTTTGCATGTTGCATGTTTAATCCCTTTTTCTAATCTCTCATTTAATTACTTTTTTTTTGTAATATATCAGTAAATTATTTTTTTTTCTCTTGAATTATTTTTGACAGTCTTGATTTATCTTTTACTTTGCATATTTGCAGTAAAATGAGATAGTTAATGATGTTTATTTATCTGCATAATTAGTTACTTAAAGAATTAAGATTGATCATTAGCATATATCAGGCATGAAAGTTTTCAGTCTTCTGACTGAATTCAGTCTGTTTTAATATCATTCAGGCTGTTTTTGATATCTCTGCAAAAATGCTGTGAAAGATTAACTAGAAAGATTTTTTTGTTATTGTTTCTTATTGAAGTAATCAGCTTAAAAATTGATTTAAAAAAATAATAAAACTCATTTTTTTAGCACCATATATGCATTAGATACTGCTGTTCATTATTTGTGGTCATTGTTAACTACACATATACAGTCAAACACTAGCATAGCTTGGCTTAAGGCTTTATGAAATTCAGTCTTTTTTGCTTATTTATACTTTCATGCCTGATATATGTGTAAATGATGAATCATATTTCTTCGTTTTGGTGATATGTTCATAATGAGCCAGTTAACTAAGTATATATATTTAATGATTAATCATTCATGATTTAAGTAGCTATTGTTAAATTGAGGGGGGAAATGTTATTATCATAGATTGTGTTAAGTTTGTAAATAAATATAATTTAATTTAGAATATGTTAGTTTTTATTTTAATGTCGTGCATTTGTTTCCTTTCACTGGACCTATCTTTTGGGTTATTGCAAAACACAACGCTCTGTTATCTTTACATTTGAGATATTTCAAGTGTTAAGGAGTTAATATTCCTTTTAATCATTGTTAGAAAAGAGATGAATGTTACATTAAAAGAAGACATAGCAAGAAACTCTCAGAAGTCTGGAAATGGACTTTCAGAAATTTAGTAGACACCCTGTATAAGGCCTTTACCTTCACTGCTAAATATTTTTATTACGCTGCAGTTTAAAACATCTTATGAAGCAAAAGCTATATGTCACAACTATTACAAAATTAATTCTGTTTTTCAGATAAATTTACTTTTTACTATATATATTATTTATTCTTTCTTTCAAACATTTAATGTTTATAAATTTCATTTTTAGTTGATGATTTCCCTATCTTGAAAGCTGACTGCATTAAATACTACTTAATTTTTAGAAATCAGGTGAGTGTGATATTATTGTTATCCTTCTCCATTAACATTTTTAATATATGTAACAATCAAATATACACCCTAAAAAAAAAAAAAAAAAAAAAAAAAAAAGAGGTTGGTAGTAAATAAGATCCATTCAAAAGTAAATGTCTTTTCTTGATTAGCTTCAAGAAAAAATTAAAAAGTTTAATAAACATAATAATCCATTGCATACGTAAATTAGAATTAATTTTCAGAAATAAAAAATTATTTACGGTATCACAACTTGTTATTTTGATGTAATTTGTTGGAAAAGCAGGACACTTAGAATGTCCTTATTAATGTACCCTACCACATAAAAGTATTATGATGTATCTCATAGATCTGTATAATTATAGAGCAATGAGTAAAGTCCGGATTTTGATGACACAAAAAATCCCTAACAATGCTCTTAAAAACATAAAATACCCTTAAATTGAAAAAAATGTGCTAATATTTAAACAAAAATTTCAATCTAAACAAATAATTTATTAATAAAAATACGTTTTTTTTACTTTGAAACATATTTATTTAAAAAAACTTATATGTAACATGAAAAAACACTCAAAATACTGGTGTTAAATGATAAAATAAAAATTGTGAAAAAAACACACATAAAAGGTTACTTATAAGGCGTAAGGATTGTTTTGACCAAAAAATTCTTTCAATCTTCATCACACAAGCCCTTCTGTCTTACTGTGCAGAGGGAACTGAAAAAAATAAACAAACAAGCATGTTGCCACAAGGAAACAAGAAAAGGCGAACAAACCAAAGAGAGGGAGAAAATTTATTATTTATTTATTTTGATTATTTATTTATGTATTTTTGTTTGTCCTTATTTTCTTTTCTTTTTATCCCCCCTCTCCTTGGTTTGTTCACCTTTTCTTGTTTTCTTGTGGCAACATGCTTGTTTGTTTATCTTTTTCAGTTCTCTTTGCTCAGTAAGATGGAAGGGCTTGTCTGATAAAGACCGAAATAATTTTTTGGTCGAAACGATCGTTATGCCTTATAAGTAGCCTTTTATGTATGTTTTTTCCACAAAGTTTTTATTTATTTTTTGATATGTAACATACTAATATTTAAAACAAATATAAAATAATAAAAAAGTTAAAGAAGAAAGAAAAATGTACACCTGACTGTATATTGTCATCTAACTAAAATATATTTAAGAAAACTGCGATAAATATTCACTAAAATTTGAAAGTGTAAAGACTGACTCAGAACATTTAGAAACAAATTTCCCTTCTTTTGACCTCAAATTCCCTGTTTTACCCTGTCGAAGAAAAATCTACTGAATGACTACAGTGCCATCTAGCTTTATTATAAGAAATAAACCTAATTATAGAATTGAATATTCTTTTTCTATTAAGGGTGTATGTCGGAAAAAAAGAACTCTGTTTGTAGTCTTGGTACACAAATTAAAATAAACTAATAGCACGATGGTCTCCAAAAAATTCCAGATGGTTCTTCATAAGCTACTTTACACACTGCAATAAGCGAAAACGTGGCGTTTGTGAAATTTTCAGAAAAAATTCTTAAACATGGATCTGAGCTGCAAGATTTTTCGAAGAGTAACACGTTTTTCAAAAATTTCCGATTTCAGTATGTAGTACAGCTTGTAAAGAGCCAGTTTCAAAATTTTGAAGTGCCTGGCATAATTAGTTTATTTGTACTTATGTACCAAAATCACATGATTTTTTCAAACTACACCATTAAGCATTGTAGAACAATTGCAATATTATTTTAACTTCACTACTCTTTGTTTAAATAATTAATAATTCTTCACAAAAGTTTTTTATTTTAATGGGAAACAGTTTGCAGGATATATTGAAAGTTACTAAATAAAATGAAAAACTATTAGAAAAATTTTACATTTCTTTAAAAAATGACCCCAAATTAATGAAAGTATCATAAAATGCAAAATAATGTCCCAAAATTTAAAAAAATGCCCAAAAAAACCTTAAAGAATGCCCCAAAACAGAAAAAAAAGCGAAATATGCCAAAAAGTGCAAATGTCATCAGAATCCGGGCTTTAGTAAGAGGTTTACTTTCCAAGCAGCAAATATTATTTCCAAGACTAAATCTGACATGGAATCAAGATGATGAATTACCATTTTACTAAAATAAGCCAGTGGTGGGTAAAACTACTTTTTGTGTAGTCAACTACAACTACTTTTCGAAAAATGTCGTTAACTACAAATAAAAACTACTTTTTGACAAATGTAATTAACTGCATCTACTTTTGAAACATAGTCACTACTTCATTACTTTTAGGCGACAAATTTTGCTAGCAGATTAAATTTACATTCAAATTTTAGGATATTGATATACTAATTAGGGATAATTAATGATAACCTAATTAGAGAAAGCTATTGCTCTAATGAACAACTACTGCTTATTATTAAAGAATAGCTGAAAATAAATATGAAATCAAAAGAAGTCAATTTCCGTGGTCTAAACTTCATTTGATTGGACAAGTGCTTCCAATTGAGGCACTAATGGACCCCATCTTAAAATGAAGCTAAATGTTACAACTTTTTCTTTTACACTACAGTAATGCTCAGTGGCATCTGCAAAAGTTTGAGGACAATATCGTACAATGATATTTCAACCACATGTCAGAGCCTGGAGAAATATATGCGCAAGAATCTCACTACTCAGGCTAGGCATCAATGCAAATGCAAAATTCTCTACTTCTCGTCTCTTTATGACATACACAGAGCCCAATTACCACATGTGTAAGGAGGGCATTAACCCATGCCCCTGAAAAATAAGAGCCCGCTTAATCCCAATTATCTGAATACTGAAATACAGTGGACTTCACTTAATGTGATCACGGTTAATGTTATCAATCGCTTATTGCTATCGAAATCACTTGGTCCCGATTTTCTCTATTCATTTGTATGTTAAAATTATCGCTTTATGTGATCATTACATCGGTTAATGTTATCAGTTTTTTAACCTCATTTTAGCTGACAAAGGAATATTCACAGTGTATTCAGAAGGAACCCATTCTTTTCTTTCCCTTCGCTGTTGTTTGAATTTCCAAGAATTCTCCCTCTTCCACCTAGGGAAATGGAGAATAAACAAAGGAGTGGGGAATTGCACATTCCTGGAATTTCCCCCCCCCCTAATGCACACCCTGCTGGTGTTCAATGGTTGTCAGATAAGCAGAAGGCAACACATTCTTATCAGAACTGAGAAGGAGCGTATTCACATTTTATGCCTTGCTCGCTTACATGCAGCTTGTCAATATGGAAAATTTAACATTGAAACAAAAGATTGAAATTTTAAATCGTTATGACTGTTACCAAAAATGAGTCAGCGCAATGCTGCAGTGCAGTTAAACATTCTCCACCTCTATTGTGCAAAATTTTGAAGCATCGTGATGAACTTACTAGAAGAGATGAACAAAATTAAAATACGGAGTGCAAACGTAATAGCTGGTAAAGATGAGCAAGTTGAAAAGGCTTTAAGACTTTGGTTTGAAAATGTTCAAGAACGTGATGCTCCAGTCAAATGGGAAAAAAAAGATTTTGTTGCAACAAATGGTTGGTTCCAGCGCACGAAAATATTGTTTATAAGAGAATTCACGCATAAAAAAAGAAGAACGTCATCATTCGCTGCATAGAAAAAATTGTACAGTCAACAATTGATCAATTTTTTAAATTATGTATACAATTCTTATGTTTTAAAGAATAATATACAGTACATAAATATAAGGTGAATTTTTTCATTTTATTTTGAAATTTAGGACATGTGAATTAAAGGCGGGGTAAATTTATGTAATTTTGCATATCATTTATTGTTATCAAAATCGCAGTGTCCCAAACTGATCACATTAAGCGGAGTCCACTGTAATAATTAAAAAAAATTAATCACCCCTGTAACAGGGTTCCCATTAGAAAAAAAAATTGGGGGAGATTTCTCATCCATCCAAAAATTTTGAGTGAGATTTCTGAAAGTTAAGTGAGAACATAAATATTGTTTAACATCATTTTATTTATTTATAGTACAATTTCAATAACACTGATTTTTCCGATCATTAAAAAATTTTACAGCTTGATCATATGAAAAAATTTTCTTAAATTGATATTTCCATCAGCTATTCTAATAAGATTGCTTAAATTTGCACTTGAATTGTTAATGGATATTCAAAGTTAATGAATATTCAAATTTATTCAAAGAATCACATCCAGTTTAACTAAGCAAAAGAATTATTAACTATAATATTTTATCTAGTATAATAAAATTATAAAAAATAACTTAATATATTTATATAAATATTAAATTATGTTATACTACAAAGTTAGTAAGATACAAACATGTGTGACAAAGTTAAAACAGATATAGTTAAGTTCAAATTCTTACTACAGTATAAGCTAGATTATCTGGCATTTAACTGGAAAATTTCAGCTTCTTCTTTTATTTTTTTTTGGGGGGGGGGGGGGTGTCTTTTTAAAAGATTGATTAACTCTTACTGTGAACGACAACTAAACTTAGAACGGAAGGGGGGTGGGGGTGTACAAATTTCAAACTGCCAGAGGTTATCAATAATTCCATAAATGGTGGTGGTATATAAAAAAACAAACAGATGAAATGCTCTCAAAACTCGTATACGATGTACACACATACAAAAGCAAAACATTTTACAGTTGGCAAGCAGGAGGAGAAAAATCAACACGTCAGCTCAGCGCTGATAGCATTAATTAATATTCCCCCTCTGCATTCCGATGATTTAACCGTGTTATGTGTTATCTCTGAACAGAAACTCAGGAGAGGAAGGGGGGGGACACTTCATTGTGGCCACGCTCGTTATCCGACAGTAGTAGAGTAAAAACAAATTTTTGTATTTGTAAACTGGCGGTTTTAAACTTTCAAACATCATGCCAAAATCTCGCGCAGGGAGCGAATATTTTGCAGAGTGAGAATACCTCGTGCTGTAATAGTTTTTGCGCAAGATTTACGAAATTTATGCGAGATTCTCGCACTCTAGTGGGAACCCTGCCCTGTAATATCTATTGCATAATCGTCCATCATTAGATCATCTTGGAGACACTTTTTGCTTGGTAAATACAATTTGATTGATGTACTGAAACTAAAATTAATTAAAATGGTTTTTTTTGAGTACCAGTGGTTAATGTTTTGTTTTAAAGGAGAAAAGAAAATTACAAAGTTTTTGTCAATCCTTGAAATTTTTCTAGCATGCCAAACTTGGCATCTGTGCCATGGAATAGCCATTCCGGACTTAGCTTCCATAACACAAATCCTACTATAGCTAATAACACAAATAAGTTACAACTATTAAAATACAAGTAATTTTGAAATACATAATCTTACTCAAGTGTAAATATGTACATAATTTTAAAATTCACATTTGGAAATCTTTAAAATGTTTCATGACATAGAAACGCAACAGCATACGAAAGTGTATAATAAAGTGCCACCTAGTACAACCTAGTGGTCTGGGGCCCCAACTAAGTATGATCAGGCTCTGGACATACTGCACCGTCTTTCCTCTCTTTTCTTCTTATTTTTCTTGGCTTTTTCTCCCACTTCATTCTCTCTTCATCCTCTTGAGTCTTTTACTAATCCTTCATGTTGTCCTAATTTTAAAAGTTATCTGTGTGTGTTGCAGGGTGGTTGTAAAACCTCGCTATATATATATAGCAATATCCGAAGCAACGATAAATCCCTCTATAGCAATACCATTTTGCAGTCCCTCATAATTCCAATACAATATAATCTCCCTTAGATATAACGATACATCCCTCAAGAACAATAATTTTACAGGGTGTCTACCATCATGCAAAGGTCACGAAAGTCATGGAAAAGTCAAGAAATGGGAAAAAGGTCATGAAAGTCAAGAAATTAAGCACTAGGTCATGATTAGCCACTTAACAGTTTTTCATGTATTTATTTTATAGGAAAACATTAAAATACTGTTCGTTTGCTATTTATAAAATTCATTTAAAATGTCACTTACATGTTATTTAGCAGAAATCATTAAAAATTATGTCTGCCAAATAGTTGTATAGTGAACTGATAATATTTCAATATGTCAAGTGCGTGTTGTTTTACACCTTGGGAATTTCAAAAGTTGGCAAGTATGTGTCTTCAAACCTTGAGAAAAGTATATCAGTTATCCACCTTCTCTCCTCAAAATAAAGTTAAAATTGTTGTATTTAAGAGTAATTTTTTTTTCTCCCTTCATTCCCTGTTAAATTCAGTGTTTTGATTATTTTCCACATTTTCTTTTTTAAAAACAATAACGTGAATTCCACTTAAAATTATAATTATCGCTGATCCCCATGTTTCATAGCTAATAACTTCAATTTCCCAAAAGTTTTATGATATATTATAGACTTTCATAAGTTCTGTGTTAATATAGATGTAAAAAGATTTGCAATGTACAAGCTGCATACATGTTTACAAAATAGCAGTTGGTCCAAGTTAACTGAAAGCAAACGGCTGATCAGTGAAAAAGTTGAAAAAAAGATAACTCTTTAAAAATGGGAGGGGGGAAGAAAAACTCGAAGAATTTTGTGATTCATTGTTAAAATCAAAATCAATTGTATATTTTCCTGCAAAATTTCCCCAATCCTAGAACGCTGGGTAGAACATATTCTGCATCCCTGCCACGATGTATTTTTGATATTAGAGTTTCGTATTTGTTATGGTCAAGAAATCAAGCTTACTTTTTGTCGTAGACACCCTGTTTTATTGGGTACCTTAAGTATCGTTGTATCAAAGTTTTACTGTGTTACAAATAATACAAGGAACAAAACTAAAAGAGGCAATAGCTGGGAACAATACAGGCTTCAGACAAAGCATACCCTCCCTACTCTTGTCCCTCAAAGAGCACGTGATCAATTGTCTGAAGTGATGATGCAGCAAAAGTAGTTTCCAAGAAGTGCTACAAACTACTGATTTTTTGTATCGCACTACATATTACACTATTTTATTTTAAAAGTAATGCATTACAGTAGAAACTACAAGCAAAAAGTAGCAACTACTGCAGTTTTGTTACTTGTAACGCATTACTTCCCAACCCTGAAATTAGCTTTATTTTCATTTAAAGACTTGTTGCAACTCATCTGTGAATTCTTATCTCTGTCATTAACCCATGACAAACCCAAACCTCTGTCAGTCACCTTCTTCTGGTACCCCCTGTTTAAACGAAACAGCTGATAACTTATCGCCTTAAAGTAGCCCTCATTGATGAAGATTAGGACTAACCAGTTTTTAAGATTTCTTTTTTGGAATGCTGGTGGCTGAACAAATGACAAATTCACTGAATAGAAGACTATTATTTTAAATATAGATGTAATGGGCACTGTTGAGAGTGGTGTTGCCACAGATAATGAGGAATATTTTAACTTGAACTGGTTACCAGAAATTTGTGCTAAAGTGCTCAAGACAAAATATCTTTTCTGGCACCAAATTGTATCAAAATGCTTTTTCCCCGCTTTCTCTAAAATGTAATTTCAGCTGGTAGATCTCTGATCTTATATTTATTTTTACTTTTTTTTATTGAAAACACTTAAACAAATGTTTTGATTTTAAAAATAAAATCTCCTGATTTTTGCCTTTGCCAGTTTGGCAACTCTAATAAGGAAATAACTAACTTTAATCACTTTTATTTTGTATGCCATTTAAAATGGCCAAACGTGTTCTTTCTCTAAATTTAATAGCAACCTCTACCATCAATCTTGATGTTTAATTGAATAAAATTGCTCATAAATCTTATCAACTGTAGTAACAATAAAACACACTGGACTTTTTAGCACTCAGGTGCTATTTCTTTCAAGCGCGGGATTTTGTCTATGCAGCATGCCCTCACTTTTCCGTTTGATTTATGTTTTCTGCAGAGTGATTTGATATTGCTAACGGAAACATGGACTATCCCTTCCGATGATTTTCAAATACCAGGATTCACTTTGGTCGAACGGATAGACAGTGGTTTCCAAAACAGAAAGCCATCTGGAGTTGCTAACAGGAACATGGACTATCTCTTCAGATGATTTTCAAATACCAGGATTCACTTTGGTCGAATGGATAGACAGTGGTTTCAAAAACAGAAAGTCATCTGGAATTATGATTGTTATAGAGGAAAACTTTATAAAAGGAATATGAAACACTACACGTGCCAGATCAATGGTTTTCAAATGGTCATTACGTATATTCAAGATAAAGTGAGATTTGCAGTTACATATGCTAGTCCTCGAATTTCTTATGAAGATAAATTAGACAGTATATTCAAAACGTTGCTCAAGGAGGATGATTGTAAGACTGTTTTAGTAAGAGATTTTAACATAGAATTAAATTCCGATCAAGGACCGATTTCATAATTGAAATGGCTACTTTAGATTTTCCAATACGCACTCATCCAAAACATTTCACCACTAGGGTGTGAAACAACAATTGATGCAATTTTCAGCAACAAAATTATGCGAACAGGAGTCTATATGAGCACTTACAGTTATCATTTTCCACAAAATGGTAGAATTGATTGAATAGATTTTTTTTTTCTCATTTGTGTGTGAGAAAATAACTGATGATCATTCAGTAATCCAGGACATCTGTTGCAAAACAGCTGTATATTTATCAATCTACTATAGATATACAACTGTTTTGCAACAGATGTCCTACTACTTGCATTATTTTCTTAAATGCAAATGCATTGGTTTTGTTGGTATGATTAAATGTCATGTAGTTTTGAAGACTGAATCTTGAAAATTTTGTACCTCTTTCTTAAGTGATGAAGAATGATAATTTAATAAAACAAGAATTCTTTTAGTTTCACTGTTCCCCCCCCCCCCCTCCCATGTACATCAGTTTTCTTCAAAAATAAATAAGAACAATCTCTAATGTTTTTTCTATCTTTGTGCTCTTTGTTATTTAAAGTGAATTTTTGTGGCATTCTAAAAACTTAATATAGCTTTTAAAAGTAGCATTTCTGGTGTGAACATGTATTAACTTAAATAATTGGTTCAAATAAATATGAAATTGAAAATTGCAAGAAGATTAATTTAAACTGTTAAATTATAGTTGAATTTGACAGAATGCAGATAATAATCAAACTTATACTTTTACTAATTTGTCAATCCTTTCACAGAATTGTTGAATCCCTTTTTAGTGATTTGATTTCAAAAGAAAATATTTAAGAGTTTGGGAAGAACTGTCAAAGTTTGCTCTTTGTCAAAATGAAGCTGACAGTGCTGAGAAAATTAAAATTCATATTTTTTGTAATTATAATTAATTGAAGTTATTGAAAATCATTTAAACCAATTAACCTTTTTTTCATAATGATAACTGTTAATTATTCCAGAAACTTGTTAAAGAAAATATTACTTTTTTGTTACTTGTGTGCTTAAAAGTATATATTAAAGTACTGTGTTGAACAAAAGTACCTATTACTATATAGTCAAACCCATTTGTAACTAACCTGGTGTATACCGAATGAAAATCTTGGTCCTGCAGTTTTACTATTGTATTTCTTAATTGTTCGGATATAGTGAACCATCGTATATAGCAAACAAAACTTTTGGTCCCTTGAAGTTTGTTATAATAGGATTCAACTGTATTAAGATTCTGTATAGCCTATGTAAACGTTAACTTATAAACTAAATACAGTAAAACTGAATAATATGAACAAATAATGATTTCACTTTATTGTATTATCTAGCTTCCCAGAGAACTTGTACTTAGTACTTTACCTTCTGTTATTAATTTATTGACTTCAAAGAATACTGTGGTCCACACATATGCTGCTCTTGCTGTGGAAAGATTATTTACTATGAAGAGTAATGATGGATCTGCAAGGTATGACATTTTAATGTCTGTATATTGTAGTTGTATGAAGTTTTTAAAAATAAATAGTTAAATTTAATTTTTAAAAGTTGAATTTATTGGTGATTTTGTGTTTTGATTAAGCATAAGTTATGCCTCGGGAGCAAGTATGCACTTATCATATTTAGACATATATCTGGATTAGGAATTAAATTTTGTCCAAGTTAACTAGCAACAGCCAACCTAGGAATTGGTTCCAAGGAAAGAAAAAATCCCTGTTTCCTAGGAACAGGCTATTTTTTTCTCAGCTAAATTCCATATATAGACTATTTTGTGTCCATTGCAGGTTCACTACTCTAGGTTTAAAATAAAATGAGTCTGTGTTTTGCTAATTTACTTCCAAATAGTGATGAATCAAACAGCCCAAATCATGTCCTAGAATATTTATTAACAACAAAATTTCTCTCTTGCTCTGTCTGCTTGGGGATATACATGCAAGAAAAGCATAATCTCAATGTACAAGAATGATGTTTTACTGTTTTAATCAGTCATTCTCAATGAAAGCCAAAAAGCTGTTTATGTATTCTGGATAAATCCCCCCCCAAAACCACCACCACCTCGCACACATTTCATTTCCTAGAATTAACAGATGATTAATTACTTTTGTAATATTATCCTTTTGGTTCATGCATTGCTTTATACAAAGGTGCCAGCTAATCCGTAGTCCTTATGGATATGTGGTGTGTATTACAAAACATACCTAAAAAAAAATATAGAAAGAAGCATAACATAGAAAAAATATCTTGCTTCATCAAAGCTTGAGCATTTATTATTACTATCCCCCCCCCCCTTAAAATTTTTTGCAGTATAAATATTACTTTGAAAACTACTGGCACAAAACTTTAAAAAGTGAAATAGACAAGTAGTATTAATATATCCACTTTGCCTTCCCCCCCCCCCAAAAAAAAAAACTTATGTTTATTTAATTCAAGAAGATTTGAAAAACAAATTGCAAACAGCTTTATTTAAAAAAAAAAAAAAAAGTTTCAGTATATACTATTTCATTATGCCATATGATTAAATGTTTTTATAAATATTGATTCTTTTATTAGTTTAATATATTTGATATTTTATTCTCTTCAGCATTTAAATGCTCGTCATTCCAAAATGTTCATATTTTCCTTTTTTATATAAACTTTGTTTGTTATTATTTTATTTATTAAGTCAGACCTCATTATCCCAACAATAGGATTTCACATTGAACCATAAAGTGTCTGGATAAAATCCTTACTGCACAGGTATAATTTTGAGCATTTTGATTGTAACAACCAGTTGTTACAACCTCTTTCCTGGAAATTTCCCTTGGTTAACTAGGAAATGGTCAACTCTGACTTTTTTGTTCAGAGGCAAAAAAATGTAGCTGGTTGCTGGAATAACAACTAATCGTAGTGTTTCTTATTTCTGCATCACAAGTATCGGGGAATCTTTGGCACTTGTGAGCACCCACAGAAATTGTAATCACTGCCCGGACTTTGTTTACTTTGGTAACCCTGCATCTTATCGGGCCTTAATGAGGTCTGGCAGTATTTAAAATGAAATGTGTAAATATGCGTTCATGTCAATTGAATTTATTTAAGGTGAATTACTGATTTTATTACTAAAACTCTCTTAATTCATTATTAAAAATTGTTGAGAATAGCTGATTCTTTACTGAAACCAAATGTCAAATCCATTAGCATCTCTAAATAAATTATATATGCTGTAAAGATTTTTTTGACAAAGCATTTGCTGTTGCTAAATTAAAATTATAGGTTGCATTTGTTGTTAATTTTGCATAAGGATCCTCGTATCATTTTATGGATTGATGTTACACAAATGTGTTCAAATTATATACAAAACATATGGAAAAAAAATTCTAAAATTTTGGTGTAGCTTGATCAAATTGAAAGCTTTAGAGCTATGCAATTTAATTTGTGTGTTCATTTTGGTTAGTGAAGAGCTTTTATGAAAGATTGTCATTGTTTTATTGAAGAATGGTGTATCTAGAACTGTTAAAAATTCTGAGCATAAAGTTCTACAATTATACTTTACATATACACTGTGCAATTACAAATTTAGTACAACTATCTGTATTATTATTAGTTTATTTTTTGTTTGCATAACTCTGTTAGAATTGTTTATTCCATGTTTACTCATTATAGTTTTAAAGGCAGTGACTTACAGCCTATTGCACAGATACTGTTATATAATTTGTTTCAAGCTTTTGAACATCCAGGATCTTCAGAAAATGAATACGTTATGAAGGGTAATTATTATTTTTACCTTAAATAGCACTGTTTTACTGCGTTATATAAAGTTTTAAAAATATGTATATTTCTATCTTTGCAGCTGTTATGAGAACATTTTCTATTCTCCAAGAAAATGTTGTTCCTTTTTTGGGAGATATTTTGCCAAAGATGACATTAAAGCTTAGTCAAGTGAGCAGGGTATGCATTTCTATTTAGTTGTTTTGTAATCCTTTGTTACACTGACAAATGTTGATCAGCTTTAAATGATTTCTCGTATATATGTAAAGATTAACATTAGTTTTAAACTTTATGCATAGTAAAATTATTTATTTTTCATTTTGAAAGGTTCATTTTTAAATTTTACTAAACAGCTCATCACCGCATTAGACAATGTTCATCACAATCTGTACATATACTGTCAATAGTATTTATATTAGTTTCTTATTTATTTTATTATATTTTCCCTTAAATAGTTTTTATTGTAAATATATGTATGTTTTTTATATGTAGTACACTGCAAATCTGCAGTAATTTAAATAGTTTTTGTTGTTGTTGTTTGTTTTTCTTGTATTTGTCACTAAGACCATTCTTTATGTAATGATTGTTTAGTTCCTTGTGTGTGTGCGTGGAAAAATCAGAGACTAATGGTGAAAAAGAAGGCAGAAAATTGTCAATTTTGAAACATAGGCGTGCATGTGTAACATGTTGTGAATAATTTAAAAACAGCAGTAATTTTAGCATATCTCAGAATATTTTCCAAGCAGTTATCAGTATGGTCTTCAGCAAAACTGTTCCTCTGTTTCTCTTTTCATTATGAACAGAAGCTATGCTTGGAAGTGGCATAACATGTAATCAAAATGTCCCATATTTAATGCCATTTGTAGTTTTAGGCAACTTTACTTAGTTCTATGGCTATTTTGTTAATTAAAAATATTTTGAATCATTTTATAATGCAATAAATATATTCTCTTGAGTATGTTTTCCTAATTTTTTATAATAGTAACTTGGTGCCAAAAAAGAATAGAACAAATTTATCTACCAGTGCTAATAAGCCATGGTCAGCAGCCATCTGTCTGCTTTTATGTTTACATTATTTAATCCTTATCTCTCTCTCTCTCCCCGCCCCCCCCCCTTTTTTTTTCTTCTTTTTTTTAAGCACTAGGGTGCTATTTTGCTCAATCCCAGATTTTTGTCTGCACGATCTTGTCGACAGGTTTTGTAGATATGAACTTTTCAAATGCATTTGCCAGATAATGTGGAGGGGGTTTTAATAAAATGTTGAAAGTCACACAAGGTTTGCAATTTTTGATAATATATTGCTAAGTTTGGTGCCAAAACACGACAATTTATAATTAAAGGTAAGTATAGTCAGAAAATGCCTGGCAAAAATTACTATACAGTTTTGGTAGACGATTTTAATATAGATTTCAATTCCGAAGACGTGTTTTATGGAACAAAGGAGGAAAACACAATACACTCATGGATTATGTTGCCCACTCCAAACAGTATTTAAAATGGTAGAGGATAGTTCAGATATACTTAGCAAAGGTTCTAAAACAGTTTTAATAGGCGATTTTACTATAGATTTCAATTCCAAGAAGTGTTGTGGAATAATGAAGGAAAACACGGCACACTCATGGATTATGATGCCTATTCCAAACAGTATTTAAAATGGTGAAGTGTAGTTAATATGCTTGGCGAAGATTGTAAAACAGTTTTTGTAGGCAATTTTAATCCATTAGATTTCGATTCCAAAAATGTGTTTTATGGAACAAGAAAGAGTTAGTTATTCCTATTTTAACGCCCCCACTCTCGCCAGCCTAAAAAATCTCTGCACTTTAGCGAGCTTTGCAGTCATGGGTCTCTAGGAGTTATGCACAATTTTCAACACTCCCAATAGAACTAGATGAAAACTAGCAGTGAACAAATTAGGGACAAATACACCAGTTGAAGGCTCTTAATTATTAAAACTACATTAATTGGCAACCCAAAATAAATAAATAATTGAACACTGTACTTACATGTTGTTCCAAATCGCCATTTTAAATCTAAATTACAGTTGCCACATAAATGCAAAATATCATCTGCATATGTTTAATTATCATCACCTTGGCGAGAGTCGGGTCATTAAAGTAGGGATCAACCCAAGAAAGACAAGCACGGCACGCTCATGGATTATGATGCACATTCAAAACAATATTTAAAACGGTGAAGTATAGTTAGAATTTTAGTAGGCAATATTAAGATAGATTTTGATTCCAAAGATGGTTTTTATGAAACGAAGAAAAATACGTGGATGTGATACGTGACACTCATGGATGATGATACACTTTCCAACTTAATGGAATGAGGAAGAAAAATAGGGACGACGTATAAATTATGATATGCTTTTAACCCTTTAACGTGCAGTTTTCCTGTTCTGGGAACACAAACTCTGACGTTTTGACTGTTGCCAGTCATGAAGAATAGATTTGATTTCTATAAAAATAGTTGCGGGTGACATAGCTCCATGAGAATCCTTTACTTTTTAGCACGTCATTTCCCGTAAAAAAAATTGTCATATTATTCTTAACAGTACTGGCATCTGCTGAAAAATGGAAGAATGTGAGAACAACTGGGTAGATTGCCTAGGCTGGCTGTGCTGCACAGGACTATTTTTGCTAATGATTTTTTCTGCAATTAGTGCAGTTTAGATTAATTGTCACTCAGAAAAAACAGAATTTATACATTAAATTTAATTTTTAACAGCTGTATTTCTCTTTTCAGAATCCCAGCAAACCTCATTTCAATCATTACCTGTTTGAAACATTTAGCTTAGCTGTACGAATTGTTTGTCGAAATAATAAAAAGGCTGTTTTAAGTTTTGAAGAAGCATTATTTCCTGTGTTCGAAAATATTCTGCAGCAAGATATTCAAGGTGATATATATGTATATATTTTTTCCCCCTAAACTGCCATAGACTGTAATGTATTAGAATTATTTTGAGTGCTCCCATAGAAGAGCTATACATGCTACAGTCACTGTTTTCAATGGAAAGCATTATTTTGGAGTTTTTAATAACATATCAATTTTATTTTGTCTCAAATGGATAACTATCTCTAAAATACACGTTAAACAATAACTAGGCTGTAGAATGTACTGTATTGGTATCCCTTTGGGTTCTCCTGTAAAAGAACTACAAATGCTACATAACCATTTTCAAATGGGTACATGGTATAGTACTTGGGAATGATGTATATAAATTTCATAGTAATCAATGCATATTTATGACAGTTAGAGCACAGGCAGACAAACCGAAATCATGAACTCTTTTCAACCTGTTGGAAATTGTTAAGATATCTTTAAAAGGTTTTACATTTTATAAGTTTGTATTTTAATTTAAAACCCCTAAAACGTAAAATATATCATTTTTTATAGATAGGATTGCTGGGTTTTACTCTTATTAGTACTGAAGAATATGAAGTTTGTTACCAATAACTTTCACTGCCCTTCCAATGCACTGACACTAACAGAAATTATCCGGAATTTTCAATCAGTGAAATGGCCCTTACAAAATTCATTTCACCCCTTTAAATCTCTTACATAATTTTTCATTTTTTATAAGTGGAATTGAATATGGAACTATCTTGTAAATGTAATGCATTGTGTATTCGAGGAGGAGAGGGGGAATCATAATTTTGATTACTATCATGTTATAGTATAGTAATGTAATAAGCTTAGAGTGGGACTTTATCACCCTCACTCTCACAAACCTAAAAAATCGCTGCACTTTGGCACGCTTTGCAGTCATGGCCCTAGCAGCAATCTTTCCTCGGGCTTTACCAGGCCTATGATCGGTGCATTGGCTATTCATCGCCTGATCATTACTGATCATCCTTAATTTTTCGTATGTTCATCTTTTCCCGATGATAGAATCTTTACACTGAGATCTGATAGGCGCTTTCAAGATTGCGAAGGGTAAAGCGAGCAAACAGGTTTATATCGGTCTTTCTACCAAGTAGCTGAACGGCTCGATATCTCCGTTCCTTCATTAATGTGCAAAGAGCATCATATGCACACCATATGTTTGTTTTAAGGTTGCTGATTGGCTAAGCTATTACACGGGAAGACAAGACAGGCAACAAAATGCTGAATCATGTTGTCCTCTTCCTGCTCTTAGCTTTGTCGTGTTCTCCTGTATGTATCTATCTTGTGCTAGCTAAAAGGGTACCTTGCCTAAGTCAATCTCTGTCAAAGAGGGAAGACAGGGAATATTTTTAAAACAAAATTTGTCAGCAACTAAAAATTCTGGAAGTTTCCTGAAAAAGTGCGAAATTAATATATATATATAAGAAATTTTCCTTTGTGTAAATTTTTAATGACATTTCATTCAAAAACTTGCATTCTTCCCTAGAACAGCCTTAAAGAAAATTATATTTAGTTATAAAATTATATATGCATATGAAAGTACATGAATTAATTGATACAATAAAAGAAATAAACAATCTAATATGCAAATCAATGATATATGTGACAATTTTTATCGATTACTCAGTTTAAAAGTTTCACCAAAGGTCATAGGCTTCACATCCTAAGTTGCAAGGCGTTTGCTCTTCCGAGATGAATATACCCAGCTAGAAATGTCTTCACTTTTTTGCAAAAAAAGTATAGATTGTGTACAATTTGTGCATAAAAAGTGGATATTTTTTAATATTTTGAAAGCATACACTTTTTGTGCAAATTATATACAGTTTTTATGCATACTAAAAAGTGAATATTCTATATTGTCAAAAATTGTGCACGAAAAGTGTATACTTTTCAAAGTATTCAAAATATTCATTTTATATGCAAATTTTTTGCACAAGAAGTGCAAACATTTTCTAGCTGGGATTTAAGCAGTTTGAACAGTTTTCGCAAAATCTCAAAATCTAATCCAAATTTTAAGAAACTTTAGGGGCATAGTTTAAATTGTACGGCCACCTATCGTGTCACTAAATTTTGCTCGTATGTGATGCGCCGACAAAAATTTACGCAGTTTGAAACGATTTTCAGAAAAAATCTCAATCTAATTTTTTTTTTTTTTTACTCCGACAATTATAGTTTAAGGTGAGTGATTGCCTATCATGTCAGTAAATTTCATTCCCTTCGCTTTAGTCACTTTTACTTGATGTGCGAACAAAAATTTACGCAGTTTGAAACAATCTTCGAAAAATCTCAAAATCTATAGAGATTTTTAAAATATTTGAGATTTTTAAAATAGTCATTGTAATGAATATTTTAAATTCGAAGCCTATACTTTAAGTTAAGTGACCACCTATCATGTCAACAAATTTTATTTCATTCGCTTCAGTCAGTTTTACGTGATGTGCTAATAAGAAAAGAAGAACGACAGACAGACAAACTTTTTTCTTTTTTTTTTTTTACGGCCGTACACAGGTCCCAAATGCTTAAAACGGATAGAAATCGCAAAATCTTTTTAATTTTGAGTAGTGTACAGGAAAAGTCTGGTTTTATTTAATTAGAAACTTATATATTCCAATTCCGAACTTGAAACAACAATCACTTCAAATTTTAGTCTCGCCTAGTAACGAGTCAGACCCCCATCTAGTGGTTAGAATGCCCGGCTACCAAGTGTTAGTTCACCACTTCGAAACTAAGTCTCGGAAACTTGAAAAATGAAGTTCAGATGGCAGCATTAAAATTCAAAGAGAAGAGGAAGAAGTTCGAATTTGCTTTTTTTTTTACTTACTTTAAAAATTTTATCTAGCTGGGATATACCCCAATTTTTATCGATTGTTCAGTTTAAAACTTTTATCAAAGGTCATAGGCTTCACATCCTAAGTTGCAAGGTGTTTGCTCTTCCGAGATGAATATAACCCCAATCGCATTGGCTTTACAACAGCTCTACGCCCAATTTTCCCCCCTTGCCGATGATCTAACCGTACTATTCGGGAGAGGATATGCCCGAGCAAAATCCGAGATAAGAGCCCCCGACGCGATGAAGAACCTTGCATGGCACGCGCTGCGCTTCTTCCCTGTCCGATCATTGGCATTTCAGGAACCGATGACTGTTTTCTACTAGGGGTCTCTAGGAGTTATCCACAAGTTTCAACGCTCCCAAAAGAACTAGATAAAACTAAAGTGAACAAATTAGCGACAAACACACCAGTTAAAGAATTTGAAGACACTTAATTATTAAAACTACGTTAATTGACAACCCAAAATAAATAAATAATTAATGGAATGCTGTACTTAGATGTTGTTGAAGAGTAATCACTTATCTTATTTTTGCAATAACCTGGAAATCTTGAAAAAGCATCTACAAAACTAAGAAAATTGTCTATTATAAAAAGAGTATGAGTCCTGTCATCTTGAGGGATCAGTAATATTGCTTGATCATAAGTAAAGCTAAACAATAATCCATTTTCATTCATAATTTTTTTTAAAACTTTTTGAGAATTTTTGTCTTTATTGTTTCTATATGTATGCATTCTGTTGACCATCCCTTTCTCCTGTGTAGCATTTAATAACAAATCAATACATTAATCAAATTTCACCCTCTGCTATTTTTTTTTATAGCTATTTATATTACTTCTTTAAAAAAGAAAAGAAGAAAATAACTAATTTTTTTATTGTCCATCAATGGCTCACTTGGTTAAATCTGGTTTTCATTAGAACACCGAAAATGAAGTGATGTTGACCTAGGTCAGCAGATTGAACTCCTCTCTCGACTGTGTTTGCAGTAGACTGTGTATGAGTTATTCTCTTTAGTAATGATAAATTTCATGTCCCTGTCTGAAAAGTGTCAGCTAAGCATGTCAGTCATGGATGTTTAACGATTTTCTCAACAATTCTATGCAAGCACTCTAGTCACTGATTAAAATGTAAAAAAAGTAAAATATCAATATTTAAATAATAATAAATCAAAGTTGCAAACATATCATTACCAAAATGTGTCCACCAGATAAAGGTACAGATGTATTACAAGCTTTAAGCATTGCAAATTTATTTCATTAAATATTTAAATGTTGGTATTCACATAATACTTACTATCAGCAGTATTTTTATACTGAAATTTGTAACATTTGTCTTCCTTCCATTTCTTGCAGAATTTGTTCCATATGTGTTTCAACTTTTGTCCCTGTTTTTGGAATTCCAAGATTCACCTGTTCCAGAACATTATATGGCTTTATTTCCATGTTTGTTAGTCCCTGTATTATGGGAGCGAATGGGAAATGTTCCAGCTTTAAGCCGCTTATTGCAAGCTTATATAGCTAAGGGAGCTCAACAAATTATAGCTGCTGGGAAACTGGTAAATTAAAAGATCTTATTTACAAATATTTTACTGTGTAATTTCTGTGGAAAATAGATAATGTATTTAAAAAAAAAAAGAAAAAGTACCTTTTTTTTAAGTACTGATTGCTAGTTTTAAGGTGCTTCTTCTGTAAAGATACAATTAGTGGTGTTAAGTGTTTCGGGCAGTTATTTTAGCTGTGATCATGTATAACTTCAATTACTAAGTCATTATCTACATTTCACTACTACAGGTGGGTCAACGGCGGGCCAAAGTCAGGTATTGCTGAGCGTAGCTATGTAACTTGCTTATTCCCTTAGCATTGTTGCAAAGTGCTCTGATTTTGCCAGAATTTATTAATAGCGAAGTTGCCCCCCCTTCATTTTTTGATGCTATATTTATGGCACCATATATGGATGCTCCTATATTTTAGAACAGTGTTTCTCAACCTTTTTTGGTTGGTAGCACACTGAAAATATCTAGAATTATTTGCAGCACACCTGATCCTGAATATAAAAATTGCAAAAGTTGTATGAAACAAAAACTTAATAAATATAAATAACTATTTTAAAATTAGTCATTTACTCACCCCTCCCCTTCCAAAAAAAAAAAAAAAAAACACCTCAGCACTCAATAAGAGAGCTGAGGTCCCCCCCCCCCCCTCCTTTTTTTTCTGCATGAGTTCTTGCAAACAGCTCTTTCAAATATTGGCAAAATGGTTTTCCATGTTTTGAAATAAAAGCTTTGCTCTTCATGGAGTATAGGCTCAGTGAAGGTAAACAAGACAGCACCTGATAAATAGAAATTTTTCATTTCACTGATACGACAATACACAGCTTTAATATTTCAAAAACCTTCACGACACATAGGTTGAGAAACACTGTTTTAGAGAAATGCCCAATATTTTACATTTTACAATTGAAGGTTGGCAGCTCTGCCTTAGATAAGTCAAGCATTGCTTTAAAAGAATGATGGAGGAAAATTGCATGTGAGGCCTCAACAATGCAAAGATATGAGACAATGTTAACCCTATGGAAAAATGTTTTCAGTGAGTACTCCTTAGAGGTTCACAGTAATATTAATTCAGTGGATTTAATTCTGTTTTCCTGTAACATGGTTATCTTTTATCATTAGAAATTGCTTAACAGTGTTTGATTAAATATTTTAAAGACATTTACTTTTTAATCTAACTTATAATTAGTGATATCCATCAAATGCTATAACTCCACTATCCAGGCAACTTGAATGGCTGGTTTGACTCTGAGACAATATGAAAATTGTTTTGGTTGGATATCATAATAACCCTTTTATTTATGGTCATATTCACCAAACATTAAACCAGTGAGTTACTCAGCAGAGCATCCTACCTCAAAAGTAAATGGGGAAAACAGTATTTACCATACCAAATATGAAAGTTACCAAGACATCTGACCAATAGAAATAACATGCTGTCTCTCAGAATCAAACCCGTCATTTGGTTTGCCTGACTCGCTGAGACGTGGTGTTTGCTGAATATTGCAGTTAGTGTGGTGAATATCCTTGTTCCCTCTCACCTTTATAATAAATCTCTGAATTAACTCATGGGTTTAATGTGTTGAATACAGCTATTAGTAAGTCAGTCTTCGAAAAGAAAATTATATATGAAATATACTAGTAATACTGTCTCCAGATATGGATCAAAATTTTTTTTAATATTTCTTAAAAAAAAACTTTTTTGAGCTATTATTTTTCTCATGCTAGTATTAAGTTGTTTGTTTTGTTCTATTACTTTGTTCTCTAAAGTGTTTGCTTAGATGGTTATACTTTGTAAAATTGCTGCAATGTTCTCAAATTTGATAATAAACTATATTATTAATATTGGATTTTATAGACTGCTGTTTTGGGTGTATTTCAAAAACTGATGGCATCAAAAACAAATGACCATGAAGGTTTTTATATTTTACACAGATTGATTGAAAGTATCCCATTGTAAGTATTTTCTTGTTATTACAATACTGTAAATAATGCTGATTTTACTAATAAATTATCTATTAATTCTGTCATACTTCTATTTTGCAAACTCTTACTTTGAACCAATAATATTTTACAAATTTCTTCATAAAATAACGTCCAAATAGCGAAGTGCATTCTATTTAACGTATTTTTTCCTTGCAATATTTTTCCTATTTATCAAAATATTTCTAAAAATTTCACTTTTATTCTTTTTTATGTACAGAAAAAATCAATCAAAAATATATAATACTTTCATATGTATTTCATGCATTTAAGATTTTGAAACTTCAGTAGTTTACGAAGTTCCAAACCAATAAAGTTCTGGCCATTTTTAATGACCAAAAAGAAAATGACTTACAGAAAGTGTAGCCTATTTTTAATCCTCTAAGTAATCTCCTTCTGCCAGAGAGGGTGGGGGGGGGGGGTGTGGACGCAAAGCAGCCCGTGAGTGCTTTGTGGAGGATTTTCATTGAAGATGATTCTTCAGTGAATCGAAGAGGTGGTAATCTGATGGTGCAAGGTCAGGTGAGTAAGGACGATAGCATAAAGTCTCTCAGTCAAGCTGTGCTGTCTCTTTCTGTTGCGTTGCTTATTGCACACATTCCAATTGCTGTGAGTGCAGGCCCAAAGGGACTGTTTGGCCCATTGGTAGCAGCTCATGGTGGACCACTTGACAACTAGTCCACCAGACACAAAGCATAATCTTGACCTGAATTTTTAAACCAGTGCCTTATCGTACGTTTATTCACAGCACTATTCCCAAACGTTTGACGTATTCAGTGACTTGATGCAGCTACTGATAAGCCTACTTTGAAGTTGTAAAGCCAACACCAAACGAGTTCCTTTGACTCTTCCATTTCTCTTTGTTGCTGTACCAGTAACAATTGCTGAAAGTGCACAGTGGACCTGCTTTTATAACAATTGGCATTTCTACTCATGAACGAATGGTTTCTCAACCATGTCATACACTAATTTGCATACCTATTTTTACTTTGTTCACTGGCAAAGCAAAAATGGCAAGAACTTTATTGGTTACCTTGTTATTTAAAACTCATTAATTTAATGTAAAATTATTTTCTTTAAACTGAAATTACGAAGTAATTCCAGTTGTTTTGTTTTTCATCACTTTTTTTTAGTATTTAATGTTTGTCAATTTAAACTCTGTTTTATGCAGAAATGCTAAAAAGAATTTAGAAGGTGAAACTGTATGTTTTATTACTTAAATATGTGCATAATGTATTATTCCTAGCACTTAATAGATTCCACATGTATAGTTCTTGATATATGAAATACTATTTTGGCTGTTTGTACCAGCTACAAAATAACTCAAGACTGTATAAATTATTACACCAGTTGTACACATGCACACAAAATTGCAGTATGTGTAATGCATGTTTTTCTTTTAGTCTTAACATATGTCTCAATTTAAACAATCAGTGTATAACATTTCACAACTGAATAATGAATGACCCATGTCAGTATACCAAATGTATTAAGTCTCTTCCTGTGTGCAAAACTTTAGTCAGGAAAAAGAAATTAGGGGTGTGTGTATGTAGTACTAATGTTACTAAAGGGGGGGGGATGATGTTCTCCCCACACCTGGTTATGGCCTTGCCTGTGCACAACTTATCTAAATATTGCATGTATTTTCAACAATACCCATAATTGATTATTAAAATAACATCTATAATGCTGTTAGAAAGAAAGCTCAATTTGACAACTACTAATATTCGTGCAGATAGCAGCAAATGTGTTAATGATAATATGCTTCCTGATCAATATATTAAGAAGAATATTTATAACTTTTAACTGTCAATAATATCAGAAATATTGTTTTGTTAATGTTTCAATATTTGTGATTTATAAAATTTGAATGAAATTCAGATATTTTACAATTTATTTGCTTTTTACTTTTCAGTGACACATTTAATGAATATCTAAAGCAGATATTTCTTGTATTATTCCATCGTCTTCAAAACTCAAAAACAACAAAATTCATTAAATGTAAGTTAATATAATTGTTATTTTATATGTTCTGATTATTTTAGAATATAAAAATGCATTTTGAATTTTTACTTTGTTTGTGGTTGAATACTGTTAAAAATTTCATTAGTAAGGGGATAAGCATTTGCTATATTTTATAAAAGCTTGCTTAATTTCTGAATTTCAGTTCTTTGGACTGTAATTTTTCATGATAGAAATAAATATCTTGTTAAATGGATTTTTCTTCTTGTATCGTAATTTCTGGTTTATACTCTATGGATTATCTACTAAAAAAGTTGAAAATTTGTTCGGTGTGTATTATACATCGCAGAGTATCTGCGAAAGTTTTTAGATTTTACATTTGAAAACTTATAAGATCAGAACGAAAGTTCTTTTACATTTTCCAGTAGATTTGAATATGGAAAAGATGCAAGTTTGTTAATCAATAACACATCACTAAATGGTGCTTCAGTCATATGGTAGATTTCTTAAAGACTCTGAAAACTGGCTTTTAAGGGTCATAACTACTCATTTCACATTCACACTGGTTTGATCATACTCCTCAAACCACATTGGTAAATAATCTCACGATACTGCAATTGGTTTGGTGGCAAAACAAAATCTGATTTGTCTGTCCACTCAAAATGAATTGTGTGTGAAACAGGGAAAACTTCCTTTAAAATATTAGCATCACTACTTCATATGACATCACGTGAAGATCATCACAGAAGAGATTCACAAGGATAGTTCTCATTGCTTTGTTGCAGAATATTGCCATTTAAAATCATTGCAATCATAACATAAAAAAGTGCATTAGCTATTCAGTTGATTTTAGGCTTCAAGTAATCAGTAAAGTTGGAGAAGTTTGTAAAAGCGAGGGTGTATCAGGGTTTCTACAGTCCTGGAAAGTCAGGGAAATGAGTTTTGGTCAGGGAAAGTCGGGGATTTGGGAAAAAAGTCAGGGAAATTAGCAGAAATTGGAGAAAGGTCAGGGAAATGCAAGAAAAATTGAATTTTGTGGTAAAATCAAGGAAATATTTGCTATTTGAACCAAAGTATAGAAATTGTTTTATTTTTATTTTCTCATTGTCTTATTTATAAATAATTTTAAAATGTATTCTTTATGAGCATATCTTGTGCAGCTGAAATATGCTTAATTTTATCCTAAATTATTATCAAACATCGTTTTTCTTAGAATCCAGTGATGTCAAATAAGATTCTTGTATATATTAATTTTATTATTATTATTTCTAAGAAAAGGGTGCAAAATATATAAAAATTATTAAGTATGGGGTGTAATGTTAAAAATAGAAATGCAAAATTTGGGAAAGCATGCTAGATAAAGTCAGGGAAGAGCGTGATAGATGTCAGGGAAAAGTCGGGGAAGCAAAAGCTGTGAAATCTGTAAAAATCCTGTGTTTGACTGTTTCAGATTGACGAATGAACTGTTCACATATTAAAATTAAAAAAAGAAAAAATTAAAAGTACATTTGATAATTCATATTCATAACAATACATTTTGAAAGAGAAATGTTTTGCACTAAAGCAATTCTAATTTTATTACTGTGGTTTTATTGTACATAAAAAAGAAATCACCCATCATTTTGGCCAGAACATTGGCATATTATCTGCAGATTATCTATTGCCATGGATTATAAGCCAGAAATTACAGCACATATACAGAACTTACTAGTCCAAAAATTTTCATAAAAGGGCTTTTTTTTTTACATCTTTGCTTAAGCAGTTTTATGTGCTAGACTGATATATTTTAGAAATAAAGAAAAAAAACTATCATTATTAAGTGAAATATTCAGTTGTTTTCTCTTTGTGTTTTATCTTTTTTTTTTTTTTTTTTCTATTTTAGGTCTTTTGGTGTTCTTTTTCTTATTTT
The DNA here is from genome assembly GCA_038373885.1 of Cheiracanthium punctorium. Taxonomy (NCBI): domain Eukaryota; kingdom Metazoa; phylum Arthropoda; class Arachnida; order Araneae; family Cheiracanthiidae; genus Cheiracanthium; species Cheiracanthium punctorium. Next base: position 247,477 of record JAWZYV010018863.1, on the reverse strand, counting down.
CGTATAAATATAGTCCTCAAGTTCTTGTCTCTCTTATTGATAGTATACAAACAAAGTGAGTTCATATCATTATAAAATTATTTCTTTTTTTATGAATTATCAATTGAAATTGTTCTGCCTACTCCATTTTCTTATATATTTTCTGTTTTTATTCAATTTCAATACTCTGAAAAGCTTACCTTTGTGAGCACTTATTCAAGTTGCTTTTTATCTAAAAAGCAATACTTTTTTTAATTACATACAGGGGCGTAGCCAAGGGGGGGGGGGTTAGGGGGGTCATAACCCCCCCCCCCATGAGAAATTTTTTGCCATACAAAATGTATATTCTTCATGTAAATTATCACACACACGTATACCTATATATGAGTTGTAGTAGTCGTAACCCCCCCCCCCATGAAAAATTTCTGGCTATGCCCCTGATAACATATATATAACAATTAATTAAAATGTCATAAAACTTAAATTAACCCTGCTTTTCTTCTTCAGGGGGGGGGGGGATTAACAAAACCTTTTAAAGTGCCTTAAAGTTATAATTTGATTTTTTTAATATAAAAGTTTTTCATTGTGTATATGTGTGAAAGGAAACAACTTTTAATTATAACTATATTTAATGTCAGACTCTAATAATGTAATAAGCTAGAAAATATCATATATAAAAATGTAACAGTTTCTCAGTAAATATTTTCAGTTTATGTTGGTGTAAAATTGCATATTTTGTGAAATGTTCTATTTAGATAAAGAAGTATGAACCCTATTACTGTTTTTAAAAATTTATAATTAACTGAAAATGATTCATAATACTTGTAAAATTACTTATTAATAATTGTTTACAAAAAATTCCTTTGACTAGCACTTTCGACCAACTATCAAAATCCTGGTCATCCTCTGGTCAAATGATTTCTGTTACTATTTTTCTGCATACGCCTTCTCCCAGGAACTGCATTTCAACCTTCATTGATATGTGCATTCTCTGTGCCTTTTATTGTGGAAATATTGATTGTCTCCCTCTGAAAAGCATAGCCTTTATTTTATATTGCACAATTCTCTCAATGTTACCAGTCTATTGAGCTAGGTGTTTTTGTGCCAAACAAGATAATGCAATAGATGACTTTCCATATTTGATTTCATTGATGTGTTCTTTTTTTCTTCTATTATTTTCCCCTTAGTGACATGGATATGTTTAACAAGTTTTTTTTTTTTTTTTTTTTTTTTTTGTATCTTCATAAGTTAGATTTATTTCATAGATGCCAGCTGTTTCTTGAGAGTCCAGTGTACTTGCCCCATCATATTCTTTTAAATATATTGCAATTTGGTTTTATGGGAATATGAATATCTTTTTTAGATGAGAAATTGCATATTTTGAGGCAAGGCCCCAACTATATAGGATTGTTGTAGTGAATGTAGGCTTCATTTTTTGATGACCGCAATATCTGGTCAAAAATGCTGTCTACAGAATTTTTTAGGTATTAAGAAGAAAAACTTACATTCCCTACATCAATACCATATAGTCTCCCTTAAAAATGTCCAATTTTGCAGCTAAAAAAGATGATTACATTCCCTTGAGGATGACAGTAGCAGCTAATCAAAAGTGCTAGTCTACAAGAATACTCAGGTATATTTAAATCAAGTTATTGATCCAAATTGTGAATTAAGTGAGCAGAACTTTTGTAGCCTTAAAATGAACTGCAATATTTTATGTGAAACTGTGTACTAAAATTCTGGCAAATATAGTACGTATTATGGTATTTTTGAATGCTCACTTGGAGATATATAAATATATTTGCTTCTTTTTAAAGAAGCAATAGGGATGTCCAATAGTTAAATAATTTGATTTTTATAAAATTAAATACTTGTATATTATAAATAGCGAAATTAATCGGAGGGATGTTGTACTTAATGTATCTTAATTTGATCCAATTATACACTTAGTTTCTTCATAATGTTATCAATCTGACAAGTTCATTGGAAAATATTTCTTTCATCATAATTAACTATATATGAGTCATTTGCATAAGACCTTGAGAATCATTTACCTTTATATAAAAAAAAAACGTACTCAAACCATGAAAAACTTAACACAAAATTACAAAAACGCTTCTGCTTTTAAACTTTCCCATTGCATTAACACCTCTTAACTTGCCCAATTCTCTTTTAATGGTATTCTCATTGGTGTAACTGGATAGGCTTTTGGAGTATTTGTAGGGTTTACTTCAGATCTCCTGTAAGAACTCTCTCTTGTAATAAAAAAAATTCTTAATTTTTTCTAATGGTCTAAAATATTTTTAGAATATGCCAAGTCCTCTTTAACCTCCAACTAGTTATGCCAATGGATATTCTACATACTTGACTCAGTGACTGTTTAATTTTTCTGAGTTTACAATGCACTGAGAATGCTAGTAGCTTGTGAATAATAAACTTTTCTCATAGGAACTATGAATACAATCTAATAAATATTTAGTCTTAATTTAGTTTCTTTTTTTTTTTTTTTAGGATGTTTGGTATGATTATTGAACGGGTTATAATTCCAGACCTTCAAAAGGTATCTGGTAATATTGAAAGAAAAATCTGTTCAATTGGTTTGATAAAATTGCTGACTGAAGTACCTGAAGTTACTGATGGTTCCTATTCGCAGTACTGGTAAATATTGATTCCTTATACTTTGCTGTGATCATTTCATTTTCTTTTACTTTAAAAGTCTGAAAAGTTGATGCACATTTATTAAAATTGCAAATACTCTCACTGTTTATTCATCCAATATATAACAGTTGCCAATTCTAATTTTTCAGAAGGTTCAGATTTTCAAAACAATCTCCTAATTAAGGCATGTTGTTCCAAAACTGGCTCAATCCAAGTTTTTTCTTAAATATACTTTTTTTTAACCATTTTTTGTAAGTTCATGATCCACCTCTTCACCCTGCAAATCCTAATGGATGAAAGCTGGTTCAATCTGGTAGAAAAACACTTCCAAAGTGGAAAAGCTGACTGAAAAGTCAAAATTTGAACTGAAGTTCAAATCAAAACTGGCTTCACATGGAAATAATTTTCGTTCCTGGAAAATTTTTAGCATGGATTGAGTCGGTTTTGAAACTCCATGCCTCCATTTATGTAAGAGTATGATTAAATCTTAATTTTAGAATGTAGTATTTCACAAATCGCAAAATATCCCAGCAAAATTCAAAAGGGGAAGGACAGTTAATGTCCATAAAACATTAAATGTTTTCTGGTTGATTTACGCTGGTTAAGTCCATTTGTATGTTATGAATTTTTATTATTTAAATATTTTCACTGTTAAACTTCCTCTAAGATAACTATGTAGTGAAATAAAAATTATTATTGAAGGATTGTCTGAAAGTTTGTGAAGCTTTATAATTGGAATTATTTTAACTTTTCTCCAGTCATCAGGAATTACCATATGTTACAGTGTATAACACGCATCAGTGAATTTACTATATGTCAACCAATTTATTTTACATTCAGTACATAACACACACGTGAAAAAGTGAAGTTATTTTTTGAAGTTGAAAGTATGTGTTGTTTTTTAAATTTTTGCAAATTTATATAACTTGCTGCAAAACTGAATGTTTTAGTTGCTTGATTTTACAAAGTGTTACAATTATCAATCTTAATAAAACCCCTTATTCATCTTAGAACATTTTGCATCAAATTAAATCAAAGTATCTCGTATGTAAAGTTTTTGTCCATAAACAGCCTAACAGAATTACTTATATGGCAATGATAGCATGGCCGTACCGTAAGTTCCTGCAAACCCACAGTGCAAGGAGCCCTCGACTGAAGAGGATTCCCAACACAATGAATTATTTAAAAAATAAATGAAATACTTACATATATAACTTTTATTTCACAGCACTTTCCTTACAAAGAAAGGAACTTGCCGTAAAATATACATAGAAGGCATCCAAAAATTTACAGAGTGATTTTTCCTAGTGCTTATCCCATTGAACTCCTGACATCCCCATTATCTTAAATAACTGTAACACCATATTTTTCAATAAATCACTGATATATACTTTAAATACTTCACTCCTGATAAACTAGTACCATCAGGTGTATTAATAAGAAAGTTTGTCTCTCTATCTAGTGTACAAATACAAATCCACACTGTTCAATCGATCAGCTTGAAAATTTGCACAGATTTGTAAAATGAAATGGAAAAGGCCACAGGCAACTTTATACTTTTGACAATCTATCAGTTCTCTGATTTTTAGTGAATTTTCCTAATTTTCAAAAGAGCTTCTCTGATATCCTATCCAGTAAAAAGCTGCGAATATGGAATTTGTTTTTATGTAAAGTTATCTATAGCAAGTGAGATCAACATTATTCTAATGTTATGAGTTCGAAAATGACAAACACAATTATTTTAACAGACTGTAATGAAAAAGGGACATAAAACTTGAAATAATTCTGCAAATTCTGATCAGTATGAGAATAGTTCCCCTATTTTATTTTATTTTTTAAATCTTCATGAGCCATGAATTATTAAAATGATTTCTTTGTTTTCTGTAGAAGCTTAGTTAACTTTTAAATTTCCAGTAAGATTGCATATGTCTTGCATCACAATTTTAAAACCTTCGTAAATTAGTTTTTTTTTTTTTTTCCCTACCATGTCTAAGAATTGCCAAAGTTTGCACATTTTGGTGATATGTTGCCTGATATATCACAAAATATAACTAATGAAGTAATTTGCATGCAACAAAATGCCAATTGAGTATTTAAGCATGAAATATTCTTTTTAGCCTAAATTAAAACTATCTGAAATTTCACATTTCCAACAATGACGGTACAACCCCCACCCCCCATGAAGAGGTGACATTTTTCAAAAGTACCAACTCCTTCTTCCTACTAAATCTCGCATTAACCCTCTCAATTGTTATGCTTCAGTTTTTCAGTGTTAGCAAAATTTTGTCTTAAGAATTTCATAAGGTTTTATATTTTCAAACAAAACAAAGAAAGTGATTCTCCCCATGCAAAGAATTATCTATTTGCTAGTTCTCAATAAGAGTGTGCTCAACCATTAAAAAAACACTTGATATGAGTTAAAGAAAAAAAAGTCTTTAATTGTTATATATTAAAGTAATAAGTACATTTTAGATAAACCTACAAATCTAGCATTTATTTCAGTTTTCTTTTGTTTTGAATCTTTACAATTATTAATGTTCATGCATTTTGCATCACAGATGTAAGGGCTAAGAATCTGGAAATCAATTAATAATTGAAAGGGGGGCCCCAGAAAAAATTTTGGCCTCGGACTTTTGCGGTACATCACTGAATGTTAGCAGATGTAAAGTCTCAATACTGAAGAATAATTTCTAAAACAATTATTATACATATATATATTTGACTTTCAGGGCTCCTTTACTTGTTGCACTTATTCAGCTATTTGAACTGCCTGAAGATGATTCTGTACCAGAAGAGGAGCATTTCATTGAAATTGAAGAAACTCCAGGATATCAGAATGCATTCTGTCAACTAGTATTTGCTGGAAAATCGGAGTTTGATCCCATTAATGGTGCAGTACCAGATGCAAGGTTGCACTTAGCTCAAAGCCTTCAAAAACTTTCCGCTGGTAATCCAGGAAAGGTAAATGTCTTTTTAATGGTTTAAAACTAGTGTGTGAATTCTAATTGCTGTGTTGACAGGAAGAGACAAGGTACCAGTTTGTGTTTTACGTTCAGAGAGTTGAAAATTAAAAATGTGGTCAGAAGTACCTCAGCTGTAAGAATTGGTGTGAGGGTTCATACTCCCTCAGGGAAACGTGGAAAACAGAGGAAACTCGGAGAATTCAAAATTAGCTCAACAAACTGGGGGAAACCTCTTTGAAAAATGAATTATTCTTTTAAAAACCTTTTTATCTGGAAAATCAAAGTTGCAACCCCATTTTCCTGTATTTTCGGTTTTTATTCAGTGTGATTGAGTATTTGTAGGATATTTTAAAAAAAAATACTAACATCAATATGTTGTCAAGTATTCCATTTACAAAGAACATTAAAAAGTTTCTATTTAAAAAACTTTGCACTGTAAAGTCCAGATGTATGGTTACTTTGCCTGAACTAAACAATATCATAATAATAAAAAATTTTCAAGAATTGCTATTGATAAAAAATAAAATGTGATAATCTTTGATTGAAATCTTGTAAAAATTAAATTAACTAGATTCTCTCATCTTCAAGAGGAAAATATTAACAAAAATGTAACTGTTATGGTTTTCTAATGAAAGTTATAATTTACGTATTCAGCATTTTCACTAGGGTGCGAGAATCTTGCCTTAAAAAATTATTGCGGTGAGAAATTTTCACGTCCCAGACTTGGAGGACCAGCAATAAATAAAAATAACTAAAAATCAAAAATACCCTGAGTTTGGGTATTTACCCAACCCACATCTATAGTGAGAAATTCTCACCCATTTTTTAAAAATCTCAACTCAGTTTTGTGGAAAGGATGAGAAAATATCACTTTTTTTTTCCCCCGTAATGAAAACCCTAGTATTAAACCTTTTGGCATCAATTAATGCTCTGTTTTCATATTTATTATATCAGTCAGTTAAAAATATAATAAGTTTAGATAGATAACATAAAAATGTGAAATATTTAATTCTGCAAATGATTTCAATATGTGTTTGTGATACCCTGGATATCATGAAAAATTACCAGGAAAACTCAGGGAATATTATTTCATAAAATGAGTGTGATGTTACTGGCATGCACAAAAATAAACACAGGCAAATTTCAATTGCATATGTATTTATTTTTTAAAAAAAAACTTTCATTTGATGAGTCAAATTATGAAAAAAAATTTAGCCCTTACAGATTAATCAAATTAAGCATGGAAAGCTTGGTGAAACATTATGAAAGCATGAGAACAAAAGCATTAAAAAGGTACTTTGAAACTTGCACCGAGAGTGTCAATACGGCCTAATTTAGATTTTAGAACATTTTCAAACATGCATGGAAACAATAATGTTTCAAAAAAGTTGATTTTTGAATCCATTAACATTGCCCTGAAGTTTTCCTGAAATTTTGTTGATAGACTGTACTACCCCTACGGTCGGAAAATAAGCCATGCGGCTAGATTAGCAAGTATCAGTGGACAGTGTTTTCAACAAGTTATGACATAATACTTAATACCCCAAGAGCTATGCAACTATTTATGCAGTATACACAAGGCTTAGTTTGTGTAGAAGCTCATCAGAGCTCAGTTCCTGTACTTCTTTTTTCAGACAGAATTTTTACATATTAGACAAAATCTAGCAGAGTTCATGAATACTGTATTCCAGAGCTCACCAGTACATTAACTTAAAATGTTCCCCCTTTTCACACACAAACCTATTTTAACGTAGAGATGAATCAAAACTAGTTTTGTCTCAAACTGATCAGAATCCTGAAGCCAACAGATTTTAAGTCTTCTACTGTGCATTGTTTACATTCTTTCATACTAATTTCAGACTCTCGTTTCATTCCATAATTTTGCAAAATTATGAAAGTGTGTCCAATATGACTACATGGGAAAAATTATTTAATTATCATTATTTTAATAGAATGTAACCCTCTCAAAAACGTAGGAGTAAAAGTCTAACTTTCTTACATCTCTATATTAAATCGTATATTAAACATTATCTATCATAAAACATGAATTAGGTTAGTATAATTAAAATTTTACTATTTCTGTCGAGTCATGCATTTTTCAAAGTCTAATTAATATACAGTCAACTCCAGTTATAGTGAACCTCTGGGGACCTGCAAATTTCGTTCTCTATATCCGAAGTTCACTAAAATGGATGTTTTCCTATATTGAACAATAAAGCTTAATACAAAACTAGAAAATAGTATTTTATACAAATACTAAATGTTTATTAAGTATAGCAAACCTAATTAAGCCCATTTATCAAAATAATGTACTTTCTATTCAATTGGCAAAATGTGCTGTCATTTTTAACCTGTGATATTAATTTGGAAATGCAAAATAAAATCGCCCAAGGTCAAGAACAAAATTTCTGCTTTTGGTTCACTTTCATAAGTACCCTGCTTTTGTTAGTGAATGCTTTTAAAGATTAGAATGCATTAAAAAATTTGGACCCCCTTCCTTGTTTGACATAAGTATGTTAGCCTAAACACTGGCAATTCACCTGTATTTTGATGAACACAACAGAGACACTTTTCGTAGGAATTGAACAACATCACCTCTGTCATCCTGAATTTTTTAAGTTCACTAAAACCAAAAAATGCTATGAACATTTGTAACGTATGTAAATCAGGACTAATGAAATGCGTTCACTATAGCCGAAAGTTCACCAAATCTGATGTTGAATGTACTCTCAAATCTAAAATAGGAAATTTTGCTTTTACTCTTTTGAGAAACTTTTTACTTTTTTGAGAAAAAAAAAAAAAAAAAAAAAAAGACAGATGGCAGCAAATTGGATGACGGTAGAACCGGGAGTGGTGTATTCATTAGCAATAGTGAGGGAGAAAGTAGATTCAGTATCAGAAATCCGAATTACTGTTCAGTTTTCTGATCTGAAATCATAGCTATAGGCGTAGCTCTTGATTATGCCCAGACCACTGATAAAAATAGGATTTGGATTTTGACAGATAGTAAAAGCTCTATTAGGTTTTTAAAAAACTGGCCTAAAATTTATGCTGGCCCAGACCAAGTTATATTACGGCTTCTGCATGAGATTGGTTTGAAAAAATCTATATGCCTGCAGTGGATCCCATTGCATGTTGGTGTGTATGGAAATGAGACAGAGGATACACTTGCCAAAGATGGTTGTAATCTTCCTATCATTAATTCTAACGAGCTTACAACTTCAGAAATCCACTCCTTAAAGAAGCAGAAACTGCTCACTGCTTGGCGTCTCCCTCCGGTACATCACTGGCATGCTGCTAACAGTCCGGGTCTGTTCCTGTCTTGCAGTGGCCCCCAACCTCTTCAGTTGGCCATGGCGAGATTTAGAAGTGGCCACTTAAAAAGTTTGAGGTTTCTGGGTGCGGAGAAAATGTGTCCTTTTTGTACCTGCTCCCTCCCTGCCAGTTAAGATCTACGCGGACCTGGTGTAGACTTTTCTACATCAGGGGGATAAGTAATAAAAACAACACATTTTTGTGAAGGTGTGCTTACCAACCCCCGTATTGCAGGTGTTGTGGTGTTTTCAACTGAGTATGAGCACAAGCTCTAGAGATTAGCAGGGCTTCGGCACATTTTTTGCTAGAAATTAAGCCCTGAGTATGCATATTGATTATATAGTTTCTCTTTCTCTGCCACCTCCTTTTTTTTTTTTATAAGAAAATTGGCCTCTAAACTGAAATTTTGTGAGCTGTGGTTTGCACATTATTCATCATTCGATTTTGAATATTCCTTTTAATCTTTGTATTTTCTTTCTCTCCCCCCCCCCTTTTTTTTTTTTTTTTGAGCCTAAATATTCCCATATCTGAAGTTTCAATTTTGGCAGCTATGCTTGTGTACAGCTACAGATAAAAAAAAAAAAAATAAAATAAAAAAAAGCCCATTTGTACTTTATTCAGCCCTTGTTCGTCATACAGCAATGTTGCATTTACCAATCTTTTATGATTGACTTACACTTTAATTTGTTATATATAAAAATTGCATAAAGAGCCATCTTCATATTAAAATTCGCACCAACTTTTGTTTTTCCAATAGCAACCCCTAGATTTCACTTCATATTTCAAAAATTTAGCTCATTTTTACTCTTGATACCAATTTTCAAAAAAATTGAACTGAAAATGAGTAAGTTATGACCTTCCAAAATCCCCTCCCCCTATGTTAAAATTTTTTCATAATTTAGTTCACATGTCATATAATATTGATAATAAGAAGCTGATTTTTATTCAGACTATTAGAACTAAATGACCTAAACATAATTTACTATTATTATAACTTAATAAAATATTATTAATATGAATTATTAAATTAATATTAAAAAATTATGAGTAGTGACTTTTTCAAATTTTTACGTTCATAGTTTAATTTATATTAAATAAAATGTGTTATTTTCATGAGTTAAGGGACCATTCATAAATTTATTAAGGGATAATTTTTTTTTTTAAATTGCTTAAAATAAACTTAAATTAGATTTCTTTTTCACAAAAGTAGTAAAATTTAGCTGTATTTTAAAAAAGCAAATTTTGAAGCAAATAAATTGGAAGTTTGTACAGTTTGATGGTGATTCTATAAATCGTCTATTGTTGTGTCCACTACTATTCCCCCCAAAATAAAATATTTTCCATTTATAGAATTAGATGCTGTAGATGTATTTCTTCACTTTTACAACGTCCTATTTCTGAAAAACTAACATCCTGAACATTCCAGGCATGAATTTGGCCTTTTTTAATATCTGAAGCATCAGGTCTTTTTACTCCCCCCCTATTTTATCAAACATTCAATAAACATTAAAAATCACATTTTTATGTCTAAATTTTCATCTGACTATAAATTAAAATACCACTAAAAGTCTTATAAAAATATTGCACACTGCAGGTGATAATATTAAATGAAGAAAATAAAATAACAAACACAGTGATAATATTGGGTCGGCAAAAAAGTAGTTGCGTTTTTTTACATAAAATTCAAACAAATAAATTTTCAGTCATTGAACCATTCTTCATTTTCGACCGTAACTGAGTAACTTTCATGCTTGTAGTCAGAAGAGCAGAGAACAGATTCTCACTCCTGGCAGCATTTCACCTGTCTAAGAGAACCTTCAAATACTCAATAACAATTTCAAAATTAGAAGGATTTTCAAAATTGCAAGCAGTCATTTTGCATTTTTTCTTTAAATCATGTATACGGACCAAGGAAGTTTTGGAGTCACAGTTCATTTGGACCACTGACTAAATATTCTAATTTTTATTTCTGATAATCTCAGTACAAAGAACTTTAAGACTAGAAACAGTATGTTCCCTGTAAATAATATTTATTTCTTTTAACTGTTGCGAGCAAAATTAATGAAAGATGTAAAGTTCGGAACCTACAAATAGTGTTTTTCAGTTTGCAGAAAGTCCCTTAAAATCGTACATAAAAGAATTCGCAATATCTCAGGAAATTGTCATAGAAAATTGGTGAAAATATATATTTAGGGTAATTTGAAGCTTTTCTTTTGTTTAATAAAGTCATAAGTGTTGCCATTGAGAAAAACAAAGTTGATGCAGAATTAAATATGAAGACGATCCCTTATGGGAAATTAAACTAATGGTAAATTAAAGTATACATTATTTACAAATGAACTGTATATAACTTTGCTGTACAACGAACTATGGTCAAATAAAGAGCAAGTGGGCGGGGGTTTCCTGCAGCTGTACAAAAGTAATTTGCTTAAATTTAATATCAAAACACCGAATATTCATTGATATGAACATTTAACTTCTTACTCATGTATGAAATAATTTTCCCCCTTCATCATAATTTTGTATCCAATAATTTTAAGATAACTTGTTTGATACCAGAAAACTATGTGCAATGTTATATTATTTATGTGGCATTTTTGAACCTTTTTAGTTAATCTATGTTTTTCTAGTATATAAATAGTTTTGTTTACTTATTATTTTTATTCATTTTCTGTTTTCTTGTTGCAGTATCCAGCCTTAATATCTTCCAGTGTAAATCCTGAAGTTGCTTCCCATCTAACAAAATACCTACAAGCTGCTAATGTTTCACTTTCATGAGTGACTATGGACTGTGTCATTACTTACTATAAACTATTGTACATAAAAAAGAAAGATTGCTTTTAGCATTTCATATGGTGGTACTCTGTTTTTTGTTACTGCATTATGAAAAATAAGTGTCATTTGCACATAAAGTGTATTTTCTTTTCTTGTATTTAAAGAAAAGAAATAAAGCTTTTTTTAAAAACAACTTCTGGTTTTTTTGTTTGTTAGTTTATTTATCTTTGTAAAAATAAAATAGCATGTGCTGTTATCCTATCTGGTTTCAGACTTCATATCTCGTACATGTCTGTTAAAAGTATTATTATAAAAGCCTGGAAATTCGAAATTTTGCCAAAGTTTATCAAAATATATTTTTGCCAAAATTATTGTTTTATGCATTGATAGCCATTCTTGCTTCCTAATTTTGCTTTGTGCAGTATCAAAATAATTATGGATTCAATTAGTAAATTCAGTTGCAATCTTTGTCCACTGGGTTCTCATTAATCTGAGAAAATGTGGAATTGTGGAAGTATGTAACTTTTTCAAAGAAAAATGTCATTGAAAGTTGAATATTTTTGGTCCAAAGCTTAAAGATTTTTTTTTTTTTTTTAATGAGTTTTTTGCTTTCCCAGCTGTGAGAGACTACAGGTTGATTCAAAAGTAATGACCAATTTCAAAGCATCATTAATTTAAGCCCTTGAAGTGTTTTTACTTTGTCTATTTAATTGTTTTTTAAGTATCCCCATAAAAAAAAATAATTGCAAGGAGCACAGTCAGAGCATGATGGTCGCCATTTCTCAGACTTTTTTTTTTTTTAAATCTCTCAGCCATTTTATTGTTGATTTTATCTTGATCATAGTCTTCAAAACTTTATTCCGATAGTATTTAGCATCAATTTTAGCCTTTGATTCTACAAAAAAAGGTTTTGTTAAAGCCTTGACAGGACATTCCCCATCCATACCATAACACCTGATGCCCAACTTGCCCCTTACAAAACAGCTGTGTCTTTGTGATGCTGTTCGCATGAAATGTATTCTATCTTCATTTTGCAAGTCGTGGATGACAGATGAAATAAAGTTACCCATATTTTGTATCTCCTTTTACGTAATATTAAACACAGGGTCCAAGAGTGTTTTCTTTGTTTTTCTACGATCTTTGCAGATATTTGATGGCAGACTAGTTTTTTCATTTTTTATATAGCCAATTTTCTGTATCTACTGACAAATTGTAGATTGCGATATCTGTAGTTTCTTTGCTTTTCTTGGGGATTATTTTTTATGGGGTTTGAAGTTCTTTGATGCAGAGGATTTTCAGCTTCTTTTTTTTCTTTTTCACCTATGACTTCGTTTCATTCACATTTTTTTTTCTTGGGTCTTTTGATTGCTAGCCAATCTTTGTTTCAATCTTTAAATAGTAATCTATTAGAAAACTGTCTTATCTGATTTTAAAGTGCTTTATTTAAAACAGAATTCAAGCAACCATCCTTCAAAATCTTTAACATTTTGTTTTGGGTTTTAGGATCTAATTTCAGAACCATAATTTACTCCCACTAATAGAAATACTTGGCTTAAAGGCTAAACAAACCATTTTACTTTTTATAAACAAAATGTGGGGTGGCACTTATCCAAGTTGCTGGAGAAAAGCTGACGCTATGCCTATTTTAAAGCCTAAGAGGGACCCTGCTGATATCCATTCTTTGATATGTATTTTAGTAAATTGACAGAACGTATGGTGGTTGATCGTTTGCAGTTTTTCCTGAGCAATTGTAATCTTACAGACTGGCTTCATATAACACAGACTGGCTTCTGACAGTTTTAACACCTCCGAACAAATTGTAAGACTTACTCAACACATTAAAGATGGTTTCCAGGAGAGGCAGAGCACTATTCCTGTCTTTGTTGATTTTAAATTAGCTTGTGATAGGGTGTGGGGGACAGATGCTCCTTAAAAAACTTTTTGCACAGGAAAATTTCAGGTCATCCCTTTAGATGGATTAGTAACTTCTTATCACAGAGATTCATTAACATCGAATTTGGAAATTCTCATTCTGGCTATGGACAGACCATGCAGGGCTTCCCACAAGGTTCAGTTTTAAATCCTGTTCTATTTAATATCATGATAGATGATCTAATGGCTTTCATTGAAAATGCTGTTCCAGAGATAAAATCTTTGTTATATGCTGATGACCTTGTCTTATGGTCAACTAGCTCTGATATCCCTACTCTGGAGATCACTCTTAATAAAGCCCTTGAGGCCCTCGAAAAATGGACATTTGAGAATGAATTCAAAGTAAATCCTGAAAACATGACCTTTGAACTTTTCATTTTAAGCGCAAAGCACAGCTACAATTTAATTTATAAAGATAAAATTCTGCGCAGGACTGATTGTGCTACTTACCTGGGTATAACCCTTGATGCAAAGCTAAACTAGACTAAATATAAATAAAGTGGTCAGTAAGTCGTTTTAGCTTGTTAAAAAGAATAGCAGTGTAAAATGGGGAGCTTCTCAAGGTGTATTTGTCTCCACCTTTAATTCACATATAAGACCAGTTTTTGACTATGGTGCTGGTCTTCTTATCACCACCTCTGACAGCACTCTGTTAAAACTTGACATGGCACAAAACAAGTCATTAAGACTCATAACTGGTGCTGCTAACTCAACTCCTATTGCTGCATGCAGTTACAAACTGAGATTTATAGTTATCTGATAGACGAACCTACAGTGCTTTATCTTTTGGGAAGCGACTGCTTACAAAAGAGTTTTTCTAGCACAGTTACATCCCTTTGCAGATTAGACTAAAAATGCAGCATCCTTTCTTATTTGAGTTCATCAACTTGTTAAAAAGACTTTGATGTTTCCAATCTCAGACAGCCTATCTTTAGACCGCCTATTTTCCCAGGTACTTTAAAGTTTGCTACTGTTAAATTCAGGGTATCCACCAGCAACTTTTGCTACTAATTAAAAGATTAGGTAACTTTCTTGATCAAAAAGCATCATTTTCATACTATTTTCAAGTTTTGGGCTACTTGTACATTACTCCAGGTGACTCATTTGAAAATCAGATTTCAGTTTTTGTCAACTGCCTATTCTTTTGCAAATTTGCTGCTCATCTTTCATCAAGCATTCTGATTTATTTTTTTTAATCATGCTATTAAAACTGAATGTATTATACGCTCTGTTATATAACAAAATTTATTTAATTTACCATTTTAAATAAACTTCGTTATATAATAAAGTTGAAGCAGTCGGATTTATTTTTTTAATCATGCTATTAAAAATGAAGGTATTGTATGCTCTGTTATATAGCAAAGTTTATTTAATTTATCATTTTATTCATCCCTTCTTAAATGAAGGTAAATGACTTATGTTTATTTCTTAACTACAAAATCATGCAAAATGGTACTATTTTGAGAACTAAAATTAAGAAAATGTCTACTAAACTGGAGAGTTTTATGTCGCTGATGTTAAAGGCCTCACAAATGGTCCTTTTTTTCCCCTTGAAGTCCCTTTTTTTATTCAAGGTCCTTAAAAATCCTTTTTCTCAGAAATGGTCCCTTTTCTCCCTTTTTCACAGTGCTAGCTGTGAATTCTAGCCATTCAGAAGTCACTCTATTACAAACTTTTTATCTATTGGATGATGGCATGTTTTCATATGTGATGTTATGCTGTTATCTTCTTTCCTTTTTATGTATGAAATACTGCATTGCTTGGACTGTTTAAGGAAAAGAGCTTTACTTTAATGTATTAGTCGCCTTATCATAACTCTAAAGTCTTATTTTTGATTTGTTTAATTTGTTTTGCTCTTTTTATTATGATTCAAATTAAATGTGTTAGCTTTGCTAAAGAATCATGATTGTGATGTTTTAAAAAGGTATTCTAAATTTTTCATAAATACAAGTTGAAGCTTTTTTGGGAAAAATATTTCAACTTAGATTTCAATTCAACATATCTGTTACAAATGCTAAATGCCTTTATACAGAATTTTTAATGGAGCACAGTTTCTTACTAAGAATTGCTGATCATGCAGGCCCATTTTTCGAAAGTGTTTCTCAATTTGAGAAAATGTAAATATGCCAGAACTAAAGCGTCAGGAATCATAAATGGTTTTATAGATGAAAAAAAAAAAAAAAAAATTTTTTTGATTTTTAAAATTGGCCACTAAAGCTTCACTACTTGGGTCAAAACAAGCTAGTTCAGCTTGTAGCTAGCTGTACACAAAATTGACCAAATACAGTGCATTTTAAATTTTTTCCTGTCTTAATATTTTTAAAAATAGCTAATTTCAACAACCACGCATATGCCTATTTACGCGAATCGTTGGAACTATTAGCAACAGAGGGCAGCATCAACGACATGACGCACGCTATGGTGGACGAGACCTGGAATGACATCATGCGCAGAAAGAACGGCGCGAAAGAAGAGGAGGCGGGAAGCAACATCATTCCCATGAAAAGGATGGACTGATGATGGTTGTGGAGTGTGCAACCAAAATATATCTCCGTAGGATTGCGGTATTAATTTTATTACATTAACTATGGGAATCCCTCCGTATTACATTTTAACCTTTTAATTATCCAAATTATGTTTAGCAAAATCATAACTAAATCCTCCCGCTGACTGCTCTTAGTTCTTCTGTCATTTTTTTCTTAACCTCTGGCCTCTCGGAGATAAGAACTTGAACATTAAGCTCTTGGGCTCACTTAGGCTCAAAGCTTACATATTCGGAGCAAGAGTTGGCATGGAACTGAACTCCTGTATGTGATCTGCATCTCTGACATAGGCTGATCAGAGAAATGCCAATCAATCGCAAGCTTTGATTGTATAATAGAAATGCAATTGTGTAATACTAGGTGATTGCATAATATTAATGCAGGGAAGCAAACATTACAGGCCCATTAGTAAAGTTGTGCCAAGCTTGGCAACTTTTTTGGCAAAATATCACCAAATTTGATGCAGAAAATAAGTCTCCAAAAGTGAACTCTTGTAAGTAATATCATCAAAATTTTTTGAGAATTCGATAAAACCCTTTCCTAAACAGTAGGTACACACAAAACTCCCTATCTCACATTCTAGTTAACTGATTTTGATGCATATTTTAATTATTTGATCTGTAGAATTCACATTTTAGGCTACATTTAATCCCTGGAGAGGAGAACAACCCAGAAATTCGTAACAATATTTTGTTTTGAATGACTCAATTTTCAAGCTACAGATCAATAGTTTACGAAGCCTGTTAAGAAATATGATTGGTTCAAAACTTTTTTTAAAGTAATTATTAACTGATTTTTGAAGTCTGTATTTGTAGCCTTGCTTTGCTATGTGTTTCTAAGTTGCCCTGGTATATATACTCTATCATTCCTAAAAGTTTATAAACTTTTTAACGAACTTTTTCATATGTTAATCTAATAAATGATACAGTTAATAAAATATTGTGTAAATTTTATCTGTATAATGGTCTAATTTTAGTCACTTTTTTATAATATTTGGTCACTTGTTTCACTAGTTTTTTGTTGCTATTTCTTGGGCCGAGCCCTGTGATTTAGTCTGGTTTCTAGTTAGAAAGACTGAAGTGTTTCTGTTGTTTAAATTCTTTTAAGATATATATAATTTTATGTGCATCAGTTTATAATTTCCTTCTTGAATATGAGCTTTTTTCAAACAGAACTGGTCTCTTTTTCAGACAAAACAACTCCTTTTTATGAATAAAATAGCTCTCTTTTTACCCGGAATTGACCTTGAAATTCTGTTGGGAGCCCTGGACTACTAATGATACTACAAGTGGGATACTAATGATATTTGTATTTTCGCCTCCTGACATTTGTGGACACCTTATAAATTGAATTTGGTGCAGCCTGTTCGTAAGCATATTTCTCTACAGGCTGACATTCATTAGAGGTATCCATTTCATGACTGGCTTCATGTTTATGCCGATCGGTTTGCCACAGCTTCCTCTGGCAGTATGGGCAACCTTCGAAAAGATGCGGGCCAAACTTCAGAATGTCAGCGAAGTCGAGGGCCAAACATCAGCGAAGTCGCATGGGATTTTGAATGGCTTATATGGGGTTTCGGTATGTTCCGCGGGACGGATCAAAAGCCGTGGCTGGCCACATTCTGTCTGCAGGCCGGAGGTTGCCCATATGTGCCTTAGAGCATAATCTAATTCTTATGAGTGTCACTTTAAAACAACTATTTGCAATATATGGATAAAGGTTGGCTATAATTCTTAGCAATTGTGAAGCTTTCTATTAGTGAAAAAACCTTTAGAATCGGTTTAGTAAGTCACAGAGATGCCCATACCACGTAATGTATTAGAATTATTTTGAGTATCTGTAAAAGAACTATTTATGTTATATGCATGAAATGTAGCTTACAATACTCAGGAATATTGTAGCTTTCTTTCAATGGAAAAAGTTTTAAAATTAGCTTAGTAGTTACAGAGATACACATAAAGCATAATGTAATTTTTATGAGTGTCCTTATAAAAGAATTATGTATGCCATACTAGTGGTGTACGTAGGGGTGGGTTCGAGCCCCAGCCCCCCCTCGAAATTTTCAGACTGAAAAGGTTTTTCTTTTTTTTAGCACTTGAGAGTGCTATTTCTTTCAATCACTGATTTTTTGTCTATGCGAGCACGTCGAGTGACTTTTCAATTTTTGTTGATTTTAGGGACTTTGGTAGGGTTTTCTTTAGTTTTAAATCTATATTCTTGCATTTTGTGTGGTTTTAGTTGTGCACCTCCCCTTTTGGTCTCAATCGAATGGATAGTTTATGTACAGGACCGCCCAAAAGATTCTAAATACATTACGCTCTCTGGCCCGAAATTCATTAAACTCTCATATCTCAAAAACTATTAGACGCAGAATGTCAAAACTTTATATTTAGGAATCTTGTAACATCTAGTTGTCCACCTCCCCTTTTGGTTCCATTCGACTGAATAGTTTAGCTACAGGACCGCCCAAAACATTCGAAATACATTATGCTCAATGGGCCGAAATTCATTAAACTCACATCTCTCAAAAACTATTTGGTTTAGAATGTTGAAACTGTATATTTAGGATTGTTGTAACATTGAGTTATGCACCTCCCATTTTGGTTCCATTCGACTGGATAGTTTATCTACAGGACTACCCAAAAGATTCGAAATACATTACGCTCTATGGGCCGAAATTCATCAAAGCATTTCTTTAAAGGTATTGGGCTATTTCAAACGACTCAGAAGGTATATATGCTGTTAAGAGTTACAAAATGAATTTCTCCATTAAAAGAAGTGTCTTTATCATTTATAGTTCTTCTACAGGAACACTCAAAAGATTTCCAATGCATTACGGTCAATAGCAATTTTAGGGGCATTTATCCATTTCAAGCACAATACCGTCCTACCATATAAGTTAGGTAATGGTCCGACCACGGTCACGTGCCTCCCTCAAGAACTGCGCCAAAAGTCGCCAAGCTTGGCGACTTTTGTTGTACATCTGTATGTATTTAACTCTCAAATCTCAAAAAATTTTAGTCGTAGAATGTTGAAATTTCATACATAAGATTGTTGTAACATGTAGTAGTGCATCTGGATATTTGGTTCCAATCTACTGGAGAGTTTATTTACAGGACCACCGAAAAAAAATTTCAATACTTTAATGTCTATGGACATCTTCAATATAATTTAACTGAAGACAGTCTTTGTTTGGTCCATGCCCAAAATCTCACTGTCTGTCGTCGACCTTCGCGAGTTTTTCCAAAATATCGCCAAATTTGGTGATAGTCAGTCATTGGCCCAAAAGCCCAAAAGTCAGCCATGCCCAAAATATCGCCATTTGTCATCGTTCTGGGTGAGTTTTGGCGATAGTCTGACGGTGGCGGTGGTTTCAGTTAAGTTGACAGACGCGCGATAAGACACGTTTCGCCTGCCTATTTCCAAGGACATAACCACTGTGCCATGTTGAAGCATACTTCATACTTGGAACCGACATATAAAATCTTGGTGGTTTCGTGTGTGTGAGAGAGAGTAAAAGCACACTCAAGTGCGTAAATAAAATCTGGAAGGATTTCAGATTTTTCAGCATTTTTTATTAAATAAAAGTGGGCTTTTTGCTGGATCATCAAATATTTCATTTTAAAAGGTGTTCAAGCTAATTTTATATGCATATTTGTTGAATGAATGGCCCATTTCTAGTTTTTTAAGACCAGTTCTTGAAATATGAGAAATTCCTTCTGTTTAACTTTTTAATCTGCGTGAGCTGGGATTGAAAATTTAGTCTGTCAAAGATCATAGCAGAAACAAGTTTTTTTTTTCCCTACCTCCATTTGTTGAAAAATGCACTATTTCACATGGTCTTATTTTCAGGATTCCCCCATTCATCCTTTTAGTCGCACCATTGCACAGTGGTTATGTCACTGAAAATGGTAGACTACTGGAGTGTGAATGTCCCGGGTTCGGGTCTCATCGCGTGGCTGTCGATCTAATGGTCTGTAGTTTTGGTAGGTTTTCTCCAGATGTAATGTAAATACGCATTAGAACCCCTTAGGAAACCCTCCTACCAAGGTGCCCCCCATTCTTCGTAGATCGCCCTAGCATAGCGTTGCCATAATCACACAAAGCAAGTCAGGATTCCACATTCTTTTGAATAATAGGATAGTCTCTCGAATTTCTCTGGACGGTCCAAAGTATATTGATTCCCGGATTCTCCTTGGGGTGCACCTCACCATGGCACAGTGGTTATGCCACTGAAAATGGTAGACGGCCGAGGTGTGAGGGTCCCAGGTTCGGGTCCCATCACGCGGCTGTCGATCTAATGGTCTGGAGTTTTGGTAGGTTTTCTCCAGATGTAACATGAATATGCGTTAGAGCTCCTTAGAAAGTCCTCCTACCAAGGCACCCCCAATCCTAGGCAGATACCCCGCGTGCAGGTTTGCCTTAACACACAACAACACTCTCCTTGGGGTGCGAATTAGTTCAAGATGTTTTAACCCCGTTTTCCTGAAGTAGCATCGGAAAAGGTAGAGTCATTCGATGTTGAAAAAGCTGTGTTCTTGAAGTTTCTGGATAGTCTATGCATTCAAATAGATGACCCCCGTTCGGCTAGGCAAAATATCTGGACTCCTGATTCTAGTCTGACTCGTTGAAAAAGACGCGGGATTCTATATTATTATTTTTTTTTTTCAGTTTAACCGACATTGGGTAAGATCAGTATTCTCCAGATCAGTTGAGTAAGATCAGTATCAGTAACAATAAGAATTGATGAACAGTTGCATTGCTCGATCTGTTAAAGTTATGTGATGTTAATTTTTGTATTGCCAACTTTTCGTAGAATAAATAGCAGTAATAATTGTATGCGGGTTCGATATTGACAACAAAAATTTCTGAGACGTTTGGCAATAACATGTCACTCTTTGCTACTCCCACAATGAAATCCATGTCTGACTTTGAGAGAGAGTATAAGCATTACGAAATACTTGCAGTCTTTCTGCAAATTACACTTTTCCTAAACAAAAACTTGGATGTAAAAAACGACAATTTCAGATATCATGACTCAAAATTTTTTTGGCTAGCCTATTCAAAAACTGAAAAACGGCGCTTATTGCTAATATTGCGTTTTGTTTCCTCCAACTGATTTCGTTTAAGTAAAGGTAGCCACCAATCTCTTGATGGGTTTGTGACAAAACCTTTTCAAAATTTAAAAGATGATTTGGAAATTTTCAGATTCCATGAATTAATACATTTTCATAAATGCGCCGTTTTAAGAGCCAGGAACATTTCTGACTAGAAGGCGGATTCGCTTATTCTTCACCTTGATAATAAAAGAAAAGAAGATGCTCTGAACAACAGAAAAAACTAATCCCAATTATAGAAACCTTGATATTGTGTGGAAGGCAACAAATACCACTAGGTGGTCATGAAGATTTCGGCCGAGTCTCTCTAGAACCTGAGCACAATGATAGGAATTTTAGAGCTCTTTTGAGATATCGATTTTATCTTTTCTTTCTTAAATCTTGGTTTGTGGGAAGTGTGATAATTATGTATACAATAAGGAATGTCTTATTTCATACACTGTCATAAATACAATGCTGTGCAAATAGTCTGGTACAGTCTCTCATCGCGATCCTTGGTCCACCCCGGATAGTTATTCTGACACTGGCATTAAGTCAGTTGCGCATGTAATTTCACTTTCTAATACGTATATTTTGCAAATAGTCCCAAGCATAATGCTGTGTGTAATCTAAGATAACGACTTGACATTGTTTTGGTTTATGGTAGAGCAATGTGTGTATGTGTGTGTTTGTGTTTTAAGGCAAACCTGCATGTGGGGTATCTGCCTAGGATGAGGGGGTGTCGTGGTAGAAAGACTTTCTAAGGGGTTCTAACGCATATTCACGTCAATGTGCGTATTTTTGACTAAGTATTTTACTTTATTTTGGTCTAACACATGTTTTATGTGTGTGTGTGTGTGTGTATTTTAATATATAAAATATTTATTTTACTCTGGCTTTGCACCAGTGCCGGTCCTAGCTATTTTTCTAAGTGGTGCAAAATATAAAAATGCACTGCCTCCCCCCACACCCACATGCTGCAATAAAAGTTTACAAAGGGGTTAAAACGAAAATTTGAACAATAAATGGATACTCAAATATACATATGCATATTATAAAGTAAGGTATTTTGGCATCCCCATGGAGATGATGCTCAGTGTGGTCGCTCCGTTTACACCACCTTAGGACACCTCTGCTTTGCACAAATATCCTCCTACACCTTGGGCCCCCTCCGAAAAAAAGATCCTGCATACGCCTCTATGCTATACGCATGGAAGGTAGCACATCATACTCAGGATTAGTGTAGATTTCTGTCAATAATATATATATACTAGCTGCGTGCCCGTTCTTCGCACGGTAGGAAACGAAAATTTTACTTACATGTGTAATTCGAAATTATTCGTGATGTGGAATTTAAAAAAAAAAAAAAGAGCAAAATTATTTGACTCTTAATGTAAAGTTTCTGTCATGAGTACTAACCTGATCATTGCAGTATAATGACTCAAAAAACTACGTCAGTGTCATTCACTATCAAAAAAGTGGAAAGCTTAATGGTTTGCAGAGAACTCCTGGCTTTCAAAATGTCTTATTTCTACATCATACTGTTTTTTAGGCTCAAGTTGTAGCATTAAATACCTAAGACACTACATGAAATGGAGCACCATTTATTTCTTTCCGAACATGTACCATATAAGGAAAGTATTGTAATCATGAAAAAATTCGACTTCGAGATTTTGGTGTATTTACATGTTTTGAGGTCTTCTGAATTCATTTATGCTATTTTCAAGAGATGTTTTTAAAACAGCTGCGCACCCGCTCTTCATACGGGAAGAAGGGAATATTTTACTACTAAAATCATATCTGCATGTGACAAAACAGAATTTCATTTTTTAAAAAGTTCAAGTAATCTCTACTGTTGAAATTACTGCGGGATATATTAACGCTAATTAGAATTACTTTTCGTTTAGTTGGTTGTAAGACAACCGTTGAAAAAGGATAAACACTTTTAATTTCATGAAATATTTATTAACGTGGTACATTGCGATTTATTCATATTATCTTTACAAATCTAATAATACTACCTATTACGTGCATTAATACTATCTATACTCGCTTCTCCCTCTTCAAGGCTCCCTTAACTTAGATTATTTGGCCTCAATGGGATCTTTTGATTCTGTGGCGATTCTTTGCAATTTACGCATTAGCATAAATAATAATCATTTCACATAATGGTTGCCATTAAGGAAACTCTCCATATATATTTAATTTATACATAGTTTTATAAGATTGGCGTATTTAGCGCCGCAAACCATTTCATCTTACTGTGGGGAGAAAATATCCAAGGGGTGCCATTTTAAATATCCATGTATCTAATATAGCGATATCTTTTATATCCTCCATAGTCCTGTCTCCTGAAAAACATCAAACTGTGTAATCTCGAGGAGCTGCTTATTCCCATTTTAATTGTGACAGGGCGTTAGAGTTGCAGAGTTTACAAATTTCACGCATTTTTTTTAATTTATGACGTCACTGTTTGACTGCCGTAAAGGATACCCTGGTAGATTGAGGGAGTTAATTTCGATATTTCGCATAATTGTTTTCAAACGGTATCATTAAAACTTTGCGTTGACCTTTATGGAGGAACGTAATTCAACGTTAAAATAAAACTATACTCGCAACCTGCATGCGTATGTTAGGCAACGCCTGAGCTAAATTAAATGCCAAAAATAAAAATAGTAAATAGAAAAATTTTAATATATCGCGCTTTGAAACGAACTTTGTAACTTTAAAAAGGAACATTTTCAGCGCCGTGAAAACATTTCAATTTTTAAATAAGCACCGGATTAAAATACCACTTCTAATAATAATAATCGTGAATTTCTTAGTTTATTTCTACAGTAAATTTTAATCAAAATATCGTCTCCCTGTGTTGAAAATAGAGCTGGAATAAATGAGTTTAAATTATGGCGTAAATTTTACGTATCTTAAAGCATTTGATGTCATAGATCCTCACTTGCGAATTGAAATTCTTATATCCCATTTAAAAACTCGATTGGTTGAAAAACCCCTTTTTTCTAATCCTTTCTGTGGCAACAACCGAACATAAATTCTCGTGCCGTGATCGCAATGTAATGAATGGCGTAAGATCGCGTTGATGCTATTAAATTCTAAACATTAGGCTGCATTAAAATTCGTAAAAAATCATCTAATTTACATAATTTTTTCGTTTTTATTTTAAAAGAGGGAGAAAAGAATGTTTCACGATTTGTCAAAATATCTAAAAGTTATGACGGATAGAATTCAAGATGCGACAGTTTTAAAATTATTTTACGAAAAAAAAATCGCGAAGCAGATGTTTAGTAAAAAAATTCCTAAAAATCGGTAAATCATGTTACGTATTCAGAACAAACTGTTTTTAAAAGAAAATTTTCTCCTCTATCCGATGATACAAATGCCGTTTTGCTGCGAGCGTAATTTCCGCCGTCATCACGAATTAGGTGAGAAAAAATGCCAAAAATCGCATAAAACATAAAATAAAAAAAAATCTAGGTCGAATTTTGAAAAAATCGCTTCGAGGTGCACAACTACATATTTACATCTTCCCGAGTACCAAATTTGGTGTTTCTAGGTGTAGCCGTTTGTCCGTAACGCTGCCGACAGACACACACACAGACACCTTCTTTTATAATAAGTAGAGATTATATAATTTTTTCGTTTTTATTTTAAAAGAGGGAGAAAAGAATGTTTCACGATTTGTCGAAATATCTAAAAGTTATGACCGATAGAATTCAAGATGCGACAGTTTTAAAATTATTTTACGAAAAAAAATCGCGAAGCAGATGTTTAGTAAAAAAATTCCTAAAAATCGGTAAATCATGTTACGTATTCAGAACAAACTGTTTTTAAAATAAAATTTTCTCCTCTATCCGATGATACAAATGCCGTTTTGCTGCGAACGTAATTTCCGCCGTCATTACGAATTAGGTGAGAAAAAATGCCAAAAATCGCATAAAACATAAAATAAAAAAAAATCTAGGTCGAATTTTGAAAAAATCGCTTCGAGGTGCACAACTACATATTTACATCTTCCCGAGTACCAAATTTGGTGTTTCTAGGTGTAGCCGTTTGTCCGTAACGCTGCCGACAGACACACACACACAGACACCTTCTTTTATAATAAGTAGAGATAAACGGTTTAGTAGTTAGAGATACCCTTAGAGCTTAATGTAATTCTTATGAGTGTCCCATGAAAAGACCTATTTGTGATACATGCATAAAGATAGCCTATACTACTCGGGAATAGTGTAGCTCTCTATCTCTGAAAAAAGTTTGAAATGGTTCAGTATTTAGAGCGATACCATTCAGCGTAATCGAATTCTTACGAGTCTCCCTGTAAAAGAATTATTTGTGAAATATGCATGAAAGGTAGCCTATAATACTCAGGAACAGGATAGCTTTCTATTAGGGAAGAAAGTTTTAGAACCTGGTTAATACTTACAGAGATGTCCATACAGTATAATGTATTAAAATTATTTTGAGCGTTCATCTCAAAGAATATGCTATATGCATAAAAGGTATCCTGTATATCCAGGGTATAAACTATCATCATTTCAAATTTTATATAAATCCGTTCAGCCGTTTTTGCGTGCTTGAATCACAAAAATTCAAACATACAAACATGAAAACTTTCACATTTGTAATATTAGAAGGATGACTTTCAACAGAGAGATGTAATTGTTAAAATCAATTCAAAAATACACTGTATAATAATACTTTTTAAAAATGTGTCAATAATATACTTTGAAACAGTGAACTAAACCTTTATTAGAAATGATTTTTAATAAGGGGATGTAACTGTTAGCCAATGAAAAAATATACGGTGTAACAATGCTGTTTAAGGATATGTATCAATAGTATACTTTTAAAGAGAATTAAACCTTTCTTACAAATGACTCTCAACAAAGGGACATACGTGTTAGAAACAATGCAAAAATACATGGTATAACAGTATTCTTTGAGAATACCTGTCAATAATATCAGAGACGGCCCGAAGGGCATGCGGGGCCCTAGGCGAAGCGCAAGGAGCGGGGCCTCTTCTCTATCATGTCTTATGAGATAGCAATAAAATGGCCCAGGAGCGGGGCCTTAGGCGATCCGGCCCTGATAATATACTTAGAAACAATGTAATAAACCTTTATTACATATGCCTTTCAACAAAGGGACGTAATTGTTAGAAACAATGTTACGAACCTTTATTACAAATGCCTTTCAATAGAGGGACGTAATTGTTAGAATAAATTTGAATGAAAAAATATATGGTATAAGAATGCTCTTTAAGAATATGTGCCAATAATATACTTTGGAACAGTGAACTAAACCTTTATTAAAAATGACTTTCAATAAATATACTTAGAAACAATGTAATAAACTTTTATTACATATGACTTTCAACAAAGGGACGTAATTGTTAGAATCAATGAAAAATATACGGCATAACGATGCTCTTTAAGGATATGTGTCAATAATATACTTTGAAACAGAGAACTAAACCTTTATCACAAATGACTTTCAACAAACAAACATAAATGTTAGAAGCAATGCAAAAATGCACGGTATACCAATGCTCTTTAAGAATATGTGGCAATAATATACTTTGGAACAGTGAACTAAGCCTTTATTAAAAATGCCTTTCAACAAAGGGACATTAGTGTTGGAATTAACGCAAAAACGAACGGTATAAGAATGCGTCTGTAATATACTTAGAAACAGTGGGATTAACCTTTGAAGAATGTCTTTCAGCAAATGAAAGTAGTTGTTTGAAATATATGTAAAAGTGTATGTTAGAACAGTCATACACTGGATTAACATACAGGCTGCATTTCATGCTTTAGCATAAATAGTTCTACAGGGAAATTCAAAGCAATTCTAATACATTGCAGTGTATGGGCTTCTCTGTAATTACTGAAGCGAGTCTGAAATTTTTTTGAAGTAAAACTTCTTTAGTCGCGACTAGGGAGTAACTCAGATTTTTTTTTCTCACGGAAGTAACGCTCAGTAAAGGAAGTGACGTATATGTCATATACTCCACGCTGACCCTGAAAAAGAAGAACCACAGAAAAACCTACCTTTTGTGAAAGAACTATTTGTGCTATATGCATGGAAGATAGCCTATAATACTCAGGAATAGTGTAGCTTTCTATCGGGAAGTACTGTGTGAAAAAAATTTTAGAATCGATTCAGTAGTTAGATATACACACAGATAGCAGTGTAATTCATATGAGTGTTCTTGTAAAGGAATTACTTATGATATATGCCATCAATTTTAGTTTATGTTACTCAGGAATAGTGTAGCTGTCCGTCAGTGAAAAAATCTGATGTGGACAACACATGACTTGTACATCTATTAAATCAAAAATATTTTCGGCCCACTTCTTCTAAACTTTGTTTAGAAGTTTAGTTATGTATATGATAGTATTTGTTTTTGTTTGAAAGAGATAAAATACTACAGTAATAGTAAGGTTTAGCGAATTCTACCCAAATATTTCCGATATCGCCAAGTTGGGTTCAATTTGAAAGATTTCCTTCTGGTATCCATACACTTTAATCTATTCTAAGTCATTTGGCTGACCCTGTAAATAAATAACCCAATTATTTATCGATTGCAATCAAAAAAGAGATGCACAGTTAGATGTTACAAAATTTCAAAAT
The DNA here is from genome assembly GCA_038373885.1 of Cheiracanthium punctorium. NCBI lineage: Eukaryota > Metazoa > Arthropoda > Arachnida > Araneae > Cheiracanthiidae > Cheiracanthium > Cheiracanthium punctorium. The sequence goes on along the minus strand of JAWZYV010018863.1, from coordinate 219,568 downwards.
TCTACGGGTAAAAGTTTTCGAGTTATGCAAAATACGAAATAATTTTTGTCCCCCCAAATTTAGCGATATTGTGGAAAAACTCGCCGACAAATGGTGAGATTTTAGGCATGGACAAACAATGACTGACTATCGCCAAATTTGGCGATATTTCGCCAAAACTCGCCAAGGACGATGAAAAAGGCAATATTTTGGGCATGGACCAAATGACTGACTATCGCCAAATTTGGCGACATATAGGCAAAACTCATCAAGGTCGATGACAAATGGCGAGATTTTGGGCATGAACCAAACAATGACTGACCACAGATTTAATATATTGAAGATGTCCATAGACATTAATGTACTGAAATTCTTTTGGGTGGTCCTGTAAATAAACTCTCCAGTAGATTGGAACCAAAAATCAAGATTCAAAACTAGATGTTACAACAATCTTATATGTGAAATTTCAGCATTCTACGACTGATAGTTTTTGAGATTTCAGAGTTAAATACATACACATGTACACCAAAAGTCGCTAAGCTTGGCGAGTTTTGGTGTAATTCTTGAGGGAGGCACGTGACCGCGGTCGGATCATTACCTAACTATATGATTGGACGGTATTGTGCTTGAAATGGATAAAAAATGTCATTAAAATTGCCATTGACCATAATGTATTAGAAATCTTTTGAGTGTTCCTGTAGCAGAACTATAAATGATAAAAACACTTTTTTCGATGGAGAAATTCATTTTGTAACCCTTAACAACATATATCACCTGTGAGTCGTTGTAAGTATCCTAATACCTCTAAAATGAGCTTTAATTAGTATCTGCCCATAGAGCGTAATGTATTTCAAATCTTTTGGGCGGTCCTGTAGAAAAACTATCCAGTCGAATCGGACCAAAAGGGGATGTCCACAACTACATGTTACAACAATCCTAAATACAAAATTTCATCATTCTACGACCAATAGTTTTTGGGATATGCGAGTTACATGCATACGTACGTACAGACGGCATAGAAAAACTGGTCAAAGTAGACTCCCCGTTGGTCAAAATGAGTTGCAGACGCATTTATATGATCGTGCATGCTAGCGTACGATGAGATACATCGAAAAAAATCTTAATAAATAATAAATTAAGTGGTAGTCAATTTCGGTTTTTTTGTCGAAATTTGGCCTCCGAAATGATTCGGGATTACTTCCTTATACTCCGTACAAGGAAGTAAAAAGTTTTAGAATGGTTCATTAGTTCCAGAGATCGTAATGTAAATCCAATGAGTATCCCTATAAAAGACCTCTTTGTGATATATGCGTGAAAGGTAGCCATAATACTCCGCACTAGTGTAGCTTTCTATCAGTGAAAAAAGTTTTAGAATCGGTTCAGAAGTTAAAGAAATACCCATACAGCTTTATGTATTACAATTATTTTGTGTGTCCCTGAAAAAGAACTATCTAAACTATATCCATGAAACTTAGCCTTTAATACTCAGAAATAGAAGCTTTATATTATTGAAAAAAAGTTTTCGATTTGGTTCTCTAGTTACAGAGATACCCATAGGGCATAATGCAATACTTGCCTGTTCTTCTAAAAGAATTATTTGTGATATATTCATAAAAAGGCAGTCTAAAATACTCAGTGACTTTCTATCGGTGAGAAAAGTTTTAGAATTGGTTCAATAGTTAGAGAGATAATCGTAGAGTGTAAAGTAGTAGTGTGTAATAGAGATGAGTTCGGGCTCAATTTTTTAAGCCCGAACCCGAGGACTTTTAATCCGAGCCCGCCCGAGCCCGAGCAATATTATTTGAGTTGGAGTCCGAGCCCGAAATTTCCGCTAAGATAAATAAAATTCAATTAATTCATGGACAGAATACAATAAATTTTTCCGTTTGTGCAAATTAAAGACAAATACAGTTGCAAACTCTCAATGCACTTTCTAATTCTTTATATCCATGTTTATCAAATAATAAGAATAATGTTTCAATTTTTATTAAAAATTCCGTTGAGTAGTCGCATCAGTGTTAAACATTTGTATGTACTTAGATATATTAGATACAGAAAATTACGAGTCATAAATCTCATATAATGACATTAAAAAATATTATATTTAAAACACGTTCAGAAAAGAAATTTTGTATAATAAATGTAAGAAATTTGCAAATAAAAATTTAGTTGATAGGAGCAAAATTACTTTAAAAAATTATTTTATGATACGATATGAATATATACATTGCTAACATTTAAATAAGAAAGACCAGTAAATAATGAAACCAAAATTTTGAATTAACAGCATTTTAACACACATGCACAAATGAAATAGCACAGCACACCATTTAGTAAATTATGTGAAAAAGCTAGTTTTTTACCAATCAATTATTTTGTTACAAGCCCTAGCATCACATCATTTTATCTAATATTGTAGTACACATTAATAATGCGTATTTATATTAGATTAAGTTTGCAAATTTTACTATCTTTATTATATATCAATCTATCTTGCATATAGATTACTTTATTATTAAAAATAAACATAATATAAAACACTAAAATAAATATTTACAAGATACAACTAAAAATTATAAGGACTTTGTAAAATAAAATAACAAACATACCACGTATTTTTTCTGGGTTCATATGCCTATTTTTTTCATTTATAGATAGTATCAACTTCGTTTATTTTTGAAGCCGTGGTCAGACAGAATGGCCTGACTGAATTGTGGAATGATTAAAATTAGTGTGGCACATATCTAAATAAACATTTTGAAAGATTTCAGAAAAAAGTTCGCATATTTATCGTTTGTTTCTTTATAATTTTTTATAATTCTTCAGAAAAAGTATTGCATTTACAGAATCAGGGCTAAGATTGCATCTTCTTTCTTCTAAAACTCGACCCGCAACACTAAAATCTCGTTCACAGCTTGCACTACTTGCAGGTATACTTAAAACACTCCTTGCAATTTTAGCTAAACTGGGAAATGGGCACTGTTTCCACCAATCTAGTAAATTTTCATCTTTTATTTCCGTACACACGGAAAGATCCAGATAACTTTGTAATTCATCATGGTGGCATTTCTGCTCATTTGTGTCCGACCACTCCTCAAAAATATCGGAGCTTTTTTCCGTAATTACGATGCTTTCCTCAGACTCGCTCACACATTCACATTTCTTAGCATAAATATAAATCATTTCGCGAATAAATACTTTTTCTTTCATCATCTGAAAGCATTTTTAAGGATTTAAACTGCGGGTGTAAAAATGTAGCAATTTTATGAATATTTTCAACTTTGATTTTTCGCATTAACCATTTCTCAGTATTTTTTTTTCAAATGTTTCTGCAGTCCTGAATCTGAAACTTTAGGTACACAGCATTTTTTCAAATAATGATTCCACAAAATAACACGATGCAAAGTAGGCTGTAAATCTGCTTCAAGTTGTGTGCTTGCCTCTTGAAACACTTTTAGAAACTCAAGAAGTGTTTCTAGAACATCCGGATTTATGTCGTTCAAACGGTGGCTTTCGTGTCGTTTATCCAACAAATCTTTAATTTCCGAAAATTGTATAAGAACTGATCGTAACATACAGCAAATACAGAGTATTCCACCTGCTGTCAACTTCTTGCTGTACAGATTTTTCCAATTCGTTCACTGCTCCTGATTTCTTTAAATATCTAATAAGAGATTTACACTTATCTACAGACATTTTTAATACAGGAAATTCGTCTGCAGTTTCAGTGTAGCTATGTCTTAAAACAGTATTCAGTAAGTGGCACATGCATGTCAATCTTTTGTAGCACTTTAACGAAGAAACTATGTTAGATCCTTCATCTGTGACAAAAGTAGATTTATTTAATACCGAAAGATCAACACCTATTTCCTTCAAAGTATCCAGAATTTCATTTATAATGTTTGTGGCAGTTTTGGGTACATTTGGGAAGCTGCTGGTAGATAAAACCAATGGTTTTAATTCAAATATGTCATTAATGTAATGACAGGTAATACAGATATAAGACATCTGTTTAAATGGGTCGGTCCACAAATCCGTTGAAAACGCACCTCCAACATCCAATAAAATTTCATTAACTTTAGGCACAATTTCATTCCGAAACTTTTCAGCGGTCTGACGAACGTGTTTTGAAATAGTTGTACGATGAGGTAAAACATCAATAGCTTTGACTTTTCCTAAAGTAGCTCCTAAGTTTATTAAGTTTTGAGCTAAATGAAGAAAACCGCTTCCTTCAACAATGTCGAAGGGTCTTAGATCTTCTGTGCAAAGTTTAACAGAACTATCTAAGATTTTTCTTTTTTCATCAGCCGAAATTTGTTTTAAGGATGGGTGGAAATAGTTTTCTAAGGATTTTGATGAACATGATGGAGCACAAGTTTTGGCATGTCGAGAAAGTCTACTAGAGCCCAGTGAACTTTTGTACTTTAAAATAGATTTGTAATGATTGCACTGAACATATTCCAGTTTCGTATTTGATTCGGAGTCAAATATCTCCAAAAAGTGTTTCCACACTTCCGATTTTCCAACATCATTCTTCTTGCACTTATAAGCACCAGAATTGATCTTATTAATTATAGTTCTCGAATCAATATCCATTTTTTAACACGCTGAAGAAAATATGCTCAACCTTTACTGCCTCTTGTAGCTTACTGAATAGCAAAAGAATTAACTTTCTAATGCATACATATCAGTAGTTTTGTTTCTTCATTTTATAATCAACTTGGGGTGAATTATCGGCGCCAATGATGTTATGAATGAAATGCAGTCAAAACATTCCTCATTTCTCCCTTGTTTCCCCAGAGATGGAAGTGATACACATTCGTTAATTTAAACAGATGTCTGATCTCATGACTAACTATGCAATATAAGACGCCGTTCTGAAATACCCAAAGAGCGCACCTTCTAGGCGCCCGTGCTGCTATTTTTTTTTTTTTTACAAGTACGTTTATTTTTCCCATGAATCACTTTTTAAAATCTGTTTCAAGGAGTATGATCAATAAATGAAAAATTTTTCGGGAGCCCGAGCCCGAACGCAATCGTGAATTACAGAGCCCGAGCCCGGTTCGGGCCCGGGCTCGGGCTCGGGCTTTCGGGCTCGGGCTGAGCCCGTCTCATCTGTAGTGTGAGTTAGCTCCCGCAGTCTGTGGAGTGATCTCCGGTTGAGAGATGATAGAGGTGCCCATGTATTCTGCGCTTTGATCTGTGTTAGAAGCGGAGTTTCCGCGTGCGTTTTCAATGCTGTTTTAAAGTGCTGCGTGTAAATTCTTGATTGCTGAGTCTTGAGAGACTGTTTGTGTTATCACTCGAATATTTTCACTGAATTTTTACCTGTGGATGTGATCTTTTTTATGTTAGAATTACAGCATTTGTGAAAGCTTCGGTACTGAGTGGACTGTTTTCAACGAGCTACTGGCCGTTAGTGCCTGCGAATTTTGTAAAGCTGATTGTTCCACGAAATTCTAGATGCAATAAGTTTGTGTTGCATCCTGACAAGTGACTTTTTACTAGAACTTTCTACACCAACTGGACTTTAGAACGACGAACCCAGGACACAAACAGAGTATTCTACAACAATACTTTGAAACAGTGGACTAAACCTTTATTTAAAATTACTTTCAACAAAGGGACGTTCATTGTTGGAAATAATGCAGAAATACACGGTATAACAATGCTGTTTATAATGTGTGTCAATAACGGACATGAATATATTAAAAAATGCCTTTGAACAAAGGCACATGAACAAAGGTACATTTAGACTTAAGGCAAAAATGTATGGTATAACTATGCTTTTTAAAAAATCCGCCAATAATATATTTCTAATCAAAGGGATAACTTTTTAAAGAATGACATTAAACAAATGGAAGTAATTGTTTCAAATATATGTAAAAGTATGGGTTAAAGTGCTTATACACTGGATTAACTTATAGAATACCTTTCATGTATAAGCGTAAATAGTTCTGCAAGGACACTCAAAACAATTCTAATTAATTACGGTCTTTGTAAACACTGAACTGAATCTGAATTTTTTTTTTCACTGATAGAGAGCTATGCTACTGCTGAGTAATATGAGTACCTTTCATACATATATCACAATTTTACAGGTGCTCTCATAAGAAATACATAAAATTGGCATACCTGTAACCATTGACCAGATTCTACAAACATTTCTCAGGTAGAAAACTGCACTATTCCTAGTATCATAAGCTAAAGTTCATGCATATAGCATAAATATTTCTTTTACAGTAATTGTCAAAATAATTCAAATGCAATACCCTCTACGGGTATCTCTCTAACTACTGAACCGATTCCCAAACTTTTCTCATATATATATATATATATACATATACCTGCATGAAAGCAGTGTATAATTTTCAGGAATAGTGTAGCTTTTTATTGGTGAGAAAATTAATTGTTTTTTCAGAGACACACATAAGAATTACATTACGCTCTGTAGCCATCTGTGTAACTACAGAACTGATTCTTAAACTTCTTTTACTAATTGAAAAATACAATATTCTTGATTCGCTGCATACATTGAATGCAGCGTAAATAATTCTTTTACAGGGACACTCAAAATAATTATTAGACATTTATTTTGAGTTACACACTAGAGATGAGACGGGCTCAGCCCGAGCCCGAAAGCCCGAGCCCGAGCCCGGGCCCGAACCGGGCTCGGGCTCTGTAATTCACGATTGCGTTCGGGCTCGGGCGGGCTCGGGCTCCCGAAAAATTTTTCATTTATTGATCATACTCCTTGAAACAGATTTTAAAAAGTGATTCATGGGAAAAATAAACGTACTTGTAAAAAAAAAAAAATAGCAGCACGGGCGCCTAGAAGGTGCGCTCTTTGGGTATTTCAGAACGGCGTCTTATATTGCATAGTTAGTCATGAGATCAGACATCTGTTTAAATTAACGAATGTGTATCACTTCCATCTCTGGGGAAACAAGGGAGAAATGAGGAATGTTTTGACTGCATTTCATTCATAACATCATTGGCGCCGATAATTCACCCCAAGTTGATTATAAAATGAAGAAACAAAACTACTGATATGTATGCATTAGAAAGTTAATTCTTTTGCTATTCAGTAAGCTAGAAGAGGCAGTAAAGGTTGAGCATATTTTCTTCAGCGTGTTAAAAAATGGATATTGATTCGAGAACTATAATTAATAAGATCAATTCTGGTGCTTATAAGTGCAAGAAGAATGATGTTGGAAAATCGGAAGTGTGGAAACACTTTTTGGAGATATTTGACTCCGAATCAAATACGAAACTGGAATATGTTCAGTGCAATCATTGCAAATCTATTTTAAAGTACAAAAGTTCACTGGGCTCTAGTAGACTTTCTCGACATGCCAAAACTTGTGCTCCATCATGTTCATCAAAATCCTTAGAAAACTATTTCCACCCATCCTTAAAACAAATTTCGGCTGATGAAAAAAGAAAAATCTTAGATAGTTGTGTTAAACTTTGCACAGAAGATCTAAGACCCTTCGACATTGTTGAAGGAAGCGGTTTTCTTCATTTAGCTCAAAACTTAATAAACTTAGGAGCTACTTTAGGAAAAGTCAAAGCTATTGATGTTTTACCTCATCGTACAACTATTTCAAAACACGTTCGTCAGACCGCTGAAAGGTTTCGGAATGAAATTGTGCCTAAAGTTAATGAAATTTTATTGGATGTTGGAGGTGCGTTTTCAACGGATTTGTGGACCGACCCATTTAAACAGATGTCTTATATCTGTATTACCTGTCATTACATTAATGACATATTTGAATTAAAACCATTGGTTTTATCTACCAGCAGCTTCCCAAATGTACCCAAAACTGCCACAAACATTATAAATGAAATTCTGGATACTTTGAAGGAAATAGGTGTTGATCTTTCGGTATTAAATAAATCTACTTTTGTCACAGATGAAGGATCTAACATAGTTTCTTCGTTAAAGTGCTACAAAAGATTGACATGCATGTGCCACTTACTGAATACTGTTTTAAGACATAGCTACACTGAAACTGCAGACGAATTTCCTGTATTAAAAATGTCTGTAGATAAGTGTAAATCTCTTGTTAGATATTTAAAGAAATCAGGAGCAGTGAACGAATTGGAAAAATCTGTACAGCAAGAAGTTGACAGCAGGTGGAATACTCTTTTGCTGTATGTTACGATCAGTTCTTATACAATTTTCGGAAATTAAAGATTTGTTGGATAAACGACACGAAAGCCACCGTTTGAACGACATAAATCCGGATGTTCTAGAAACACTTCTTGAGTTTCTAAAAGTGTTTCAAGAGGCAAGCACACAACTTGAAGCAGATTTACAGCCTACTTTGCATCGTGTTATTTTGTGGAATCATTATTTGAAAAAATGCTGTGTACCTAAAGTTTCAGATTCAGGACTGCAGAAACATTTGAAAAAAAATACTGAGAAATGGTTAATGCGAAAAATCAAAGTTGAAAATATTCATAAAATTGCTACATTTTTACACCCGCAGTTTAAATCTTTAAAAATGCTTTCAGATGATGAAAGAAAAAGTATTTATTCGCAAATTCGCGAAATGATTTATATTTATGCTAAGAAATGTGAATGTGTGAGCGAGTCTGAGGAAAGCATCGTAATTACGGAAAAAAGCTCCGATATTTTTGAGGAGTGGTCAGACACAAATGAGCAGAAATGCCACCATGATGAATTACAAAGTTATCTGGATCTTTCCGTGTGTACGGAAATAAAAGATGAAAATTTACTAGATTGGTGGAAACAGTGTCCATTTCCCAGTTTAGCTAAAATTGCAAGGAGTGTTTTAAGTATACCTGCAAGTAGTGCAAGCTGTGAACGAGATTTTAGTGTTGCGGGTCGAGTTTTAGAAGAAAGAAGATGCAATCTTAGCCCTGATTCTGTAGATGCAATACTTTTTCTGAAGAATTATAAAAAATTATAAAGAAACAAACGATAAATATGCGAACTTTTTTCTGAAATCTTTCAAAATGTTTATTTAGATATGTGCCACACTAATTTTAATCATTCCACAATTCAGTCAGGCCATTCTGTCTGACCACGGCTTCAAAAATAAACGAAGTTGATACTATCTATAAATGAAAAAAATAGGCATATGAACCCAGAAAAAATACGTGGTATGTTTGTTATTTTATTTTACAAAGTCCTTATAATTTTTAGTTGTATCTTGTAAATATTTATTTTAGTGTTTTATATTATGTTTATTTTTAATAATAAAGTAATCTATATGCAAGATAGATTGATATATAATAAAGATAGTAAAATTTGCAAACTTAATCTAATATAAATACGCATTATTAATGTGTACTACAATATTAGATAAAATGATGTGATGCTAGGGCTTGTAACAAAATAATTGATTGGTAAAAAGCTAGCTTTTTCACATAATTTACTAAATGGTGTGCTGTGCTATTTCATTTGTGCATGTGTGTTAAAATGCTGTTAATTCAAAATTTTGGTTTCATTATTTACTGGTCTTTCTTATTTAAATGTTAGCAATGTATATATTCATATCGTATCATAAAATAATTTTTTAAAGTAATTTTGCTCCTATCAACTAAATTTTTATTTGCAAATTTCTTAAATTTATTATACAAAATTTCTTTTCTGTACGTGTTTTAAATATAATATTTTTTAATGTCACTATATGAGATTTATGACTCGTAATTTTCTGTATCTAATATATCTAAGTACATACAAATGTTTAACACTGATGCGACTACTCAACGGAATTTTTAATAAAAATTGAAACATTATTCTTATTATTTGATAAACATGGATATAAAGAATTAGAAAGTGCATTGAGAGTTTGCAACTGTATTTGTCTTTAATTTGCACAAACGGAAAAATTTATTGTATTCTGTCCATGAATTAATTGAATTTTATTTATCTTAGCGGAAATTTCGGGCTCGGACTCCAACTCAAATAATATTGCTCGGGCTCGGGCGGGCTCGGATTAAAAGTCCTCGGGCTCGGGCTTAAAAAATTGAGCCCGAACTCATCTCTAACTCACACACTGAACTCTCGGAGCAGCACGCTCTGGTATTCATAGAGGAGGCAGAAGCTGCGAGGAGCTTCGAGAAAAGTCTATTTCTCGAAGATTCTACATAAAGCGGGAATTTTGATTACGTCATAGACGAGAAATGTTAGGTTATTATGCGTTTTTAATGCAGGAAAACCAACTTCCAGGCCCAATTGGGAAAATCACGTCAAATGACCAAAATGTCGCCAAGCTTGGCGACTTTGGGCGAAAGATCGCCAAATTTGGCGCCAGAAATAAGTCCACAAAAGTGAAGTTACCGAAGGCCTAGGACCAATATTTCTCGAGATTTCTAGAAACCCCATAGAAAAACAAAGGGGAAATTGAAACCTCAGTATCTCCGGTTCCAGTTGATCTTTTTTGATGCAATAAAAAGTAAAATTTTACTATTTGAAGTGTAGAATACGAATTTTAAACTATTTTAAGCCCCAGAACAGCGGGTTGCCCAGAAAATTCGTAACAATATATTATTGACACACATTTTTAAAGAGCATTGTTACACTGAGTATTTTTTCATTATTACATAAAATTACGTCCCTTTGTGGAAAGTCATTTTAAATAAAGATTTAGTCCACTGTTTCAAAGTATATTATTGATACGCTTTTCTTACAGAGCATGGTTATACCATGTATTTCTACATTATTTCCAACAATTAACGTCCCTTTGTTGAAAGCCATTTTTAATAAAAGTTTAGTGCACTGTTTCAAAGCATATTATTGACGCACATTTTTAAAGAGCATTGTTATGTCGTGTATTTCTGCCTTTCCAACAATTACGTCCCTTTGTTGAAAGTCATTTAATTAACGGTTTAGTCTACTGTTTCAAAGTATATTATTGACACACATTTTAAAAGAGCATTGTTATACCGTGTATTTTTGCCTTATTTTCAATAATTACGCCCCTTTGTTGAAAGTCATTTTAAATAATGGTTTAGTCTACTGTTTCAAACTATATTATTGACACACACATTCTTAAAGCACATTGTTATAACGCGTATTTTTGCATCGTTTCCAACAATTACGTCTCTTTGTTGAAAGTCATTTTTAATAAATGTTTAGTGCACTGTTTCAAACTATATTATTGACACACATTTTTAAGGAGCATTGTTATATCGTGTATTTTTCCTTATTTCCAACAATTTCGTCCCTTTATTGAAAGTCATATAAAATATATGTTCAGTCCACTGCTTCAAAGTTTATTATTCACATACTTTCTTAAAGAGCATTGTTATACCGTGTATTTCTGCATCATTTCAACAATTAACGTCCCAATTTTGAAAGTCATTTTTAATAAAGCTTTAGTCACTCTTTCAAAGTACATTAATTACGCACATTTTTAAAGAGCATTGTTATACTGTTTATTTTGCATTATTTCCAACAATTAACGTCCCTTTGTTGAAAGTCATTTTTAATAAAGGTTTAGTCCACTGTTTCAAAGCATATTACTGACGCACATTTTTAAAGAGCATTGTTATACCGTGTATTTTTGCATGATTTCCAACAGTCCCTTTGTTGAAAGTAATTTTCAATTAAGGTTTAGTGCACTGTTTTAACGTATATTATTGACACACATTCTCATAGAGCATTGTTATACCGTACATATTTTAATTGATTCTAATGGTTACGCCCCTTTGTTAAAAGCGATTTTTAATAAAGGTATAGTCTATTGTTCCAAAGTATATTATAGCCACATTTTTAAAAAGCATTATTATACCGTATTTTATAGCATTGATTTAAAAAGAATTATGTCTCTTTATTGAAAGTTATTCTACTAATATGATAAATGTAAAAGTTCGCATTTTTGTGTGTTTGGGTGTTTTTTTACAGAATCACGCAAAAACCGTAAACGGATTTGCATAAAATTTGGACTGAGAATAGCTTACGCCCTGGATTAATATGCAGTCGACCTTTCATGTATATAGCATAAATAGTTCTTTGACAGGTACGCTCAAAATAACTCTAATACATTGCGTTCTATGTACATCCCTGTAAGTACTATTCAAGTTCTAAAACATTCTCCCCTAATAGAAAGTTACACCATACCTGTATTTTATAGGCTACCTTTTAGGCATATGTCTCAAATAGTTCTTTTACAGGCAGATTCATAAAAATTGGATTACGCTCTATGGCATCTCGGTAAATATTGAACCAATTCTCAAACATTTTTCATGGACAGAAAGCTACAATATTCCTGTGCATTATAAGCTACCTTTATCCATTATATCACATAGTTCTTTTGCAGCGACACTCATAATAATTACATCACGCTCTGAAGGCACCTCTAAATACTAAACGGTTTATATATGTATATACTGTTAAGAATTTTCGGTTTGTTCTGCCTCCCAGATATTAAAATTATTCTAAAATTCGTACCCTACGCGTCAAGTAATTAAACTTTGCATTTTGTTGTATCAAAATCGGTTAACTAGAACGCGACGTACGGAGTTTTGGGTTTGTCCATTGGTTAACATAGGGTTTTCTAGAAATCTCGAGAAATATTAAGGCTTGAGCTTTGGTGATTTCTCTTATGGGAACTTATTTTTGACGCCAAATTTGGCGATATTTCGCCAAAAAGTCGCCAAGCTTGGCGACATTTTCGTCATTTGGTGCGCTTTTACCAATGGGGCCAGTAATGCTTGTTTTCCTGCATTAATATTGCGCTGTAGCTTAGTATTACTAATTTCCATTTCCATGACATAATCAAAATTTGAGCTTTATGAGGGTTCTTCCAGAAATAGCTCCTGCTAGAATTTTCGCTTAGTTTCTTCGACACCTATAAATAGAGGCAGGGCAGCCACCAGAGATAGTTATATTCCAACGCTAATTGAGTTCGATGCATTACCTGTAAATTGTGCTATTGGAAGGAATATTTTGTTTAATTTTGAGTACAAAGTGCAAATTCTTCATTGCTGAGTCATGAGGGACTGTTTATGATTTCCTTTGTACGTTTTCATTGAATTTTTGGCAGTGGAAGTGTTTAATTTTTTTGTTAGAAATACAGCATCTATGAAAGCTTCTGTACTGAGAGGACTATTATAAGCAAGGTACTGGCCATTAGTGTTTGTGTATTTTGTGCAGATGTTTGTTCGACAAAGTTCTAGAAGCAATAAAATTTATGTTCCATCCTGACAAATGGACTTTTTACTAGAACTTTCTATATACACTGGATTTTAGAACGACGAACCCAAGAATCGAATCCCGACGAAGCCAATATCTCTGTAACTATTGAACCGAATGAAAAACTTTTTCTATAATAGAAGTCTTCTATTCCTAAGTATTATAATTTTACGAATTTTGGGGCCAATCGGCTATTCTAGGGATAAACTAACTTAAAATTCCTATTCTACGCGCCAAATGATTAAATTTCGTATTTTGTTGCATCCAAATCAGTTACCTAGACCCGGAGATATGGAGTTTTGGATTTCCCATTGGTTAACACAGTGGCGGCTCGTGGGTTATTTAAATGGAGGTTCACAAAATTAATTTCGAAAATTAAATATGCAGATACGACGCACCTTACAAGTTAAACTATATATGCATTTCCATCAGTTAAAAGGAAAACAATGCATGCAACTGAAAGAAAACAAGTTATCTTTGATCCTACATTTCGTCGATAAGTTTTAGCAAAAATATTGTCTTGATTTTTTCTTTCTTTCAAAGGATGACATTGAAAAATGTCCTTGCTCTAGCTCCGAAACACTTATTTGACTCCCATCTTAATTATTTACACTTGTTCGTAAAAAATACTGTAGTGAAAATCTTAAAAAAAGAAAATAATAAGAATATGAAAAAAAATGGATTCACTACCGAACACAACAAGCCAAGAGAGAATCCAGAGGAGATAACGGGGAAAAAAAATCTGCTGGGAGCACAATAAAATTGTGCGAGCGAAAGCGCCTCGCTTCCCCATCAACTCTCTCTCACTCTCCCGGCGTCTTTCCTCAGAGACCGGTTGAAAGGGCCACTCTTGTCGTTCGCACGTGCGAGCGACGAAACTATACCTACGATACAGTGCGTTAGCTATAATAAACGCGTTTAATAATAGTGGGGGTGGGGGTGGGGAAGAGTAAAGCTCACGTTTTAAATTCACAAAAATCTAGAAGTGTACATGATATATTTTTTAAATTTTAATTTGTTAATGTGTTTATTCTTTAGTTTTTCCTCTGGGGGTTCACGTGCTCATGTGCTCAAATGGAGGAGCCGCCACTGGGTTAACATAGGGTTTTCTAAAATCTCGAGAAATATTGATGCTAGAGCTTAGCTGACGTCACTCTTGGGGACTTATTTTTGGCGCCAAACTTGGCGATTTGTCGCCAAAAGGTTGCCAAGCTTGGCGGTATTTCGGATATTTGGCGCGATTTTTCCAATGGGATCCTATAAATTTCATTTTCCAGCATTAATATTGAGTAATAGTCTAATGATTCAAATGTATTCCTATGACGTAATCAAAATCCGCTCTTTAAGGGGATCCTTCGAGAAATTTCTAATAGCTTCTAATAGCTTCTAATAAAAAAAATAGCTTCTAATAGCTTCTAATAATAAAAAATAGTAGCGTCCCCTATAAATACGACAGCGTGCTGCCCCGGTTGAGTCAGTCTGTTTTTGACTGTTATGAGAAATAGACGTCCGTCTGTTGAGAGTATAAGACTCTGTTAGCGCTTATAGAAGCAGTAATTTGCATATTTTTAAAAGCGCGTTTTTAAGTGCTGTGTAAATTCCTCATTGCTTAGTCTTGAGGGACTGTTCTCGCAATCCCTCATAAGATTCCACTGAATATTTTGCTTGTGGAAATACTTTACTCGGTGTGAATTACAACATAGCTGAAAGCTTCGGTACTGAGCGGACTGTTAAAGCAAGCTACTGGCCGTTAGTGCCTGTGAATTTTGTACAGCTAGAAGCAATAAAGTTCGTTTTCCATCCTAACAAGTGGACTCTTTACTAGAACTTCCTACTCCTACTGGACTTTAGAACGAAGGACTCAGAAATTAAACAGAGTTTTCTGCAACAGTTGGCTACTTTTCATGAATTTCTTAAAAATAAAATAAAATAAAAGTTTAAATAGTTCTTTTACACGGACACTCGAATTAATTCTAATACATTAAACTGTATGGATATTTTTTTGGCGTCTGTACTGATTTTAATTTTTTTTTTTTTTTTTTTTTACTGATAGAAAGCTGTATTATATGGGCTACTTGTCATGCATTTATCACATATAGGTCTTTTACGAGGATACTCATTCGATTTACATTACGATCTCTGGAACTAATGAACTGATTAAATTACCGATTATTCGTTTTTCCAAAACAGAATAACTAATTTTAGCTGATTTAAAAAGCCCCCTTTTGGCATCGGGTACAGGTACGATCTGGCAAAAGACTATCCCCCCAAGCAGGGTAACTCTAAAACGCGTTTTTCAAAATGTTAGCACCAACTCAGACAGCAAATTTGCATCAAACTTGCAGCAAGCTTAATTTATCAAGTCAATAAACTTGAATTAAGCTTGAAAATTCCAAGCGTGTAAGCTTGATGCAAGCTTGAATAAACTGTTCAAGTTTACACTTGCCCAACTTGCATTAAGCTTGACATTGCAATCTTGAATCAAGCTTAACATAGCAAGCTTAATTCAAACTTAAAAAAAATTTCTCTAAATACATGGAGCGCCGGTCGACGAACTCGCCCCATATATTTTATTTTTCACGCATTTTCCCCTCTGCGCTGAAACCTGAAGTTATTTTAAACTGTTTCCGGCAAACGTCCGCGGTTAGGACCGATCTCGGAACCTAAGGTGTGGGAAGCCAGCGTCCTAACCACCATGCCAATCTCACTCGAGGTCATATGACTAAAATTTGAAGGGACTGTTACGGTTGTCACGCCGTTTTTTGGCGAGAATGCTCAAAATTGGCCGATGTCGATCTGTTTCTTTTATTTTTCCATGGGATGAATCAAAATTAAAATAATGTTATGTGTGATTTATAGACTCTACTAATAGAGAAATAAGCATAATATAAACTTAAAAGCAGCACACGTTTTGAAACTTTCAATATCGCAACCCTCATGTTGGGCAATATTAGCCAAAATCGAGACAAACGACTGATTTTGAAATCAGAAAAAGTATATTTGTATTTTATTTTGAAGTCTTTCAATATTTGGAAATATAAAATCTTTTTTTTTTTTTAAATTCTATGGTCAAGTACATTTATGACTGATGATAAATTATTTGTTATGTGGATGTGGCTTTCCAAAGCAACCAGTAATCAAGTTGTATTCAAGCTTGACAGTTCAAATTACTTAAATTCGGCGGGAAAATATTTGCTGACTCATTTTTTTGTAATCTCCAAGCTTGCTGCAAGCTTAAAATGAATTGAACTGTCAAGCTTTTAGTAATACGCCAAATTCAAAGAAATGTCAAGCTTGATTTAAACTTATGTGCTGTCTGTGCAGTATCTTGAAAATGAAAAATAATTAAAATGCAAATTATAGTAAAGCCGGTTATGTTCAGTTCATTTGCTACCACTAGAAATATTTGGCGGCGTTAGCCATGCCATTATAGCAGTTATAGTACAGCTTGGATATTTGTCAGCGCGGCGAGATGATGTATTTCGTGCTGCTAAATACGCCAATCTGTAAAGAATTATATATGAACATATGGATAATGATTCACACGGTAACCTTACATGAGCAATAATTATTAGTTATTAGTTTGTGTAAGTTCACCAAATAATGAAAAGTCGCTATGAGTGGCAAGCTATTCTAGCTGTTCCGTAGTTTTTATCAAGGAAAACATATAAAGTACTGGTTTCTTCGAACAAATTATTAACTATACGTAAGTCACCAAATTATAAAAAATTGCCATGCGTGACAAATACGCAAGGTTTTACATAATTAAAAATAGTCAGAAGTTTAAATTTTTATGTTCCAGAGAACATGCATAACCAAGCGATGTGTAGCTCGGTAGCATTCTATCTGATCCAATCTTAAGTTTTTTCGTTTGAAATTATGGCTGTTTTACGAATACGCCTTATTAGGGGCTGAATGCATCATACGAAAAGCGAGCGTAGCGAGTCCAGGGGCCTTGGCCCCTAGTCTCTCTATTCTAAAAAAAAGTAACGGCTGCTGCCGCTGTCAAGAGCTTGTTCGACTATCTCCTCCGAAACCGTGGGGATTTGAGTTACGATAAAGGTGTCCACGGATTCGGAAAATTCCGAAGAACCCGATAAGCTGACTTAAATTTCGAAAATCGATTTATTTTAGAAGATATTAATAAAAAACTGAAAAAATAAACATGTTTGCCAGGTTTGGCATAAAATCATTCATTCCTTTGCAAAAAGCATTTCCAATTATGTAGAATCGCGTGAAATTGACAAACGTGAAGTAGAATGACACCCATTTTTTACGCTAAATTAAAAAGTATATGAAATAAATAACTCAAAGTGTGTTACACACTTTGAGTTATTTATTTCATATTCACAAGTTGACAATTTTCAAATAGTACGTTCGCTTAGACAACAGGTGTTTAGAATGAGCGATAATTCGTTTTTCTAAAACAGAATAACTAATTGTAACTGATTTTAAAAGCGCCATCTTGTCATTAGGTACGATCTAGCAAAATGGTATAGTTCCAAGCAGGATAAATCTGAAGAGCGAGTTCCAAAATGTTGGAAACCAGTATCTTGAAGATGAAAAATAATTAAAATGCAGATTATTTTAAAGCTGGTTCTGTCCAGCTGGACTATTTGCTACCAGTAGAAATATTTGGTGGCGTTAACTATGCCATTATAGCAGTTATAGTACATTTTGAATATTTGTCAGCGCGGTGAGATGATATAATTCGTGGTGCTAAATACGCCAATCTGCAAAGGATCGTGTATATGAAAATATGGATAATGGTTTTCCGGGAACCTTACATGAGCAGTAATTATAGATTGTGAGCATGTGTAAATCCCCAAATAATGAAAAGTATGCCATGGATGGCAAGCTATTCTAGCTATTCCGTAGTTTTTATCAAAGAAAATAAATGAAGCACTGTTTTCTTAGAGCTAATTATTAACTATACATATACGCAAGTCGCCAAATTATGAAAAATCGCCATAATTGGCTAATACGCAAGGTGTTCCATGGGTTTCACATAATTAAAAATAGTGCGAAGTTTAAATTTTATCTTCCAAGGAATATGCAAAAACCAAACAATATGTAGCTCGGTTACATTCTATCTGATCCAACCTTTGGTTTTTTTTTTTCTTTTTTGAAATTATGCCTTTTTTTCGAGTAAGCCTTATTAGGGGCCGAATGCCTCATACGAAAAGCGAGCGTAGAGAGTCTAGGGGCCTACATAACGAAAATGGTTATTTATCACGGACACTCATAGAATTGCGTTACGCTCTACGGGCATCTCTGTTGCTGCTAAGCCGATTCTAAAACTCAGTGCAGTGCCGGTCAGCACTAATGCTTATATCTCAAGGACGTATCCAGGAACTGGGGAGGGGGTGCCCCCCCCCAAATTTAATTTTTTACAAAACAATAATAATGAAGCCTTTTTGTGAAAAATTTTGCCTTTTTCACCTCTTGGCGCTATTTATCGTAATTTAATCGTCTGCTATTTGGTTTATGAATACACCATAGAATAAGTTTTTGAAATTTTCATTCAGTTGGAATTGTGCATTTTTCTACGCAGCTTTTCTCCATCTATTTCTAATGCATTGCATCCAGAAAAGGATGTTAGAAATATCAATTTTAATTTTTGCTTAATCACGCTCATGAATAATAATATACTCTCCAACTTAATGAAATAAGAAACGAAAATAGGGAAGACCCATGGATTATAATACGCTTTTAATATATAGCACCTTAGTGCGTATTTAAAATCTGAAAGTTTTTCAGATTTTCTTACTTTTCTTTTCCTTCCCGGTTTTTGATAAAGGCCAATATATCCAGAAGCTCTTCAGAATTAATATAGGACGAAAATAATGTGTTCCTTTTTGTAGGTTTTTATCATTTAACCATCTCATTTTTGAAACCAGGGACGGCCCAAAACAGTAAGCATCGCATCTGGGAGCCGGCTTCGAAGGGGAGTAATTTGAACACAAAAACTGGGTAGAGCATAAAAGGGGGCGTCTTTTTTATATTGGCAGGGCGCGCCACTTACCCTAGGGCCGCTCCTGTTTCTAACCATCTTAATTTTAAATTCCACTCAGAATCTGAGAGAAGCCGGTGAGGAACTGGATTCTCTCCGAACAAGATTTATTATATGGCGAACCAACTGGTCGCCGGAGGCGGCTAGTAAACATAATAAACAAATAAACATCAATAAAAACCAATATATTGCAAATATGTACACTAAACATGACGTAAGTGCTGAGTAAAAGACAGTTCAGGGAAAAGAAAGAGAAGTAAAGACAGGAAAGAAATGAGAGATGAAAGAAAGGAGGAATTACGCCATAGTGACCATGGTCTAATATTCAAATAACTAATTACAACCGCGGTGCAGGGCTAGAGGATCGTAATGTACAACTCTTGGTTTCGTGTTAGGTGACTTACGAATCCGCACGATGACGTCCTTCAGTCTGTTTAGGGCATGTGTGAGGACCATTCCATGGCGATTGCAGCTTGGGAGACAGGCCTTTCCGTCTAGTAGGATTCCAGAGCCAAACGTTGTCACCTACGTTGAATTCGTGTCCCGTAGCCTTCGTGTAGTAGCGAGTCTTCATCTTCTTCGTGTTCAGACTGATCCGCTCCCGAGCAAAACGATGTACGTCTTCAAACCGTGTGACGAAGGCGTATCTGGAGGGAGCACCCACCGGGGTAGCCGACCGCGAAAGCGGTTTTCAACTAATAACCCCCCCCCGGAGGAGACCTAAAACCACACCTTCATGGCCAGAGAAGGAGGAACTATCAGCGGGAAATTAAAGCCAAGAGCGACACTACAACACATTTAAATTTTTAAACTAATATTTGTACATCATAAATTATCAAACCCCTATATACATACATATACAAATATACAAGTCCATATTTTCCAATACTATTATAATGCTGTGCGAGGATACAAATTGCAATCTAAACATACAACTTAAAATACATTAAAAAACAAAAACAACAATATATACATATATACACATACACATGCACACACATATTCAGATATATACACATATATTCATCATGTAATATAGACGCCTTCATATAAACATTGAAGCCTTCATATAAGCATAAAATAACAACAGCCCATAAATATAAGTAAGTTCATCCACATATTACGCATCACACTAGTACTGTTATGGTAAATTTTTCATCTAAGATATTCTAAATATAACTTCTGCAATTCAGCGAAAATAAGACATATTTGCCGTAAGTAGATTTTACATTGCGTTAAAAATAAAAATTGTTGATATATATCCATACTATTATTAGATCTGAAGTGATGTGGCATTATGGGACAGTTTTCAAAAATGTAGTGCAATGGGTGACTCTGACGGCCGCGTATACATAGATCATTATCCAGTTTTTCAATCTTTTACATATAAATCGGAAAATAACCATTGCCAGTCAGAAAAGGAACAATAAGATGAATGATTGTTTGGGAAAATTTCACAGTTTTAATAAAATTATATGTATATCGACCATTACTTGAGTTAATCCATTCATCTTGCCAGATATTTATAATTTCCTGTTTAATAAGAAAATCTATGTATGAAGTAGGATTTGGAATATTGACATTTACATTATTATGATCGTGAAGTAATGGCTCTTTAGCAAGCCGGTCTGCTCTTTCATTTCCTTCGACCCCGACGTGAGCCCTAACCCAGGCAATTACAAATTCTATATGACTATTGGCGATTATGAGTTCTAGACTACTGCACATTATAGAAGTTGAGGGCAAAGGAGATTTATAGGCTTCAACGGTTGATTTGCTATCTGTATAAATTATTACTTTATTATAATTATTTGCTATTGTCCATTGAATTGCCTTCAAAATTGCCAATTGTTCGGCCTGATAAATTGTATTTCTATTGCGTAATCTTTCATTAAAATCAAAAATGTATTTATTATCTTTTTTGTCTGTAAAAGCATAGGCTGTCCCCACCTCCATATGTGATCCATCAGTATATATCTCCAAATATTCATTTTGCATACTCTGTTTAATTTTTTTAATCAATATTTAAATTCTTAATTTCTGAAAACAAGTGAGTGGGTAATTTATTTAAAGCACACTCAAAATTATTAGGTAAAAGTGGTGTATTATTTATAATGATCGGTTTATTTTCCTTTAAAATGCAATATTTTTTCAAACTGGACTCTATAGTGATAATAATTGGAGGGATACCTGTTAAAGCATTAAGGGCTATTGTAGAGGTGCGTTTGAATGCCTTTGTAAGTTGTAGTAGTATTTGCCTTTGTAAGTTGTAGTAGTATTTGCCTTTGTATTTGAATAAGCTTTTCTCTCATAGTGACTGTTAGTGAAGGAAACCAGACTACTGCCGCATAATCTATCTGTTTTTCAAGTACTGTTCTATACCAGATTTTTAATATTTTAAATTCTACACCCCATTTTAAGTGAGATACATATGCTAGGTTTTTAATGGAGTTTGAGGTTTTGCATTGAATGTTATCCAGATGTTCGTTCCAGTTTAATTTATAATCAAATACTATTCCTAAATAATTTAAATTTTTAACTGGTTTAATTGTATGACCCAAAAGTTTAAAAATAGGATTTCTTGTCTGTAACTTTTTACCAGTTATTTTTTTTACGAAAAATCATTGCCTGAGTTTTATTAATAGAAATTTTTAGGTTAAATTTCTGGCAAATACTACTGAAAAGTTCAACTTGGGCGTTAACGAGTTGCTCAACCTCAGGCCGTGTGTTAGCAGGGGTCAAAATCAAGAAGTCGTCAGCGTAGGCCCAAAGATTGTGATATATTTTATTGTACTCTTTTAAAATTTTGTCTGCAACGAAAATCCACAGCATAGGTCCTATACAGGAGCCCTGGGGACAACCTTTAAAAATTTGTTTATTTACTGTATGGATTTGCGTTCTAGAAATTATAAATCTATCATTCAAATAATCTATTAAAACTGATTTTAGGTAATCCTGTATGGGAAGCTCAACTATAATACCTTTAATGACATCCCAATCTATATTATCAAATGCGCCCTGTATATCAAAAGACACAAGGGCGCAAAATTTATTGTCTTGCAGAATTGTGCCTATTTTATTTTTAACAATATTTAATAAAGATATAGTGCTTCTATTGTTTCAAAAACCATGTTGGTTGTTATGCAAAAAATTTATATTTTCCAAATGAATCATGATTCTAATCTTAATTATTCGTTAAAGTGTTTTAGCCAAAGTACTCAAGAGGCATATGGGACAATATGATTTGGGCTCCCGGGGGTCCTTGTTGCGTTTCTGAAAGAAGATCACTAATGCAATTTTCCAGACTTTTGGAAAGACACCTAATGAAAAACACTTATTAAAAATCATTATTAGATCAGTACAGTTATTATAGAGCCGTTGTTTTAATCTGCGACCGTCAATCTTGTCAAGGCCAGGTGATTTGTTATTATTTTGTAACTGGATACAATAAAACAATTCCTTTATAGAAATTGGCGTATATTCCGAAATGTTATCTATATACTCATTAACAAAAATACCACCATGGTCACCCGTCATTTGAAAATGAGTGTCCACCAGCAATTCTTGTAGAACATTATAGTGAGTGTCCACAGGAAGGCCATAGAAGACTTTGTTTATATTCAGATCATTTCTGTTATTTTTAACCTTATTAAATACCTTACCAAAAGCATTTGATGTATTTGTGCAAAACTTTTTCCAGCTAAGTTCTTTAGATTTTTTGATTAATTTACTGTAAAGAGCTCTTTTTTTATTATAAGTTATTTTATAATATTCCACGTCAGGATTATTTATTTTCCTTCTATACATTGCCTTAAACCTGTTTCGCATTGCAGTTAGCTCATCTGTCCACCATGAAATATTAACGGTAAATTTATTCTTTTTCTTCTTCAAGATACGATTGCATAGATTTATTAAAGAATGTTGAAAGTACTCCATGGCCCCCTGCAGACAAGAAGAATTCTCAGCAACTGATGTATTGTGGATGCTATTATTCAGAAATCTACCATATAGCCTGTTAAATTTAGTAAATCTTTCAAACTTTGTTTTATATCGGTAGTCCGTAGTATAGGAAGGATTATCCTGTATAGAGTACGATATGTAATTGTGGTCGCTGCAGGTCTCAGAATCTAAGACCTGCCAGCAGGTTACTCTTAATATTATATCCAAAGAAGTTATTATTAAGTCAGGGTGTCCTGTATGTACATCATGTGACCATGTTGGGGGAGACTGGGGGTCATTCAACACTACAAGGTTTTTTTTCAGCTATATTTTCCAAAACAATCTGACCTCGTCGGTTCAAATGATCATATCCCCAGAGTTCTACGTGCGCGTTTAAGTCAGCACCTAATATTAAATTCTCCATATTATTTATAACCTGTGTTCAATCGCAAAAGTCCTGTTCAATATTCGACGAGGGGGGTGAATACTGTGAGCCCAGAGTATATGTTTTATCCTTCAAGTATAACTTTATAAATATTGAATTACTAGAACTATGTATCTCAGTGGCCAGATACTTATTTTTAACGACTATTGCTGCTGTGTGATCTATTGAAAAAAAGGATCTAAACAACTGAGGACAACCATATAACTTGTTGTCAAATATATAAGCATCCTGTATGAGAATAATATCATAAGCATTCTGCATAACAAATGAGAACAACGCCAAATTAGCCGCCCGACAATGATTTAAATTTATCTGTAGAATATTGATTTGTTTATAAAGATGAGCCATTATAAATTAGTTTTTCCTTTTTCTATCTTCCTCTTTTTTTCTTTTCTTTTACAGTGGAGGTCTCCTACCCTTCCTAGCTGCCTGAAACAAGTGATTCTTGTATTGTAAAAACGCCGGACATTTCCTACTGTCAGGTCGATGATCGCATTCAGCAACGAACTTAGCGTGTTCAAAACAATTAACACATCTCCCCCTAGCTGAATTAGATTCAGATTGACTGTGCTCACCTGAGCACTTTGGACACGCTTGTTTAAAATCACATTCGAAAGAGCGATGCCCAATGACTTGATAATTTCGACATCTATAAAATTCCAGATATGGCACAATGGCAATTCTGCTCATTGAAACACACATCTTACCTCTAGCCAACAGCTTCCTCTTACCTACAGCATTTGTTTCGACAAGCCAGGATACAATGTTATCTGTCCCAAATGATCGGATTGCAACAGCCTCAATGTCCTCATATATATTCTTCATAGCATCGTTCAACTCTTCCCTAGTGATGGTCTTTGGTACTCCCCTAAGCATCAGCTTTTCAACTCCCCTCCTAGGTATCCTAATTCTAAACTTCTCCCTTACCCTCTGAACACCAAGCAGTTGTTGCTGGATATTGTACGCACCAGTCCTATTTCTAGTCTTAAGTATATATTTTTTCGTCTTCGTAGTGAAAACATCAATTGGCTTAATCCTTAACTCCTTTTCCATTGTTTTATCTCTAATCTCCCTCCGAATATCATCTCCTTCCTGGTCTTCATCCATGCTCTCATCAATTACAACATGTTCTACCTCCGTATCCCTTTTCCTCTGCTCCAGGCTCCAGCTCTGGCCTCAGCTCAACGAATTTCTCTCTTACCCTATCTGCCTCCTGAGCCACAATTTCGGCAAAAGTCCTCTGAGTCTTCACCTCAGTCATCATATTATTTAGCTGTCTAACTTTTTATATCTGGTTGAGACAATAACCTCAAAGTTATAAAAATCATTCATAATGTTTGTTAGTTCATCTCCCACCTGAATAGTGAACGACTTCCTAGCTCTCGCATCCGTTACAACCGTAGAAAACCTCTGTCTAAGTTTATTAAGGATCACCAGAGCCCCCTTTTCGGTAATTCTTGGCTCCAGTGTCACGTCCAAGGGGATCTCTGAAACCAATGGTGCATCCATAGCCGTCAGACTCATAATTGCCCACTTATGATACAAATATCAATATCAGCCAAAAAATAAAAAAAATAAAACGAGGTGTACCCCAGAGACTATTCTCTATAGCTGTGGAATAATGTCTCAAACTGATTAATATCCTATATTCAACCCTAGTACTATAAAAAGGCCTTTAAAACAGGAGCAGAAGATATATAAGGAAAATATCATATACTACAGACCAGTGCAAGCGAAAAATGTAGGGCGCAAATAAACAAGTTGCGGAGAAACTGAGATGATAATGCTGCGTTTATGCAGTAGCATATATACAGCAAGGCAATACAAGCATAATATAGACAATATAAGCATACCATACGCAATATAAATTTTATCATACACAGCCTCAGCAAACCAGGAAAACTGAAGCCAGTTGGTAGTACTAAATAAAAGTTAAATTAAAAGTATTATATAAACATTTATCTAATAATCAGTTCGCCAGAATCAAAAAAAAAAAGTTCAATTAAATATCGTATAGTTGTCGAAAAGTCTGAAAAATAAGCACTTGATCTTGAATTATTATATATTCTTGAGCATAAGCACAACTTAAAGTATTTATTGAAAATTACTATAACTAATTAGAAGAAATTGACGAAAATCCAGGATCAACATTTATGTCAGTAGAACAGCCATCGGATAAAGTCAATGCACAAACTTCTATATGAATTCACCATCATAGTTAGATAAATCACTGATAATTAAATGTTACTTGAGGTAATAAGGTATCCAACAAATGTAGAAGTAGAAAATACATAGGAAAGCGCGTATCTGGAGGGTCACCAAACACTAGATCGGCGGGAAGACGACGATCTCTTCCGTCCGAATAGCATCTGGGAAGGTGTGAAGCCGGTAGTCTCATGGACGGCACTTCTATAGGCCAGCAAGAAGAGAGGGCTTTCTTGTCCAGTCCTCTTGAATCCTAGAGACCAGGAGCGAGAGGTTGTTCAAAATAGTGCGATTAAACCTCTCCACCATGCCGTCAGATTGTGGGTGTAAAGGAGTAGTCTGGGTTTTGTCTGTTCCGAGAAATCGACATAGTCCTTTAAAAACAGCAGAGGTTACGTTCGTTCCTTAGTCGGAATGAAGTTGCAGAGGGGGAACCTGGAAATTCACTCTTGCACCAGTACTTCTGCTACGGTTGTAGCTTCTTGATCGGAAATAGGATACGTTTCGGGCCATTTAGAGAAATAATCTATGACAACTAGGGTGTATTTGTTGCCATCCGAAGTTCGCGGAAGAGGTCCAAAGATGTCGAGGGCAATTCTTTCAAAAGGCGCTCCTACATTGTAATGATGTAGTTTTCCAGGCTTCGTTCCTTCGGGCCTTTACATGCGGCACAGGCGTCACAAGCTTGACACCCCTTTTCGACATCTCCTCGGGCCCCAGCCCAGTATAAGCGCTCGCGAACTTTCTGTAGCGTCTTCATTATGCCAAAATGGCTCCCAGTTAAGTCATATGCATCTCTTCTAGAACCTTCCGAATCCTCGAACGAGGGAGTACTAACTGCCGTCGTTCAACTCCCATTTGCGATACAGGACTCCATTTCTCAGGCGAAGAAAATCCCATACAGCACAGTACTGTTTTGTTGTCGGACTGCAAGATGATATTTCTTGCCATCTGGGCTTAGCGCTAGATTTTTCGATTAACTCCACGATAGGTTTAATGTCGCTATCAGCTAACTGGTCCGCCCGACCATTTTCGTCACTGCAGGGATCTTGAGATGGTGCCGATGATGTAACTTGGCAGACAACGGGATGTTTCAGATGGCAATTTTTCTCCGCCCTGGAGCAATAGCGACAACTGTCTATGCAGGACCTTCTCGACAAAGCATCTGCATTTCCATGAGATGCTCCTTTCCGATGACGTATCTCGATGTCATATTCTTAGAATCTCTCTATACACCTGGCTGACCCTCCGGATTCTTGAAATTTAGAAGCCAGATTAAAGAGGCATGGTCCTTCCGGAGCAGGAACTTTCGGCTGTACAGGTAATGATGGAAGTGCTCCACGGCCTTAACGATAGCAAGAAGTTCCTTCTTCGTAACACAATAGTTACGTTCTGCCTTCGAAAGGCATTTGCTCCAGTAAGCAATGACATGTTCTTGTTCATCTATCTCCTGGGACAAAACGGCTCCGACACTCTCTTTACTTGCATCTGTGTCCAGCAAAAATGGCTTGTCAAGATAAGGATACAATCGGCGAAGATGTTAGGGCCGTCTTGAGTTCGTTGAACACATCCTCACATTCTGAAGTCCATAGAAATTTTTGTCCAGTCTCGGTCAATTTGTGAAGTGGTCTTGCAATTTAAGAAAAACCCTTCACGAATTTTCGATGGTAAATACACAAACCGAGAAAACTTCATGAGTCATGGATATTCTCAGGACGACTCCAGTTCTTGACTGCGGACGTCTTTTCGGGATCGGTTCGGGCACATAATATCCGTGGGCGGATATTATGTGCCCGAGATAACGTACTTCCCGATGAAACAGGTTGTACTTGGATGGACTCAGCTTCAAGTTTGCCTCGTTCATTTTCTGCAGCACATTTCGGATATTCTCTAGATGCTCTTCGAAAGTCTTTCCGACGATAATGATTTCCTCCAAATAAACCAGACATGCTTCGTAGGAAAGCCCACTCAACACTATCTCCATTAGACGCTCAAATGTAGTAGGTGCGTTGCAGAGTCCAAAAGGCATAACTTTGAACTGCCACAATCCTATTCCCGTAGTGAACGCAGTCTTTTCACGGTCATCGGGACGAATTTCTACTTGCCAGTAACCACTCTTGAGGTCCAGCGTCGAAAACCATTCGTTTTCCGATAAAATGTCTAAAGTGTCATCTATCCTGGGAAGAGGGTAGCTGTCTTTCTTGGTAATGTCATTCAGACGTCTATAGTCAACGCAGAACCACGTGGAACCATCCTTCTTCCGTACAAAAACAATCGGCGAGACCCAGGGACTAGTCGATGGATCGATGATGCCATCACGCTGTATCTCCTCTAAAAGTTTGCTCAGCTCTTCTTGCTTAGCAAACGGCAAACGCCTAGGATGTTGCTTGATGGTAGAATGGCTACCTGTATCTATTCTATTTTGCGTTAACCTCGTACGACCAAAGTCACTTGAAGTATGAAAGAAGAGGTCTTCAAATTCAGCTATTACTTCGCAGCGCTTCTCTTCCGCTGTTAATTCAGCGTCTTTTAATAATTCCTTCGCCAGACGCTCACATGATTTAGCTGTCGTTGGGATGATGTTCTTATTAATGCAGGTAACAGGAGTGCATGTCACCAACACTTCATTTTTCTTTATCACCTTCGACTTGACCATCACGTTTGCTACTCTAACTGGAATGTCTGTTCTCGACAAGTCCACAAGTGGTGCTCCCACAAGTACTCCTCTGACAGAATCACTATTGCTTCGATGTTCAAGTAAGCCGAATCAGAATTTATTGAATTCTTTTACTGTTCCAGAAACTATAGAATCTGATCTTGGGAGTAGAGTGATATCAGTCTGGGCTATTATTTGTTGAACAGGTAAAACGGCTTCATTTTTAATGTCGAACGCAGCTATTTCTGAGTCTGAACGAAACTCATTATTCTTAAATTCCAAGTTAAATTTATGTGATTTTAGAAAGTCCAGTCCGAGAATGAAAGAGTCAGTAATATTGGCGACATATACCATATGGTCATATCTGGTATTTCTAAAAGTGATTTCTGCTGTTGCTTTTTCGCCCACTTCGATCTTGTCACCTGTCAAATCTGAAGGGTCAGCGAGGGCGGCGACAAGAGAGTCTTCAAATTTAATTTCCTGGGCAGATCTTTCCTTATGTTGGTTACATTCGCTCCAGTATCAATCACCATGTGGCACGGGGAGTCATTTACGTATCCTAGTTCGAAGAACCCATTACTGCCGCCATTCACAGAGGAAATCTGCGAGGCTTTCAAATGAAACTTCTGAATATCCCGCAGCCTCCGTTGCTCAAGTCGTCGCTTGCCCGTCTTCCTTCATGGGCTTATCTGGTGCACTGATAACTGCGATCTTTACGACGACAGTTCTTTTGTGCGTCACAGTATTTTCGTAAATGACCCTCGCCGCTGCGCCAAAATTGCCTATTTTCGTCACTCCAATGGTTTGCAAAACGTTAATTGCATCTCCGCTCAGGGTAGCGGTCATTTGGTTCGCTTTCTCGGACTCGTCCCAACCATTGGCTTTGGCGACAATTAAAAATTGGGTCTTGTACGCTACTAAGGGAGTCTTTCCGTCATAGCTAGTAAGTTTCATTGCTGGGCGGTGTGAAGATATCCTGATGTTTTCAGGTAACTTTCCCAGCTTGACGAGAGAGTCCAATTTTTCTTCAATTTTACCTTCACATTCTTCCCTATTTTCGAAACTACATTTTCTTTCCAATCCTATTTTTCCTAATTTTTGCTACTAAATTCTTCACGTAATTCTTTCATGTTTTTCTCTTGACTTTTCTCCATTATCTCTTGATTTTCCTGCACACGCCTTTCAAATTTCCCTAAATTTCCCAAAGCATTCTCCATTTTCTCCAATCCCGGTTTCATTTCTTCTTGTCCGGCTTCAATTTTCTTCTATAAATTGGCTTTCATCTGTTCTTGTCCGGTTTCAATTTTCTTCTCTAAATTGGCTTGTCCGGCTTCAATTTTCTTTTCCAAATCGGCTTTCAAATTTCCATGTCCGGATTTCATCTTGCCTTGTGCGGCTTTTATCTGGACTTGTACGGCTTACATCTCGTCTTGTACGGCTTTCATCTCCTTCATCATATCAGTTTTCATATGCTCTATCCGTTTTCTAAGGTCTTCCATTTTTCTGGCCCACACCATTCACTGGAAAATCAAAGTCTTTCTTTAGAATCCCGATACTGACACCAAATGTTGCAGAATACTCTGCTTGTTTCCGGGGTTCCTCGTTCTAAAGTCCAGTTGGTATAGAAAATTCTAGTGAAAAGTCCACATGTCAGGATGGAACACGAACTTTATTGCTTCTAGAACTTCGTCGAACAATCAGCTGTACAAAATTCACAAGCACAATCAAACAGCAATGTGCTTCTAACAGTCCGCTTAGATCAGAAGCTCTCACAAATGCTGCGTTTCACACATAAAATAAAACACATCCACAGATAAAAATTCAGTGGAAATATTCGAGAGATAACACTAACAGTCCCTCAAGACTCAGCAATCAAGAATTTACACACAGCACTTTAAAAGCAGCTTCGAAAAGCAAGCCAAAATACTGCTTCTGTAGCGTCAATACTAAGTGTAACACAGCAAACTCATTCCACAAGATCTCAACTCACTCTCTGAACTGGGGCCTCCGACAGCTTGTATTTATAGTCGACGCAGAAGCTACAAGAAGCTAGCAGAACAGTCTATTTCTCCAGGATTCCACATAAAAGGGGAATTTTGATTACGTCAGAGAAATATTAGGCTATTATGTGATTTTAATGCAGCAAAAGTAACTTTACAGGCCCCATAGGGAAAATTGCGCCAAATGACCAAAATGTAGCCAAGATTTGTGACTTTTGGTGAAATATCGCCAAATTTGGCGCCAAAAATAAGTTTCAAAAGTGAAGTTACCGAAGGCCTAGGACCAATATTTCTCGAGAATTCTAGAAACTGCATACAATTGAATGGGAAACGGAAACCTCTATATCTCCGGTTCTAGTTGACCGATTTTGATGCAACAAAAAGCAAAATTTAACTATTTGAAACGTAGAATACGAATCTTGAACTATTTTAAGCCCTAGAACAACGGGTTTCCCCGAAAATTCGTAACAATATTTTGCTAAATGCGAAGGCAACTGCAGCATGTGGGTTATAGGGGCGATTTCCCTCTACCGAACGTGGATTTCACACGTTCCCTCTTATTCAATTTCACACATTCAGTTTGCGTTTTGAAAAATTTAGGCTAATCTAAAACGTTTCGCGTGTCCCTTTCGAAAATGCAGTCTGGCGCCGTCCTCGGCTAAAGGCCCATTATGTTCGGAGTTTTAAAATCTTAAACCGTCGAATGATTGAATTCTACTTGCTGAGGCGTACCACTCACCATGTATAAAAACTTGCTCCCTTGTAAAATTCCCAGATCCGCACAAAAGGGCAGACTTGGTGTTGCCTTTTCCAGACAGTTTGTTACAAAGGAACACCCCTTCAAACAGCTGCCGAAATTTATAGCTCCTACGTCAGCGGACCTGAAGGTGCGATCTAGCGGAGACGTACAGGCGCCAGGTACGGACCAATTGGGGATCCTCGAATCCACACCCGTCTTTGGAGAGATCCAGAAAGATGAGGGGGGGAGAAACCGGACAAGAGAGTCCCGGAGGAGTTGGCAGTTCGGAGCGAGAGCTGAAGAGGTGGGGTTCTAGAGAGAGATCCTCCGCCGACAGTTTTTGAAGTCCGATCGAAGGACTGCCGAAGCGCTGCCCTGTAAACTGTTTTTTGCAAGTCCGGTTGTGGACTGAAGGGCTCTGTCCGTGTGAAAGGACTTGTCTTCTATTAATAATGTCCAACGAACTCTTATTTACTTGTATATAGCAGCATATTTAATCAAGATTGTTTTAAATTGTAAATAAATAAATTATTACCCTGTAAACGGAACTTAGCTGTAATTCTCAAACGCTACCATTCCACACCCAAGACGTTACACCCTTAATAAATTTGCACATTTTACTTTCCGAGCATGTACCAAGTAAGGAAAGTATTGTAATCATGAAAAAATTAGACTTCGAGATTTTGATGTATTTACACGTTTTGAGGTCTTCTAAATCCATTTATGCTATTTTTACGAGATGTGTGTGTGTTTGTGTGTATGTGAGTGAACACGATAGCTCCTAAATAGGGGATTAGATTGAGCTCAAATTGAGTATATATGTTATAACCACCGTCGCAAGACCGGTATTGATTTTGGTGTGTATAGGACTTAAAGTTTTTGTACAGGACTACGACAAAGATTTCTTTTACATTATGGCCTATGTGGGGAAATTCTTGAAAGTGCGCTAGCGTTTAAACGGTACGTTCGATTGAGCTGAAATTGGGTATATATGTTATAAACCACCATCGTAAGAGCGGTATTGATTTTGCAGTGTATAGGACTTATAGTTTTTCTACAGGGCTACGACAAAGATTTCTTTTACATTATGGCATATGGGGGGAAATTCTTGAAAGTGCGCTAGTGTTGAAACGGTACATTCGATTGAGCACAAGTTAGAAATGTCTATAAAAGATCACAGTCACATGATCTGTTTAGATTTGGCGAGTGTAGAGTTGATAATTTGTTCACGGGATTGCAAAAAATAATTCTTATACATTACGGCCTATAAACGCAAATCATTTAAAATGAGCTACTGCCGAAATAGTCCATTCGAAGAAGTTCAAATTGGGTCGATATATTTTAGGACACTGTCACACAAAATGTATAGATTTTGCTGTGTATAGGACTTATAGTTTTTTGAATGGCAGCAAATGGGTTTTCTTTTACATTATAGCCTATGGACGGAAATTCTTCAAAGTTCGCTAGTGTCCATTCTGCATTCGATTGAGTGCTAGAGTGCATTCGATTGAGCTCAAACTGGGTATGTGTATAGGTCACGGTCTCATGGCAGAGGCGTAGCTAGGTAGCCGAAGGCCCTGCTGAAAAAAAAAAAAAAAAAACTGGGGCCCTAACGGTTTAGGTTTTATCAAGCCAAAATGTAAATATATATAAATACTTTAAAGCGGGGCCGTATCCAATGGGAAGGGGGGTATAGGGTTGAACCCCCCCCCCCACACACACACAAAAAAAATACTGTATATAGTTATTTTCAGAAAATATTTTCCCCAATACCATAGTTTTTTTCAAATCGTTTGGTAAAAAGTTAAGTGAAACCCTCTAAAACAACAGTCTAGTTACAGCCCTGCTTTAAAGGTACAAATCTACCAGTTTATCATCATCTGTTTATCGTGCACTGCATGGCACGGCAAAACTACTTACTACATATATGTGCATGAGTGTCTTGAGTGAGCTTTAGTGATCGCCTAGGTTCTACAGGTAAAGTGTTTAGGAACTATACTATACTTGGATTAATAATATTGGTATTAAGCAATAAAACGAAGTAATTCAAAAGGTTTATGCACGTATGTATGTAAAACACTTTATTGTACATAAAACCTTAATAGTATATTTACACACCGAAGGAAGAATATAGGCTATTTCAACCCGCGTGTAAAATTGACTCCCTAACCGAAGGCGAGGGTAGCAAACACGCAGACTTTCTCATAAGAGTAAAGTACCATTTTCGTCCCGCAAAACGGTGCAGAAATTTAAACTTCCGGTGCAAACATAATGAAAAAACAATTTATACCGATAAGTCATATACAAAGGCAAACATCCCTTTAAGGGATCTCTTCCAGTTATTATATGAAAGTCAGGCCTGCCTACTATACTGATGTGTATACTGACAACAAAATAACAATTTAGTTTATAATCTTTTCCTAGCCTTAGCTTTAGCAAAAGTATCAATGACTTCGGTTAAATCTAGGCTTGATGCGGCTTTGTTTTCAATTGCTATTAGCGATAAATGTCGGAGTCGAGCTTGGCCCATACTATTCCTTAAATAATTTTTTATTATTTTCAGTTTGCTAAATGATCTTTCAGCTTCTGCCGAAGTAACCGGAATTGTATGGAACAGTAACATTGCTGTAAATACTTCTGTTAGGTCGCATTCTAGCACTCCATATTTTCTCATTATTTCTTCTCTCCTACTTTCTATCTAGTCGAATTTAGATTTTTTAGACTGGTGTCCGATTCGCCAGTGAATTTTGACAGCAGATCCCAACGTTTGATGCTATTTCCGAAAAAATTATACAAATTTTGCAGCATTGCGAAAAAAATCTGTAATTCGATACACGTTCTAACGGCATCATTTACCACCAAATTCAAATTATGAGTGGCGCAATGATTGAATTGGTGAGAATTCAATCTTTCATTATTTCTCATTCATTCTTCTTTCATTATTTCTCATTATTTCTTTCTTTTCAATTCTTTACAGAATTGGTGAATAGTCCATGCCTTAGTTAATTCAGGGAGAAGTAGGTGGTACATATTAAGAAATTAAAGGGAAAAGTTGGGGCCTATTATATCAGAATATTTACTTTGGAATTTGTCACACTTTTGTAATAAAGTTGTTTCATCTAAATCCAATAAAAATGATGGTGTTGACTAAAATTGAATATTTGACTGACTGCACTCATACCACCAAAACGTGCATTTAATTGAGCTATTATTGTGTCGAGTACATTATTAAAAATAGTAATTTTAAATATTTCTTCCCTGTTTCGAAATCGGTAATCAGTAGCTAATTCATCAAAATGTTTTTTAACTTTCTTTTGCCCTTTTTCTTTAAAATAGGGATCTATACCATATTTTCTTGCGGATTCACAGACAGGCTTTGTACTTGAACTATTCGAAGTCATTTCTATAATTTGCATCTTTGCATTTGCCTCTGCTAAAGCTCTACTTGCCCCGTCCAAATTGATATTGCATTTTTGTAAAGTTTTAGACGCATAATTGATGTCTTTCAATACAAGGTGCTTGAATTCGCACAGGAACACGAACTCGAAATTTAGCATTTTTGTTTTAATACTTTCTGCTTGACTACACTCGTCTTTACTGGAACTCTTGAGAACTATTTCTGATAATGCTTTGATAACATCGAAAAAACGAAGTTTTATTGCAGATATTGTACTGACCCTACTGGACCATCTAGCAAGGGCGGCTCCAGGATGAATTTTCGGAGGGGGCCATTGAACTTTTTAGATAGTCTATAAATTGTTTAAAATGCCACTTTAACGTGAGGAATCGTAAAGTATACGAATCTAAAGTTCAAAAACAAAAAGTTGGCCCCCTCGCTGGAGCCGCCCTTGCCATCTAGTCGGATTTAGATTTTTTAGACTGGTGACCGATTCCCCAGTGAATTTTGACAGCAGATCCCAACGTTTGATGCTATTTCCGAAAAAATTATACAAATCTTGCAGCGCGAAAAAAATCTGTAATTCGATACACGTTCTAACGGCATCATTTACCACCAAATTCAAATTATGAGTGGCGCAATGTATGTACTCCGCATTAGGCTGGATATACTTGATCTGTTTTTGTGCACCATTATACACACCGCTCATCACACTAGCTCCATCATAACCTTGACCCACACATTTTTTTTTAAATCAATATTTTTGTCGATAAAAAATGTAGTCACCTGGTTGACTAAATCTGCCGCACTATGATTGAATGCTGCATAAAAGCCTGGAAACGTTTCTTTTACTTCTATGTCAACTGGCTGTCCATTTTCTGATCTGGTTATTACTGCATACCTCACAACAATGCTAGGCTGGTCTACTTTCGATATGTCCTGTGTTGTATCCATAATGATTGCGAAAAACGGTGACGCTCTAATTTGTTCTAGCAAATGATTTTCAAGTGCGGTCCACAAACACTCAGTCATTTCATTTTGAATTGTTGCACTCAAATATCTTGTAGATCCTAGAAACAAACAAGAAAGACAAATCATGCCGAACGCATCGATTATGAAACACTTCCCAACATACTAGTGCTCGCGCGCACACACACACATCCTATAAGCAGACAGATCTTGCGTAGTTTTGCTTTAACACAGCACTCGAAATCGGTTAAAAAGAAAAAGTTGGAAAGTGTTAAAAAGTATGATTTTGAATAAAAATTAGAATCTAAAAAGTCAATAAAAATAAACAAGAAGATAAATAAAATGAGAACAAAACTTAGAAATAAAAAAAAATACCTTTGGGCATATCCAAAACTTGCTACAATACGTGATCATATCGGGCGAGAAACTCTACAACAGACAGAAAATTTCCATGATACCTTTCCTCACTTAAATTTTCTCGATGTCCTCTTAAAGCCAATGAACTCTTTGCTAGGGTAAGTATGACATCGAATAACCTTTGAAGAACCATTTTCCAAAAAGACGCTTCTTTACGAATTTCGTTTTCAAGTTCTTTGTCGATAGTATCATTTTTTTTTCCAAAGTTCATACACAGCACATGCTTCCGTATGGCCACTCGAGAAACTGTGTTGTTTAATTCTTTCTGATAAATGTTTCCAATCCCTAATGCCCGTACACCATGCATTATTCCTTTGCGAAGCAAATAACCAGCCGGGTTGGCCGTAGGCAGCATCTAGAATTTTAGAATAACACAGCCAAAAACGATGAACTGGTCCATATTTAGAAGTTGAAAAATAGTACGATTTTGAAAAACACCTGTTGTTCTGGTGGGAGTCTTTCGGAAAAGGCCCTAAAGGCTGTAAAGGCCCCATATCAAGAATTTGGCGTTTTTCACTATTACTTAATATCTTGTTCGTAAAGTTTCCCAAGTCATAAGAAGATTGATTGGGGGTTCACATATTCCAAACATGATGAGGTCGATGATTCCTCCGCTGTTACCTGTGTCATGCAGACATCGTCGTCGTTGATGTGATCGATAACATCGTCATCGGTGGCGGAATCTTTGACTGCATTAATTATCAAATCTTCTTCAATAGGCTTCTCAAGCAGCACTGCAGTGGTCACATTATCTGAGTCACTATCAACAGAAATATTTGGGCCAAGACTACTTGTAGAAGGCTGATTAAAAAATTTGTCTATTTTAGGTAATTTTTGTTTACTGTCTTCTCTTTCCTGACGTTGTTTGCGCTTAAACGCACCACTAGGTTTTTTTTTTTTTTATCCATAATTTTATATCTCTAATACATGCAAAATTATACTTTTACAAGGAACAAGAAACGTAATGTAATGCTACGCTACAAAACATCTTTGGGGAATCCCCGACAAACATTTTATATCGATTAACATTTGACACGATTGATCGATAGCGGTAGAAAACCTATACAATCATGTACGTAAGAATAGCATTTCTCAAGTAAATATATACTATATATGTATACTGGAACTCGAATACTTATAGTTATTTTTTCAAGTAACAGTTTACAGAAAAAAATTCTGTCCAAAACTTGTGGGGGAATTCCGAGAATTCTTTCAAGAGTTTGTGATGAAGATCACATATTTTTCGTGTCTAAAATAATGTTCCTTTGCTTTGCGTTTCTAAATCAAAATGTTTGGTATTCAATTTTAATCTCTCTCTCCACTTAGCTTTTCGGCTATGTAAAATGTTTTTCTGTCCGCGACGTTATGTCTGGCTTTTCTGTTCTCTTCTAAATTAATTCGGGTTTAGCGTATACAATATAAATTCATTAGTGCCTGCTTGTCGTAACTTCATGATAGAGTTGTCATGATTAAAGTAGTACTGTCGATATGGCAAAAGTAAAAAACACCGTCTTATTTGACTAGCATAGTACTTAGTATAAGCGAAATCGCGATGGAGAGGTACTTTTTATAAAATAAAATAAAAACTGTGATTTCTCATAAGACTCAATGTTGAATGCAAAAAATATCAAAGTTCTATTTCTTTTTACTGGTTCTCTGTAGTTTTTCATTTATTTAACGAGATCATTATCTTATCATAATCTAATAATATAGAAAAATTTAAACGGTAACTCTGACCGACAGTACTGTCTTAAAGTCGTGTTGCAACCTATTCTATTTACATTCCAAAGATGAGAGAATTTGCAGCTAGTTCAATACGAGATTTGCTGGCCAGAGTCCGAGGGTCCCCTGAGCTTGGGGACCCCGGTGCACCGCACCGTCTAGCCCTTCGATAGCTACGCCACTGTCTCATGGCCTGCATAGAGTTTGGTGTGTAGAGCTGATAATTTGCTCACAGGCTTGCAAAAAGTAATTCTTACGGCTTAGGGATGCAAATCATTTAAAGTGAGCGAGTGTCTAAAGGGTGCATTCGATTGACATCAAATTATGTCGTATATTACAGGTCATTGTCTTACATACAGGGCCGTAGCGCTGGGGGCGCTATGGACGGCTCAGCCCCCCCCCTGGAAAAACCTAAGCCACCCCTAGAGCAATTAACAGGCAACAGGAATACTTTTTTAAAAAAATAAGTTTTTACTGTATCTATCCTTATGTATAAAAATCAGGCCCGGACTGGCTAGGTCGGCTGGACTCGCTACGCTCGCTTTCCGTGTGATGCATTCGGCCCCTAATAAGGCGTATTCGTAAAAAAAGCATAATTTCAAAAGAAAAAACTTAAGATTGGATCATATAGAATGTTACCGAGGTACACATCGCTTGGTTATGCACGTTCTCTGGAACATAAAAATTTAAACTTCTCACAATTTTTAATTATGTAAAAGCTTTGGAAAACCTTGCGTATTTGCCACCCATGGCAATTTTTCATAATTTGGCGACTTACGTACATGTATAGTTAATAATTAGTTCGAAGAATACAGTACTTTATATGTTTTCCTTCATAAAAACTACGGAACAATAGAATAACTTGCCACCCATGGCGACTTTTTATTATTTGGCGATTTACACAAACTCATAACCAATAATTACTGCTCATGTAAGGTTTCCGTGTAAATCGTTATCCATGTATTCATATACATAATTCTTTGCAGATTGGCGTATTTAGCAGCACGAAATATACCATCTCGCCGTGCTGACAAATATCCAAGCTGTACTATAACTGCTATAATGGCATGGTCAACGCCGCCAAACAATTTTACTGTAGCAAATAAGCTGAACCTAACCGGCTTTGCTATAATCTGCATTTTCATTATTTTTCATTTTCAAGATACTGGGTACTAACATTTTGAAAAACGCGTTTTAGAGTTACCCTGCTTGGAGAGACAGTCTTTTGCTAGATCGTACCTGTACCTGATGCCAAAAAGGCGCTTTTTAAATCAGCTAAAATTAGTTATTCTGTTTTGGAAAAACGAATAACCGGTAATTCTAAACTCCTGTTATCTAAGGGAGCTTTGTGTAACACACTTTGACATATTTATGTCCCAAACTTTTAAATTTGGCATACAATTGGTGTCATTCTACTTCATGTTTGTCAGTTTCACGTGAATCTACACACTTAGAATTGCTTTTTTGCAAAGGCATGAATGATTTTATGCTGGCGAAAATTGCCTAGCCTAGCAACCATTATGCTTATTTTTTCAGTTTTTTATTAATATCTTCTAAAATAATTCGAATTTCGAAATTTAAGTCAACTTATTGGCTTCCCCGGAATTTTCCGAATTCGTGGACACCTTTGTGGAAACTCAAATCCTGACGGTTTCGAAGGAGATATCAGAACAAGCTTGCGGCAGCGGCCGTTACCTTTTTTTAGAATAGAGGGAAATAAAAGGTAGTCCATAATACTCAGAAATAGTGAAGCTTTCTGTTAGTGAAAACATCCTTAGAATCGGTTCAGTAGTCACAGAGATGTCCTTAGCGCGTAATGTATGAGAATTATTTTGATTGTCCATGTAAAAGAACTATTTATGCTATTTGCATTAAAGGTACCTTTAATACACTGGAATAACGTAATTTTCTATGAGTGAAAAAATTTCAGAATCGGCTTAATAGTTACAGAGGTACACATAGAGCGTACGTAATTTTTATAAGTGTCCCTGTAAAAGAATTAAAGTATGCTATATACAAGAAAGGTAGCCTACAATACTCAGGAATAGTGCAGCTTTCCGTCCGTGAAAAGTTTTAGAATCGGTTCATTAGTTCCAGAGATCGTAATGTAAATCGAATGAGTATCCCTGTAAAAGACCTATTTGTAATATATGTATGACAGGTAGCCCATATAATACTCAGGAATAGTGTAGCTTTCTATCAGTAAAAAAAAAAAAAAATTAGAATCAGTACAGACGTCAAAGAAATACCCATGCATCTTAATGCATTAGCATTAATTTGAGTGTCCCAGTAAAAGACCTATTTAACTTTTATTTTATTTTTTAGAAATTCATTAAAGGTAGCCAATTGCTGCAGAAAACTCTGTTTAATTTCTAGAGTCCAGTAGGAGTAGAAAGTTCTAGTAAAGAAACACTTGTTAGGATGAAATACGAACTTTATTGCTTCTAGCTGTACAAAATTCAAAGGCACTGACGGCCAGTAGCTTGCTCTAACAGTCCGCTCGGTACCGAAGCTTTCACAGATGTTGTAATTCACACCCAATAAAATACTTCCACAAGTAAAATATTCAGTGGAATCTTATGAGGGATTGCAGGAACAGTCCCTCAAGACTAAGGAATGAGGAATTTACACAGCGCTTAAAAACGCGATTTAAAAAACATGCAAATTACTACTTCTATAAGCGCTAACAGAGTCTTATGCTCTCAACAGAACGGACGTCTATTTCTCATAGCAATCAAAAACAGACCGACTTAACCGGGTCCGCACGCTGTCGTATTTATAGGGGATGCAGAAGCTATTAGAAATTTCTCGAAGGATCCCCTTAAAGAGCGAATTCTGATTACGTCATAGGAATACAGTTGAATCATTAGACTATTATGCAATATTAATACAGGAAAATGAAATTTATAGGCCCCATTGGGAAAATTGCGCCAAATATCCGAAACATCGCCAAGCCTGGCAACTTTTTGGCGAAATATCGCCAAGTTTGGCGCCAAAAATAAGTGACCCCCAAGAGTGACGTCAGCTAAGCTCAATATTTCTCGAGATTTTAGAAAACCCTATGCTAACCAATGGGGAAACCCAAAACTCCATATCTCCCGGTCTAGGTAACCGATTTTGATGCAACAAAATACGAAATTTAATTATTTGGCGCGTAGAATACGAATTTTAAGCTAGTTTACCCCTAGAACAGCCGATTGGCCCAAAAATTCGTGAAGCTATAATACTTAGGAATAGAAGACTTCTATTATAGAAAAAGTTTTTGATTCTGTTCAACAGTTACAGAGATATAGGCTTCGTCGGGATTCGATTCTTAGGTTCCTCGTTCTAAAGCCCAGTATATGTAGAAAGTTCTAGTAAAAAGTCCATTTGTCAGGATGGAACACAAATTTTATTTCTTCAATCAGCTGTGCAAAATTCACAGACACTAATGGCCAGTACCTTCCTTATAATAGTCCTCTCAGTACAGAAGCTTTCACAGATGCTGTATTTCTTACAAAAAATAACACTTCCACTGGCAAAATTCAATTGAAACTTACAAAGGAAATCATAAACAGTCCTCGGGACTCAGCAATGAAGAATTTACACTCTATACTCAAAAACAAGCAAAATACTGCTTCCAATAGCACAATTTACGGAGTAATGCATCGAACTCAATTAGAGTTCGAATATAACTATCTCTTGTGCCCTGCCCTGTCTCTATTTATAGGTGTCGCAGAAGCTAAGCAAAAATTCTGGTAGGAGCTATTTCTCGAAGAACCCGCATAAAGCTCGAATTCTGATTATGTCATGGAAATGAAATTAGTAATACTAAGCTACAGCGCAATATTAATGCAGGAAAACAAGCATTACTGGCCCCATTGGTAATAGCGCACCAAATGACTAAAATGTCGCCAAGCTTGGCGACTTTTTGGCGAAATATCGCCAAATTTGGCGTCAAAAATAAGTTCCCATAAGTCAAATCACCAAAGCTCTAGCATCAATATTTCTCGAGATTTCTAGAAAACCCTATGTTAACCAATGGGCAAACCCAAAACTCCGTACGTCGCGTTCTAGTTAACCGATTTTGATAAAATAAAATGCAAAATTTAATTATTTGACTCATAGGGTACAAACTTTAGAATAATTTTAATATCTGGGAGGCAGAACAAACCGAAAATTCTTAACAATATATATATGTACATATATATATATATATATATATATATATATATATATATATATATATATATATATACCGTTTAGTATTAGAGGTGCCTTCAGAGCGTAATATAATTCTTATGAGTGTCGCTGCAAAAGAATTTGTGAAATATGCATAAAAGGTACCCTATAAAATACAGTTATGGTGTAGCTTTCTATTAGGGGAGAAAGTTTTAGAACTTGTATATATAGTACTTCCAGGGATGTACATAGAACGCAATGTATTAGAATTATTTTGAGCGTAACTGTCAAAGAACTATTTATGCTATATGCATAAAAGGTAGACTGCATATTAATCCAGGGCGTAAGCTATTTTCAGTCCAAATTTTACGCAAATCCGTTCTACGGTTTTTGCGTGATTGAGTCAAAAACACACAAAAATGCGAACTTTTACATTTATCATAATAGTAGAATAACTTTCAATAAAGAGACATAATTTTTTTTAATCAATGCTATAAAATACGGTATAATAATGCTTTTTAAAAATGTGGCTATAATATACTTTGAAACAATAGACTATACCTTTATTAAAAATCGCTTTTAACAAAGGGGCGTAACCGTTAGAATCAATCAAAATATGTACGGTATAACAATGCTCTTTAAGAAAGTGTGTCAATAATATAC
This sequence comes from Cheiracanthium punctorium, assembly GCA_038373885.1. Classification (NCBI taxonomy): domain Eukaryota; kingdom Metazoa; phylum Arthropoda; class Arachnida; order Araneae; family Cheiracanthiidae; genus Cheiracanthium; species Cheiracanthium punctorium. Next base: position 177,092 of record JAWZYV010018863.1, on the reverse strand, counting down.
GTTAAAACAGTGCACTAAACCTTAATTAAAAATGACTTTCAACAAAGGGACGTTAATTGTTGGAAATAATGCAAAAATACACGGTATAACAATGCTCTTTAAAAATGTACGTCAATAATATGCTTTGAAACTGTGGACTAAATCTTTATTTAAAATGACTTTCAACAAAGGGAAGTAATTGTTGGTAATATTGCAAAAATGCTCAGTATAACAATGCCCTTTAAAAATGTGTGCCAATAATATACTTTGAAACAGTGGACTAAACCTTTATTTAAATTAACTTTGAACAAAGGGACGTAATGGTTGGAAATAATGCAAAAAATACAGAATATAACAATGCTCTTTAAAAATGTGTGTCAATAATACACGTTAAAACAGTGGACTAAACATTTATTAAAAATGACTTTCAACAAAGGGACGTTAATTGTTGGAAATAATGCAGAAATACACGGTATAACAATGCTCTTTAAGAAAGTTTGTCAATAATATACTTTGAAACAGTGGACTAAACCTTTATTTATAATGACTTTCAACAAAGGGACGTAATTGTTGGTAATAATGCAAAAATACAGGATATAACAATGGTCTTTTTGAATGTACGTCAATAATATACGTTAAAACAGTGGACTAAACCTTTATTTAAATGACTTTCAACAAAGGGACGTTAATTGTTGGAAATAATGCAGAAATACACGGTATAACAATGCTCTTTAAGAAAGTTTGTCAATAATATACTTTGAAACAGTGGACTAAACCTTTATTTATAATGACTTCCAACAAAGGGACGTAATTGTTGTTAATAATGCAAAAATACAGGATATAACAATGGTCTTTTTGAATGTACGTCAATAATATACGTTAAATCAGTGGACTAAACCTTTATTTAAATGACTTTCAACAAAGGGACGTTAATTGTTGGAAATAAGGCAGAAATACACGGTATAACAATGCTCTTTAAGAAATTGTTTCAATTATATACTTTGAAACAGTGGACTATAAACTTTTATTTAGAATGACTTTCAACGAAGGAACGTAATTGTTGGAAATAAGGCAAAAATACAGGATATAACAATGGTCTTTAAAAATGTGTGTCAATAATATGCTTTGAAACTGTGGACTAAACCTTTATTTAAAATAACTTTGAACAAAGGGACGTAATTGTTGGAAATAATGCAGAAATACACGGTATAACAATGCAGTTTATAATGTGTGTCAATAATGGACATAGAATCAAAGGGTTATGTTAAAAATGCCTTTGAACAAAGAGACATTATCGTTAGACTTAAGGCAAAAATATACGGTATAACTATCCCTTTAAAATATCCGTCAATAATATATTTCTAAACAATGGGCTAAATTTTTAAAGAATAAAATTAAACAAATGAAAGTAATTGTTTCAAATATATGTAAAAGTATCTGTTAAAGTTCTGGATTAACTTATAGAAAACCTTTCATGTGTTAGCATAAATAGTTCTACAAGGACACTCAAAACAATTCCAATTCATTGTGGTCGCTGTAACCACCGAACTGAATCTGAAATTTTTTTTCACTGATAGAGAGCTATGCTACTCCTGAGTAATATGAGTACCTTTCATACAAATTGTTACGAATTTTCGGGGCAACCCGCTGTTCCGGGGCTTAAAATAGTTCAAAATTAGTATTTTACGCGTCCAATAGTTAAATTTTGCTTTTTGTTGCATCAAAATCGGTCAACTATCACCAGAGATACGGAGGTTTCGGTTTCCCCATTGTTTTTCTATGGGTTTCTAGAAATCTCGTGAAATATGGGTCCTAGGGCTTCGATCTCCTCACTTTTGGGAACTTACTTTTGGCGCCAAATTTGGCGATATTTCGCCAAAAGTCGACAAGCTTGGCGACATTTTGGTTATTTGGCACGATTTTCGCAATGGGGACTGAAAGTTGGTTTTTCCGCATTAAAAACGCATAATAACCTAAAACTTCGCTTCTATGACGTAATCAACATTCCCGCTTAAATAGAATCCTCGCGAAATAGACTTTTCTCGAAGATTCTTGTAGCTTCTGCGTCGGGTATAAATGTAAGCGTGTTTCTGAAGCCTCAGTTCAGAGTTGATCAAGCTTTGAGAGAGTGAGTACGCTTGCTTTGCTATGTGATAGAAGCGGTGTTTCGCGCTGTTTTTGAAGCTTTTAATTTAAGTGCTGTGTGTAAATTCTTGATTGCTGAATCTTAAGAGACTTTTAGTGTTATCTCTCGTATATTTTCACTGAATTTTTGCCAGTGAAAGTGTTTCATTTTGTGTGAGAAATACAGCATTTGTGAGAGCTTCTGATCTAAGCGAACTGTTAAAAGCACATAACTGTTTAATTGTGTTTGTGAATTTTGTACACTGATTGTTCAACGAAGTTCTAGAAGCAATAAAGTTGTGTTCCATCCTAACCAGTGGACTTTTTACTGGAACTTTCTACACCAACTGAACTTTAGAACGACGTACCCCGGAAACAAGCAGAGTATTTCTGCAACATATATAACAATTTTTCAGGGGCTGTCATAAGAAATACATAAAATTGGCATAATTGTAACCATTGACCAGATTCTAAAAAAATTTCTCAGGTAGAAGGCTGCACTATTCCTGAGTATCATAAGCTAAAGTTCATGCATATAGCATAAATATTTCTTTTACAGGAATTGTCAAAATAATTTAAATGCAATACCCTCTATGGCTATATCTCTAACTACTGAACCGATTCACAAACTTTTCTCACCAATAAAAAGCTACACTATTCCTGAAAATTATACACTGGTTTTCATGCAGGTATATGTAGATATATATATACATAATTTTTTTTCAGAGACACTCAGAAGAATTATATTACGCTCTGTATCCATCTGTGTAACTACAGAACTGATTCTTAAACTTTTTTTACTAATAGAAAGATAAATTATTCTTGATTATTATAGGCTGCATTCAATGTATGCAGCGTAAATAATTCTTTTACAGGGACACTCAAAATAATTATTATACATTTACACTCTATGGTTATCTCTCTAACTACTGGACCAATTCTAAAACTTTTCTCACCTATAGAAAGCTAGAGTATTTTAGACTGCCTTTTTATGAATATATCACAAATAATTCTTTTAGAAGGACAAGCAAGTATTGCATTATGCTCTATGGGTATCTCTGTAACTAGAGAACCAAATCGAAAACTTTTTTCGATAATATAAAGCTTCTATTTCGGAGTATTAAAGGCTAAGTTTCATGGATATAGTTTAGATAGTTCTTTTACAAGGACACATAAAATAATTGTAATACATTAAGCTGTATGGGTATTTCTTTAATTTCTGAACCGATTCTAAAACTTTTTTCATGGATAGAAAGCTACATTAGTCAGGAGTATTATGGCTACCTTTCATGGATATATCACAAATAGGTCTTTTACGGTGATACTCATTCGATTTACATTACGATCTCTGGAACTAGTGAACCGATTGTAAAATTTTTTACTTCCTTGTTGTATAAGGAAGTAATGGGATCCCGAATAATTTCGGGGGCCAAATTTCGACAAAAAAACCGATTTTGACTACCGCTAAATTTAATTTTAAGAATTTTTCAGATGCATCTCATCGTAAGCTAGCATGAAGGATCATGTAAATGCGTCTGCAACCCATTTTGACCAGAGTACTTTGACGAGTTTTTCTATGCCATCTGTACGCACGTAACTCTCATATCCCAAAAACTATTGGTCGTAGAATGATGAAATTTTGTATTTAGGATTGTTGTAATATCTAGTTGTACAGTACACCCCCCCCTTTCGGTCCTATTCAACTGGATAGCTTATCTACAGGGCCGCTCAAAAGATTTTAAATGCATTACGCTCTATGGGCAGATATTAATTAAAGCGCATTTTAGAGGTATTAGGCGACTTCAAACGACTCAGAAGTGATATATGCTGTTAAGGGTTACAAAATGAATTTCTCCATCGAAAAAAGTGTCTTTATAGTTCTGCTACAGGAACACTCAAAAGATTTCCAATACATTACGGTCAATGGCAATTTTAAGGACTTTTTGATCCATTTCAAGCACGATATCGTCCAACCATATAGTTAGGTAATGGTCCGACCGCAGTTACGTGCCTCTCTCAAGAAATACACCAAAACTCGCCAAGCTTGGCGACTTTTGGTGTGCATCTGTATGTATTTAACTCTCAAATCTCAAAACCTATAGTCGTAGAATGTTGAAATTTTACGAGATATATTATGAGAATTTGTTGTAACATCTAGTTTTGCATCTCGTTTTTGGTTCCAATCTACTGGAGAGTTTATTTACAGGACCACCCAAAAGAATTTCAGTACATTAATGTCTATGGACATCTTCAATATATGACATACATTGTTCATTGTTCAAGACAGTCATTGTTCGGTCCATCCCTAAAATCTCGCCGTCTGTCGTTGACCTTGGCGAGCTTTACCCAAATATCGCCAAATTGGCGACAGTCATTTGGCCCATGCCCAAAATATCGCCATTTGTCATTGTCCTTGGAAAGTTTTGGCGAAATATCGCCAAATTTGGTGATAGTCATTGTTTGGTCCATGCCTAAAATCTCGCCATTTGTCGGCGAGTTTTTCCGAAATATCGCCAAATTTGGGGACAAAAATTATTACGTATTTTGCAAAACTCGAAAACTTTTACCCATAGAATTTTGAAATTTTGTATTTAGAACTATTGTAACATCTAACTGCGCATCTCCTTTTTGATTGCAATCCCCTGGGTAATTTATTTACAGGGTCTGCCAAATGACTTAAAATAAATTAAGACGCATGGATACATTCAATTCATTGAAATTCTGAGGTCAATGGCTACCATGGCTATACCCAAAATTTCGGAAACTATCTCAAGCTTGTCGGCTTTTCGTGAAATATCGGCAAATTATATGTCAGAAGGAAATCTGCCAAATTGAACCCAGCTTGGCGATATCGGAAATATTTGGGTAGAATTCGCTAAACCTTACTATTACTGCAATATTTTATCTCTTTCAAACAAAATAAGTTTAGATGAAGTGGGCCAAAAAAATTTTGGTTTAATAGATGTACAAGGAAGTCATGTGTTGTCCACATGAGATTTTTTCACTGACGGAAAGCTACACTATTCCTGAGTAACATAAACTAAAATTGATGGCATATATCATAAATAATTCCTTTACAAGGACACTCATATGAATTGCACTGCGATCTGCGTGTATGTCTAACTACTGAATGGATTCAAAAAAATTTTTCACACAATACTATTCCTGATAGAAAGCTACCCTATTCCTGAGTATTATAGGCTATCTTCCATGCATATAACACAAATAGTTCTTTTACGGGGACACTCAAAATCATTCTAATACATTACGCTAGACGGGCATGTCAGTAAATACTGAACCGATTCTAAAAATATTCTCATCAGCAGACAGAAGCAAACTGAAACTCAACTGGGACAATGTGCTGTCCTTTTATAGGTGTCGCAGAAGCTAGGAGAAATTTCTCGAAGGATCCCCATAAAGCGCCAATTTTGAGTACGTCATAGAAATGCAGTTGAATCGCTAGGCTATTACGTAATATTAATGCAAGAAAACAAACTTTATATACTTTTAAACAAACTTTTACCCATTGGAAAAATCCCGCTAAATGTCCGAAATGTGGGCAAGCTTGGCGACTTTTTGGAAAATATCGCCAAATTTGGCACCAAAAATAAGTCCCGAAGAGTGAGGTCAGCTAAGCCCTAGCACCAGTATTTATCGAGATTTACGAAACCCTATGTTAACCAATGGGGAACCCCAAAATTTCCTTTCTTCCGTTCTAGTTAACGAATTTTGATGCAACAAAATGCAAAATTTAATTATTTGACACTTAGAATACGAATTTTAAACTACTTTAAACCCCAGAACAGTCACAAAAATTCCAAACAATATATCACAACTAATTCTTCTACAGGGATACTCATACGAATTACATTAGGATCTCTGGAATTAACGAACCGATTCTAAAACTTTCAGTGATGGAAAACTGCACTATTCCTGAGTATTACAGGCTACCTTTCATGCATATATTACAAATTTACACGGATACTCATAAAAATTACATTCTGCTCTAAGGGCATCTATGTAACCACTGAATCGATTCTAAAAAAATTTTCAGTGATAGAAAGCTACATTATTTGAGTAACATAGCTAAAATTCATGCATGTATCACAAATAATTGTTTTAGAGGGACACTCATATGATTTACATAGCGATCTATCTGTAGGTCTGTAACTACTGAATCAATTCTAAAAAATTTTTCACGCTACACTATTTCTGACAGGAAGCGACACTATTCCTGAGTCCTTCCTTCGATAGGCTATCTTTCATGTATATAGCACAAATAGTTCTTTTACAGGGCCACTTAAAATTATTCTAATGCATTAAGCTCTACGGGCGTCCCAGTAACTTCTGAAATGATTCTAAAACTTTTTCACTGATAGAAAACTGCATTATTCCTGTGTAATATATGCTACCTTTCATTCATACATCATAGTTTTTTTACAGCGTCACTCATAAGACATCATAGTTTTTTTACAGCGTCACTCATAAGAATTACATTACGTTCCATGGGCACCTCTGAAATTACTGAGATGTTTCTAGAACTTTTTTCACTGATGGAAACAACACTATTCCTGACAACACTATTCTCACACTATTCCTGAGTAGTACAGGCTAATCTTAATGCATATTGCATAAATAGCTTTTTTACAGGGAGACTCATAGAATTACATTACGTTCTAAGGGTATCTGTGTAACTATTGAACCGATACGAAAACTTTCTTCACTGATAGAAAGCTGCTCTATTCCTGAGTATTATAGGCTAATTTTCATTCATATAACATAAATATAGCTCTTTCCAGGGACACTTAAAATAATTCTAATACATCATGCTCTATCGGTATCTCTGTAACTATTAGACGTGTTCTTAAACTTTTTCACTGATTGAAAGCTACATTATTTCAGAGTATTATAGGCTACCTTTTATGCATACATCATAAATTGTTCTTTTACAGGGACACTCATAAGAATTACATTAAGTTCCATTTGTATCTCAGTAATGACAGAACTGGTTGTAAAACATTTTCGCTGACAAAAAGGTACACTATTCTTAAGTAATATAGGCTACCTTTCTAGCACATATCACAATTTTACAGGGACACTTTTAAGAATTACATTATTCTTGATTGCCATCTCTGTAACCACTGAACCGAGTCTAATACTTTTGTCACTATTAGCAATCTACCCTGTCTTGAGTAACATAAGCTAAAATTTATGCACAACTAGTTCTTTTACTGGAACACTCAAAATAATTCTAATACATTACGCTCTATGGACATCTCTGTAACTACTGAATTGTTTCTGATATATACATATCCATTACTTAGCTTTGATCTTCGTGTCGGTCCACTTCCTCGTTGTTTATTTCTAATAGCTACGGTCGCGCCCCCAAGTTACAAAAGGACCCTAATTTTGGTCAGGTAACTTGCAGAAACCTAGCTATTATTGTTTTTTTCGATTAAATTGAAATGTGTGTGCGGTGGCGCCTGATGATAGAGCACACCATTTCAATATTAATTCCATTTCTGTCTATTTCTGATTACATGTGATTAGGCTTAAAAGCACACCAGTTCTAATTTGGCGCTTTATATTCAATTTTTCCACTCTTTCATTGCCTTAAAAGGCTATATTTAAACACTTATCCGGTATAAGCTCGTTAATTGGCACCATGTGCTATCTACTTTTTTATTTTTTTATATTTTTTTCACTTTATCATTGGATTATCTTGGGATTTCACTTTACGTAAGTAAGCTATTATATTTCATATATATATGTACACACATATATGCGTGTGTTATATATGTCTACGTGTGTATATATATGAAAGCCCCCCTTGGAAAATTTGGAGCCCCCTCTATAAAAACGGAATAGCTACGGCCCTGCTTACATACTGCTTAAATTTTAGCGAGTGTATGCCGTACAGCTTTTTAAAGGGCTACAAAAAAATAATCTTATACATTGCGGCCTTTACACTCAAATCATTTTAGTGCACTAGTGCCTGAACACTAGATCTGATTCAGTTGAATGAAATTTATTTAAACGATTGGTAACTATCAAGTGTTCGGAAAGTCGAGTGGAGTCACTCCAGATTTTTTATGTTTTGAAATCAAAATCGGTTCAATAATTTTAATTTTCTGAACGATCATTTGAATGTTCTGTAAAAACATTCTTTTCCCTTTTCCTGTCACTATCAAATAAAACATTACATTTCATTCCAAGCATTCAAACCGCGTGCATTCTTTCTGCTGCAAAATGGCCGACAGTGTTGGGCGATTGCATACAGCAACCTTATTCTTATTTAAATGCTCTTGTTTCTTAGTGTAGTGTGGAGGAATGTTTTTCTTTCATACTAAAACAAGTTTCATTGGCGTCTGACCTACTTACACATCCCTCCCCCCCAAAATCTTCTTTTTTCTTCTCGGTTTAGGAGAAGGCGGCAGTAAAAAACCCAGATGGTGCAGATAGATTTTTTCGTGGGGTAGGGAGGTTAGTTAAAAGAAAAAAAGAATGAATTACGTAACGACTGTCAGGTCCGCTTCAGTGGGGGCAGGGAAGAAAATATGGAGGAATTTTGAAGAACTCCCACATTCGTTTTCTGCCCCAGAGTAGTGTGTTGCCCCATAACTGTCAGCGTTCATTTTCACTTTTAAGTTTAAAATTTTAACCTTTATTTTCTTAATGTAGCCTAACTCCGTATTCTTTTTTCTTTTAATACGAACTATTGAGCTGGTCCCTTAGCAAATTAATATGAATTATAATAAGTTACGTACCAGTAAAAGCCATCTTAAAAGGATCTTTATTACACGTCGGAGAAGTCTCAAAATGTGGATTTCTGTGGATAAAACTGTGACAGTGAAGTCTCTTTGTGAAAAAAAAAAAAAAAATCTGCCTTTTCCACTTTTCCCCCACCGACAACACAAATTTTGTCTTTTCAGAAGTATTTTCTGATATCTGATAGTTAGAGATCGAAATAAACCTAAAATAACGAACACTTGAATTTCTCGATTCTTTAGATAAATTTTAACTGTTAAGAGTATTCATATTAAACACCTTTAACTTGAATAGCTCTCATGACAAACTTTCAGTTAGTCGAAAAACTCGTCTTAAAATGAACCACTCAAATGGCATTGGGTTCCAAGAGCAAGTCCGGTTCTAGCTGTCTTGCATTTCCGGACAATGTAAACTGCCGCTCTATTCTTTATAAGTTCTCTAAAAAAATGATGCATTTAATATAACAATATTTTTCTGACACTCTTAACCAAAATCCCGCTTTCGAATTCCGGCGCGCCGAAAAAATGTCCGGGTTTCACTCCTATAGCGCGCCCTGCCTTTAGCAATGGCGACCGCCAAGGGGGTTAACCCCCCTTGCGTTGCTGAATGTTCTGAACTGAATACGCCATTGCTGCTCCTGAAGGGTTCGTGAGTTGTAAACAGTCTTTTGCTGTTGGCTCCCCCAGCCTTGTCCCAGAATTTTTAAAGTCCATAATTGTTTTATTTTTAGCAAGATTACGTCCCAACCTTAAAGGAAGTCTGTGTACGTCATTAGCCACCAGTAAGCACTTTTCGTATATGCTGTTGAAAATTAATATTTAATTCAGTGTCTCAACATTGTTTTTAGTGCATCAGATATGTGACAAAAATTGCAAAAAAAAAAAAAATGTGCCTTTAATAGCAGAAGTGTTTAACTTGGTGCACATACTAAATATATAAAAAGGTTTAATTCTGGATATGAGGATATCATAGATTTCCCCTATTACAGTAATACAGTAATGACCGACAATCAAAATGGAGGCCTCTAAACGTATTTTATGTGCTCCTTTTTACTGTTATTAGATAATGTTAACAGCATATTGAGTGAATGTATATGGATAAATGTTGTAAAGGCAACGCTTTCATCTATATTACATCTGCGTTTAAACGCGAGGAATGGAGTGAAGTGAAAAAGAGACTGTAATTATACTTCGTTCGATTCTTCAGCAGTAGTTTAATCATAATCGTGGATTTAGGAATAGGATTGTATTTTCTAGCGCTTTGATATGTTTTTGTTAGTCTAATGTGTAAGTTTTTGTTCTCTCTAAATTAAAATTTAATTAAAGAATTGTGGTCTTTATTTATTCTCTACCAACAAAACTAATGGGAAGCAAATGCATAATGTTATGCGTTTGCAGATTCCTGTCATTACATTTAACCAGCCACTTTATGCATTGGAAAAACAAATACAGTGGAACTGGGCAACTCATGGCAAAGGTGAGTTTGTTAAAAATGTTTGGTGGGCTTCTTATCGAGATGCCATTTCTGTAAGTTCTAGGACATTTCTTGGACGAAAGTGGATGGTCTGAATCACTTGTGTTCAGGCTGATATTACAACAGTTGGAAGAGCGGATTCATTTGTAAATAGATTTCCAGGTAACATCGTACTCGCCGCCAGGATAATCAAATCACAGGCAGTGGCCTATAGTCTTATTTATGCAGCAGACTTATATTGAGTACAGCCGACACAACATAGAGGATAGTAGTCTAGTTAAGTCATTTGAAGAGTGGGGTAAAGAAAGGGTCGATGTATGTCACCAATTTACATTCTGGTTTATCTTTCTAAAGTTGCCTGCAGTGGCGTAGCGTAGGTTTATGCTGCCCGGGGCTGATGAAAAATATGCCGCCCCCCCCCTACACACACGCGCACTAATAATGTATTATAAAGATAAACTTTTTCATAGAGCAAGGAAAATACTTAGCTGCAGGCACATTTTATCCCCTCCAAAATTTAATATTCTTACTAAATTAATCACAGTATTACGGGTTGAACTGAGTACATGAAATGTATTTTTCACGCTTGTTCTAACAAAGAAACAAGTTCTTTAATGCAGTCGATTGCATGTTTGAAGGAAGGTGGATAAAGGTACACCAATGCTTGCCTCCTTTATTAGACGCTCTAAGAAAAATGTCTCCCTAAATAAGAAAATAATGACTGAGAAGAAAAATTTCAAAATTTAGGAAGGTTAAAAACGATCGAAAGTTAATTATAACCAAAAATGTGCGTCTTATAAACGAAGCATTTTTGTACTACAATGAATAGGAATGCAGCGGGACTTTATAAAAACGACGATTAAATGTAAAAGTCGTATAAATGAGAAACGCATAAACGGTGCTTTACTGTGCATTTAAATTAAATAATTTGTCTAACAAGGTATTTTAAAATGCATAACAAAAATTTAAATGAAAACATGAGGTCATAAAAATGTACATTTGTGATGGCTTCAAATTTTACTGGAGTGAACAACGTGGTTTTCTTAATCATAAACTATTATTATAATTCCTTTTTGTATTATAGATATTGTAAAAATTCAAAAGATTGAGCTAAAATATTTAATAAGTAAAAACATTTTCACCAGATTTCATAAAAAAATTTGAAATTGAACAAAACTGGAGAATTACATAAAATGTAATTTACAGACAGACGCCTTCATTTATAATGCTCAATATTGTCAGCTTTTTACTTTCTTCCAAGGAAAACCCTTTCAAAATCTAGCGTGGACTTAAAACGGAAATGACAAGAAATCTAACAGGCGAAGATAATTTTAAACAGGGGCGGCCCGAAACTGTAAGAATGGTAAGAATTTTATCGGGGTGCCATTTCGAACTCCAAAATCAAGAAAAACTTATTGAGAGCATAAAAAGGGGCGCACTTTTTACCTTTGCAGGAGGTGCCAAGTACATATGGGTCGCTCCTGATTTTAGAACAGAAAAGCAGCTTCAAGGTGAAACGGCGAAAAAAAAATTAAAAAAATATACGTTTTTAAAGCCTAAGGAAGGGAAAGGATGATAATATCAACGAAAAGTGAAACAGTTCCTTGAAAAAATGACTTGAATTTTCGTCTGTCCGATATAGAAATATATAAAGACAAAAAATGTCATTTTAATCTCTTTAAAATAAGTCAACGATAGGGATTTTGCCGCCGGTGGCGGGCGCCACCTCTGCCCCCCCCCCCCCTATGCTATGCCACTGGTTGCCTGGGACTGAGATGGCGCCCTTCGTTGAAGAATTTATCTCTACTAAGACATAAAGATATTAAAGAGATTAACGTCACCATGAGGCTAACGAACACTCTCAGATGGCGCAATTGGTTTTCAAGTCTTAGTCATGTAATGCAAGATTTGGGAAACCCATTTAGTGAAAACAGCTCTGATCTTTATGTTACTTTTATGTGTTGTTGGATTCAGTGGCGGATTAATGCAAGTTTGTCGGGGTGGAGGGGGCGGATAGTTATCAGATTGACATATACACCCATTTTATGGAAGTGAAATAGGATCTTTTACATTAATTTCTTTTTTCTCGGGGGGGGGGGGCGCGCCCCCCCCGAGAAAATTAATCGGCCCTTGGTTGGATTACGGCCAATAATCCACACGTGGGATCTAGGCCGATGGGATATCTTTCTGTTACTTGACGCCCGAAATATTGCATTTAAGCGAAATAGCATTAGCAAACACATTTTTTAAAACTTGAACAGAGTGGAATTGAGCAGTATGAGGTACACCTCGGCGAGAGACTTATTAATAAAACTAAACGTACATCAGATCCAATTAAAGGGAATAATCTACATCTCATCAGCCGTCCTCCAGTTTGTGAAAAGTCTAATAAGCAGTTACAGTTGACATCGCTGAAGAATGATTGTTCGGTGTTTTCTACATATGTGGTTCCCAACCCTTTAACATTGTGCCGCCCAGGGGCGTAGCCAGGGGGGGGGGATATCGGGATATACCCCCCCGAAATTTTGGATTAGTGATGAAATTCCGTCTATTTATACACATATAAGTCCCCCCCGAAAAATTTTCCTGGCTACGCGCTTGGTGCCCCCCCCCACATTCCTCAAAATACATACAGTTTTTTATTCTTCAATAATTAATGATATCAGTAAACTTTGTGAATAAGCACTTTAAGCGGAACTAGATATGTTTTGAAGTAAAAATAAGAATAAATAAAATGAATTTTTAAAACACATGGGGCAAAGGCCCCCTAGACTCGCTACGCTAGCTTTTCGTATGAGGCATTCGGCTCCTAATAAGGCTTGTTTGTAAAAAAGGCATAATTTCAACAGATAAAATCCAATGATTGGATCAGATAGAATGTTACTGAGCTACATATTCCTTGGTTTTTGCATGTTCCTTGTAACATAAAAATTTAAACTTCACACTATTTTTAATTGTGTAAAACCTTCGGAACACTTTGCGTATTTGCCATGAATTTCTGTCTAGATTGTACATTACATCACAGATACGTAATGGAGATTTGGATAAGTTAATTCGACACAAGAACCAAGCTTATCCTCCAAGGTTGTTGATATTGGGGATCTGAGATCTGGGACAAAGTCAAATTTATTGACTTCTCTTAAAAGACTCATACCTAGTATTGCTACCAAACGAACAGCAGAGATTTTTATCATTGGGGGTGCTGTAACAGAGATTGGACAAAACATTTGAAGATTATACCAATACTACCTTGGAAACCTATATCATATCTCAACTTCACCATTTAAGAAGGATAGCTATCATCTGGGACATATACATGATTGATACCTGATGGGTGACGTGACACACCAGCAAAAAGGGAAAATGTGTTCGTAAGCACTTTGAAGCAAAGAATTCACTTCCTAGAAAACTGGGAGGAATTTCTCCGGGTTGATAAAAATAAGACTTAATTGTTCTCTTTTCTGGCTACAACTTTAGCAGCTGTTTCCACGGACAAGCGGGTGATTATCGACAATTGGTGGCTATGTTCTTACTATAAATTGTCAAGATGTGTAAGTGCTAAGATTGGCTCCACACATATAAGAAGCTAACAGTCGAATCCCACTTCATTTGTATGATGCCACTCAGCAAGGATATACCAAACCCGAAACTCGCACTGTGGGTACTGATGCTTTAGTTCTTGCCATCTTATCAGCACAACATTAAACATGGTGGAACTGTGGGTTGCATTTGGAATGGGAAAGAATTACCGATCTTCTCCGCTCATGACTTCGCAAAATATTTGAGTCGTAATCGTCGTACTACCTAACCACTGTTTCATACAATAACTTCGTGCAGCACTGCATCCTTCTTTGGAGGAAGAGGCAAAAGGATTGCAAGGGACACCTGGAATTCATAAAGATATAACCGCGACTTTTTGTGCATTGGCTGACAAATCTATTCAGCAGACTGTTAAAGATATGATAAAAACCATTGGAGATGTACATATAGTTTTGCTGTATGACTTTACTAGTTACAATGAATGTTGCAAGAAAACACCTGTGTACTCAGAAAGGTAGAGCAATTGGCAAGCTGCTTTCTTCGCAACATACGCTCATTCTAGCTTCGGAAGCATTCTTGCTACAAGATGCTCTCATTCTGATTCCGCATACTTGCTTCGCAAGGTTCTCTTCGCAAGATGCTCGCTTGCTGCTGAGAGCTCAAATGATGGTGGCAACCCCAGTGCTCCCGCTCCCAGGTAAATGGAGTTGGAAGAAGACTGTTGAAGGTAGATGGGAATCTATTCCCGAACAGGCCCACCAGATGCTTCACAAGACAATGTGGAGAACTCGTGCAATATGGCTGCAAGGAAGACTGCACACAACAGTGGCGTAGCCAGAAAGTTTTCATGGGGAGGGGGTTACGACTACTGCAACTCAAATATATGTATACTTGTGTTGTGTGTAATAAGGGAGTGAAGAATATACATTTCGTATGGCAAAAATTTCTTCATGGGAGGGGTTGTGACTCCCTATCTCCCACTAGAGATGAGACGGGCTCAGCCCGAGCCCGAAAGCCCGAGCCCGAGCCCGGGCCCGAACCGGGCTCGGGCTCAGTAATTCACAACTGCGTTCGGGCTCGGGCGGGCTCGGGCTCGTAAAAAATTTCTATTTTATTGAACATTCCTTGAAACAGATTTTTAAAAAGTGATTCATATGGAAAAAAAAAAAGGACTTATAAAAAAAATCTGGAGTGACTCCACTCGGCTTTCCGAATACTTACGATTAAGATCATTAGCAAGTATTTAAATAAATTTTAATCGATGAATCATTCAAACATATATACCAAATTGAAACTCAATCGAATGCACCGTTTAAACGCTTGCGCACTTTCAAGAATTTCTCCCCATATGCCATTATGCCATAATATAAAAGAAATCTTTGTCGTAGCCCTGTAGAAAAACTATAAGTCCTATACACACCAAAATCAATACCGGTCTTAAGATGGTGGTTTATAACATGTATACCCAATTCGAGCTCAATGGAATGTACCGTTTAGGAGCTATCGTGTTTACTCACATACACACAAACACACATACACACATACATCTCGTAAAAATAGCATAAATGAATTCAGAAGATCTCAAAACGTGTAAATACACCATTCTCGAATTCGAATTTTTTCATAATTACAATACTTTCCTTACATGGTACATGTTCGGAAAGTAAAAATAACGGCACGGGTGCCTGGAAGGCGCGTGAAGCTCTTTGGGTATTTCAGAACGGCGGCTTATATTGCTTAGTTAGTCATGAGATCCGACATTATTTCATAAACATAGATATAAAGAATTAGAAAGTGCATTAAGAATTTGCAACTATATTTGTCATTAATTTGCACAAATTTATTTGCAAAATTTATTGTATTCTATCAAGAATTACTTATTTGGATTTTATGATTTTATTATCTTTAGCTGAAATTTCGGGCTCGGGCGGCTCGGGCTCCGACTTAAATAATATTGCTCGGGCTCGGGCGGGCTCGGATTAAAAGTCTTCGGGCTCGGGCGGGCTCGGGCTTCAAAAAATGAGCCCGAACTCATCTCTATCTCCCACCCCTCTTGGCTACGCCTCTGGCACACAACACTGTCAATGTTGAAAAGTAACCGAATAGTGAATCGCTCTTTGTGCTTGTGGTGCGCTTTGTACTACTCAATGATATCAGATTTTGAATATAATCTATTATTGATATCCATTACGTTAATCAAATCTATTTGTCTATCAAATAGATTAGATTATACGTATATTGAGTGCAGGGCTGGGGAGTAGCGCGCTACTTGTAGCGAAACTACAGTAGCCGCTACTTTTTTTTGTAGTTTGTAGTGTAGCGCGCTACTTTTTAAAAAAAGTAGTGTAGCGTGTAGCGCGCTACAAAGAAACAGTAGTTTGTAGCGAATTTTGGAAGCTACTTTTGCCGTCTCATCATTTCCGGCGATTGATCCCGTGGTGCAATTTCTCTCTCTTCTGACTCCAAGCATAACTGAAACTGATGCTTGAAAGACACCCAATCTCTCCCCCGCCCCCCCCCTCATGCAGGGGACACACGCACACGAGGGGGGGGGAGGGAGTTTGCTTTGCCTGAAGCGGAAGCCTGACATTGTGCATCTTTTTTCTTTTTATCGTTCTCAGTATTATTTGTAGAATCACCAATCTGCCATAAAGAGGACAAAAAAGGAAGGAAAGAGAGGTCCAAAGTTGAACAGAGGTTATTTTGATGGGGCCTCGGGAGTCTAATTATCATACGGGCGTGTGGGCCCGTGAGCCCCTGAAAAATAAAGGCCTCGCAAATCTCTCCATTTATTGTATATTAAATTTATATATGCTGCAATAATAATTTTTATTAAGCTAAATTTCCTTTATCTATATCATAATTGTGTAACAAAAAAAAGGCTTCGAGACTTATTTTCTGTTCTTCTTTCTAACACAATGATAATGGTTTCTAAGACTAGATCAATAAAATAGAAATTAAAGGCGTTATTGAAAATTTATGGCCATATGTACTTATCACAAAATATCCATTAGTTAGCATTTTTTTTAAATATTATGATGAAGAAAAGAAAATTTTCTGGCAGGTGGAACTCAGCGCACGCATACGCTAATAATACAAATGGATTAAAAAAATATTAAAATCAATTTTAAATGCATAGTCTTGTTCTAAATGAGTATAAATACATGGGTAATTTTTAATTTAATTTTAGAATTATTTTGAAATGTTTCATTTTTATGCTGGGAAAATAGAAAACAATCACAAATAAGTTAAAATGTCTGTAATAGTATAGGGGCCCAAAACAACCTTTTTTTTTTTGCCCCGGGGCCCCTTCTATGTCTGATCAGGGTCTGCATATTTTTGACTGCTATTGCGTGTTTGCAACATAAATCAACATAAAAATGAGTATTTTTTGCTTTCGAAAAGGAATTTTACATATCTGTAAATTGTATGCTTTTGTAACATCATTAATTTTCTTTGATCTTTTTTTTTATTGCACCCATAAATACAGTGTAGTGTCCACTTGCCAGGATGATTGCCAATCATTCAGTGTCCAGTATTCCGTGAACTTCCTTTTAGGCGATATCCTTTCAAATCTGACATGATCAGTAGCGGATCCAGGGGAGGGGCTAGGGGGCTTCAGCCCCCCCCCAAAAGAGATTGCTCAAGGGTAACATTCTGCTATATTATACACTTTAAATAGCTAAAATGATCATATTTTATTACTTAGCCCCTCCCAAAGCCTAATACATTGGTTTAGACTAAAATTTGATTATAGTACATTTAATTGGTTGAAATAAGCTTTTTAAAAATTTAGCCCCTCCCAAAAAAAATTCTGGATCCGCCACTGGACATGATATATAGTCAGTCCTCGCAATTAGGGACCCCCCCCCCCATCCTCTCACTCACCATCTACGGAAAACTACGAAGCGTGAGAAAAACTTACGGTTTTCTCACAGGAATTTTCTTGAAAGCATCGAGACCGCTTCTGGAAGAATCACCGACATTTTTAATTTTCTCTTTGCCTCCTCCTTATGATCGATGCATTGAACAACAATTTCATTTATTCTTAGTTTTACTAAGTTTATTTATATTAAGGTTTGGTCATTTTTCGACGTTATAGTGCACTTTTTTGAGTTTGGGCACTCTTTATTATCCTTGTGTCCTGGTGGTGTGTTCAACTTCCACAAGAGTAATGACAGTTCTGCAGTATTGTAGCTTTTCAAACATTAATTAATCACGTGATTATGTTCTACAACTAGGAATGTTTTTTGTCTCAAAGAAGTGTAAAAACTGATTAGTACATTTTTCGTGAAACCTGAAACTGAAAAAAAAGAAAGTAAATATCTAGAAATTGTACACATTTTTTTTTTTTTTTTTTTTTTTTTTTTTTGACGAGTTGATAACCTTATCTTTTTTGAGTTTGTTGAAAAGGGACAAAAGGTATAAGCATATGCATCCAAGATATTATTTCAGGGGCTAAAAATATTGCTGACCTCGGTTACAGTGTTCTTCGTTTGTAGTGACAGTTTTCAGATCCGGTCCTAAGGTAGAGCGAACGGTGCGACCGCAACGGGCGCCATCTCTACCAAGGCTGTTCAGAATAATATAGCACTGTGGATGTCGGAAATGGTTTCATTTACCTGTTAATAATTGTTTAATAATAAATCTTTTAGTCAATGTACAGTAGTAATCAATCATGTTAATAGTGAATTTTAGTGAACTTTCTGTGAAAAAATAAATTATTAACAGGTACTCGAGGACGACTTATCAAACCCTACATTGTTACGTGATTCATAACCGTCTTATTTACCTTTACCACTCTTTAACTTTTTGCCAATGAGTTTCAGAGCACCATGCATATTTGACAGTCCGTATATTATTGAAGTTGAAAGCCTCATTTTAACCCCTGAAAGCTTTTATAGCTAAATGTGTGGCGTAGCTAGGTGCAAGAGCTGATCTAGGGTACGTGGAGCCTCCCTGCAAACGTAAAGAAGCCCCGTGTTATGCTCCAGATTAAGTTTTCCTTAGATTTTTAGTTCGAATATGGCGCTCCGATGCCTTGCTTACCTTGTCGGGCCGTCCCTGGCTACGGGGGAGCAAGGAAGGTCAACTGTACCCGGGCGCAGCATCGGCCAAGGGGCGCTAAATGGTATATGAAAGCTACCTAGTTGCATTTTTAAAAAATAGGAGGGGGCGCAAAATCTTCAGTTGTCAGGTGGAAACGAGATTTAGTCATTTGCTGTGGGACAGAGAAACTGTTCTCTCAGCTTGTTTCCATCCCAGATTCAAACTATTCTGGATTGAGGAGGAGAGGAAGACCGAAGCCAAAAAAATGGATGGAGGAATACCTCCAGAATATGTTTCCGACAACTTCAGATATCAATATCGAGGATCATGACTGGATGATGAGGCCCATGGATGATGACTTTTCTGGTTTTTTTAATTTCTCTTTCGCATGCACTCGAAATAGTTACGAGGAAGAACTTACAAGGTTCTTGTCAGAGCCAATCAAACCCGTATCTTCGCTTTCGGCGTACACGTATATGAAAGAAGCCTTCAAAAAAACTAACACTGACGTGCCGTCCAGTGCATCTGTACAATGATTGTTTTCGATTGCATCGGACGTATTTTCTCCTCGACGATCATGTTTGGCGGATAACAATTTTGAGATCCAGCTCTTGTTAAAATTTAATAAACATGTTTTTGAATAAATTTATGTGGTTTTTATTTTATACTAGAGGCATGGCAGTCTTCCATGAATATGTTGAAATTCTGCTTTCTTTCGTTAAAATTTTAAAGTGTCTATTATATTTAAATTATTAGGTTTTTTGTGTAATAATTTTCAGAATTTAATACGAAAATATGAGAATTTCTATTAATAATTAATAGTTTGTAAAATCCTTAGACTTATCTCTCTCTTAGCCTTAAAATAACAATATAATTCTATAAAATTCTTTTATACCTAACACAAAAGTTGTGTTGATGATAATAACTTTTAAAATTTCTTTAACATATATAGAGGATTTTTTAATGCAATGTTTTAAATAGATATATCATGAATTTAATTAGTAATTGTTTTCATTATTTTATAATATGCATATCATATGTGATGTTTTCAATTAAAACAATTATACAATATTACATGGTTCACACGGGTCATTCGTCATAAATCACTAATTTGGTAAGTCATGAAAAAAGGCCTTTATACTCATTAATTTTGATTTGTGCTCAAGAAACTAGAATGTTTGTACAACATGAAAGGGGTCTCAAAACGGGCCTTTTTTTCCCGTTCAGACATCCATTTTATTATATTTTTAAAAACTTTTTTAGTTCTCATGATTTTTCTCATGCTTTCAGAGCTCACTTTCCCAATTTATTTTTATCATAGAAGTATTAAAACTTAATTAGTTTCAGCAATACTTCAGTAATTAGCAGTAGTTGCCAGTAGCGTATATATAGGCTAGACTTCCATTTCGGGGGGAGGGGGACGATTCGGTATTTTAAACTTTATTGTTCTAAAGTTAAAAGAAATGTTTCAAAATAGCTCCTTTTTAATAATTGCTTTACATTTTCGGAGGGGGCCCGCCTCCCCCTGCTCAAATACTCGCCTGGTAGTTGTTTATTAGAGCAATAGTTTTTTTCTAATTAAAGGCGAAAAGGTGCCCGGGGTCTTCCGTGCGTCCACCAAATCTGCGGCGCTCAACGCTACAAGGAAACCACCTTTCGTTCTTTGGACGCGAGAGACACCCGCTGAGGTCATTAATCACGCTGGACGCGAGTAGAAAACCAAGGCTTTAGATATCGATAGTTTTCTCTAATTAGGATATAAATATCCTTAAATATGAATGTAATGCAAATTGAATCTGTTAGCAAAATTTGTCTCCTAAAAGTAGCGAAAAAGTAGCGAAGTAGCGACTACATTTCAAAAGTAGTGTAGCTAACTACATTTGTCAAAAAGTAGTTGTAGTTGTAGTTAACTACATTTTTCGAAAAGTAGCGGTAGTTGTAGCGCGCTACAAAAAAAAAGTAGTTTTTCCCACCACTGATTGAGTGTTAGTGTTACATGCAGTATTAGTATCAGTATAGCTCGCCGCCCATACCTTACTGTTCTTTATAATCAATGCTGTGTTGACTAAATTTCTGGACTCATTTAAATGAAAAACATGTTTCTTTGTTTTAACAGTCTTTGTCATGAAATGTATTTAGGTTAGAAATACATTTCGTGACACCCTGTTGCTACACATTTTGGGTATCATCATAAAAGCCGATGTTGAAACAGCAGATGGCTGAAATGTGCTTTAGCACAATGCATGGTGACATTTTTTAGATGGGCGATAATGCGAGAAGTATTGTAAATTCGATATCTTAAAGCTGTGAAAAAATGCGGAAGATCTTACATTTTTGTCTATCTATTATTGTTACTTATCGCCTGATATCTATTGCTACTATCGCCCATCTTGTAATCTAGCTTCTGCGTGACATATGCTTGCTCCATTTGACGTCATTGAACTGTTAATTTGGATTTTCCCACGTGCGTTATTGTTATTGCACTAATGTTTACATCTAGCTGTAGCCGTTCGCAGCGAGGAAATATCGTCGATTTTGGTACCGCATACGTTAGCGTATTATATAGGTAGATAATTCATCAACATTTGCTACAAACGGAGTATATATAAATACATAGTGGTCAGCAATTAAAACACCAATACTCTGAGCTTCTGTACATCGAACTATTTAGTATAAAGGCTCCAAAATTGTTGAACATACTATTCAAGACATGAGAAAACAGATTAAGCGGGGGGGGGGGGGGGAAGCTCCAGAAACACTGATAGATGGAGCAGTATCGCAGAAAATATGCTGAAAAGAATAAATAATCACTTAAAAAACAAATATATATGCGAGATGGAAATTTTCCACTATAATTCCTTTTACTAATATGAAAAAAAAAGACAAAAAAAACTGAAGAAACTGACATTATAACTGCAATTTAACACTGTAACCACAAAAAATTGCATAATCCCATGGTTTTCAGCTAATGTTCTAATTATAAAAGGGGATAAAACTGGCAAAATTTCATTTTTATCAGCGATGGCAGTCACGCTGCCAGAGCGCTCTTTGAGTTCTCTTTGAGCGTTTGTGAAGTTATTTTATGAAAACAGAGGAAATGCTGCAGCTGCAGTTAGAGAGTTTCGTCGATTTAAGAATTTAAGCAAAGGTCCATTACTTCCACAAGCTCTCAGAATAATCGCGCGTGTTGCAGAATACTCTGCTAATTCTTGGGTTCGTCGTTCTTAAGTCCAGCAGGTGTAGAAAGTTCTAGAAAAGAGTCCACTTGTCAGGATAGAACACAAATTTTACTGCTTCTAGAACTTCGCCGAACAATCAGCTGTAAAAAATTCATAAGCATAATCAGCCAGTAACGTGCTTTTAATAATCCGCTTCGTAACAGAAGCTTTCACACATGCTCTATTTCTCTCACAAAATAAAACACTTCCAGAGGCAAAAATTCAAAGGAAATATACAACGGATTCCGTAAATAGTTCCTCAAGACTCAGCAATGAAGAATTTACACACAGCACTTAATAATAGAGTTTCAAAAAGGCAAGCGAAAGTACCGTTTCCAGGGCCGTACCCAGAAAAAAAATTCGGGGTTACCAAGAGGTGAAAAAGGCTAAATTTTTCATAAAATGGTTTCATTTCTATTATTTTGCTAACAAAATTTTAACAAAAGCACCCCCTCCCCCCCCCACCCGGGTACGACCCTGACCGTTTCTACAGCGTCAATACAAAGCAGGGGTGCAGTCCTAAAATAAAAAATGCGGGGGCACTATCAATAAATCTTGTCGCTCGCGAAATTTTTTGTAAGAAGAGACGTGACTAACTATTATTTTAATAATGTGTTTATTAAATCCAAATTTATCTGTTTACAAAAAAAAGTAGGTAAAAACAATTCATTTAAAACAACGACCACAGTTTCTCTTTTCCTTCAATATGGCTTGTGGGACACTCGTGATTGACATGACGAGACTGGTTATCTTCAGCATTTCTATGTTGAAGCAACCACGTTTATATATATGACTAGCTGAAGTACCCGTTCTTCGCACGGGAATGAAAGGACTTTTTGATATTACGATTTGTGGTGATTACTATTCATTGTAATAAACAGATATAGCAAAGTAGATATCGCGTTATATTGTGTCCAATAATCATGCATACCGAATTGCAAGGCAATCGTTTGTACGGTGCAGAAGGCCATGCGGCGTAGCGCAATCGAGTGGCGAGTTTTAGCAAAACGGATACAGGCGATAATATTTTTCGCATTCAGATATCGATGTATACGAATTTTCATGACTATCGGCTGGACAGTCCTGAAGTTCATGTGTTGACGCGAAATCTAGTGGCAAGTTATAGGAAAATGGATAGCGCCAAACTCTTCCCCGTGTTCAAATATCTATGTATACCTATTTTCATAGCGATTATTTGCACAGTCAAGAAGTGATACACTGCAGGGCCATCTAGTGGTTCAATAAAGTAATGATTTGCTACAGCGCCGTCAAGTGGCGAGTTATAGCAAAATGGATAACGCCAAAATAATCTCATTGTTCAAATAGCTATGTATACTGATTTTAATACGACCGTTTGAATTGTCAAGAATTTGGCCTGCTGCAGCGTCATCTAGTGGCGAGTTAAAATAATAATGCATTGCAGTGTCATCTAGTGGTGAGTAACATCAAAAGGAACGCAGTTAGAATATATTCTTCGTGCTCAAATGTGTAAGTATAAAAAATTTTATGCCGATCGTTCTAACGGTATAGAAGTTGATGCTTTGCAGCGCCATTTAGCGGCAAGTTACAGCAAAATGGATAGTGAAAAATATTCTCCGTGTTCTAATATTCGCGTGTACCAAATTTCATCGAAATCGGTTGGACGATATTCGCATAGCAAACGGCTAAACGGAATAGAATTCAACGTTGTGCTGCGGCACCAAGTGGCAAGTTAAGTAAAACGGATAGCATAAAAACCTTCTCCATCATAAAAGACTTAGGTGAACCAAATTTCATCGTGCAACGGTGCTCAACGGTGCTGGAGTTTTTCAATCCCATAAACACAAACCAACATTCATTTTTATCTATAACCAGTGTTATTATATATACCAGTCTCAAATAAAATCCAGTTTCAAATCTAAGCCTCGCCAAAGTGCCAACATACGCCAAGAGTTTTTTCAGGGAATCATTCGAAGCATTGCAAGAGTTTTTTCAATTTGCAAGAGTTTTTTCAGGGAATCATTCGAAGCACTGACTTAGCAGCAATCAATATGGGAAATGGTTCGACCGCCAAAGAGTAGCATGCATTTATTTGAAAATTGGAATCCCTTAATACAGCCGATTTTTTTTTTAATTATCAACTATAATGTGTTTTATTCATCGTTACTCCGATGTACTAAATGAGAAGATTTCAATTTTCTGAAATTTGGCGGAATTCCCCCAACTTAAATCAATGTACTCAATTGGCGAGAATTCTGAAGTTAGATCGCTTGAAATCCCTTAATAACTGCATTATTTCTTCACGGATCAATAAAATTTAACGCTGTATTCTAATAAAGCCTTTGCACTTGTTTTCAAAAATCTATTTCCTTAAGCTCTCAATAAATTGCGCCAAGCCGAAAACTGTGCATACCGCTAGAACTCACTTACTCAAAATCCATATTTCAGCCATTTTATTTTTTGCCAAACTAAAAAAATTTACACATTAGCCTCGGAAATCTTCCATTCTTATTGTTTTGCGTGTAAAGCATTACATTCCTGCTCTGATTTCCCATGCACACGATATTATAATTTAAAAAAAAAATAACCTTACGAATATAAACTAACAAAAAAAAATCATTATTATTCTTTTATTTTTACTTTGAGAATTTAAAACATTTTATTCTGCAAAATCGCCACACATGGCAACCCCGATCCTTATTTCACACTTTTTTCACTACAGGGGTTACAATTACGGAAAGCTTTTTGCGTGAAGAGCATAAAAAATCTCTTAAATTCCGGGAACGGGTGGACTTTCAAAGTTTTAAAGTGGACTACGATTTATTCTATATTATTTTACATATCTGTGCTAAATTTCAGGCCGATAGGTTCATTTTTGTGGATTTGTATACGAACGACATTTTATTCGGCAAAATCGCCACACATGGCAACCACGATCCTTATTTCACACTTTTTTCACTACAGGGGTTACAATTACGGAAAGATTTTTGCGTGAAGAGCATAAAAAATCTCTTAAATTCCGGGAACGGGTGGACTTTCAAAGTTTTAAAGTGGACTACGATTTATTCTATATTATTTTACATATCTGTGTTAAATTTCAGGCCGATAGGTCCATTTTTGTGGATTTGTATACGAACGACATTTTATTCGGCAAAATCGCCACACATGGCAACCACGATCCTTATTTCACACTTTTTTCACTACAGGGGTTACAATTACGGAAAGAATTTTGCGTGAAGAGCATAAAAAATCTCTTAAATTCCGGGAACGGGTGGACTTTCAAAGTTTTAAAGTGGACTGTGATTTATTCTATATTATTTTACATATCTGTGCTAAATTTCAGGCCGGTAGGTCCATTTTTGTGGATTTGTATACGAATCAAACAAACAAACAAACAGAATTTCATTTTTATTTATAAGATATTGCATCCCATTTTTGAAGTGGTGGACCATTCACTTTTAATGAACATTGAATATGACACATGTTTCATTAAAATTTTTGAGCAAAAATGAAGCGATAATTAAATTCATGGCACTAAAACCTCGTTCACATTCATATTACTACAAGGGATTACTTTTAGTATATCCATGAGCGGACTTAGATTTACAATTTTTCCGATTGACTCAAAAAAATCTCTGAAGCCGCTAATCCCTAAACGCTCATCACCAATATTAAAACGAGCGCACATATTCTGTATTTCCTCTTTTCCGTATCGTGCACAAGAGCGGATTAAAGGAGGGGGCGGAGGGGGTGACTGCCCCCCCCCCGACAAATTTACATTAATCCGCCACTGATCGTGCAAGGTTGTTATTATCAAAATCTTCGAGCCAGGGGTATCAGAATTTAGAATTACAAATTCTTTTAGCACTATATTATATTTGGATCTCTCCGTCTCAAATTCGTCATTATTTCTTGACCTCTTAGATACAGAAAACGAGATTCCAAATTGTTTATGATGCTGGCCAATAAACTATTCTCTATTTATAGAAACAATTTTTCTGTTACTCCTCAGCTCTATCCCTTTAAAATTCATTTTTTCCTGTAGATTTAATACACTCTTGCTCCTTAGATCCAGGTTTATCTTTGATACTGCCTATCACTCGAATGGTTCGTTTCAGTAATCTATCTGCTCTGACTATAGAACACAATTTTTCCTGGAGCAGCAAAGCAGATAATTCCTCTAAAATATCGTACATCAGGGCTAAATCTTTTACAAATTCAACAGATTCCATTCTTTCAAAAAGACCTCTGTATTTATTGTGATGTGTACTTTACCTAGAGGTATCATTGGCGGCTTCTTCGAAATGTTTCTCTAATGCAGTATATGCAATCCAGACTGGTTTTACTGGCCAAAAACTACTGGTAACCCAACGAACATCTAATAATCTACCAATTTTGTTTAATTGGGTCCCTAATTCTGCGGCTATGGTTTTTAATTCATTCGAATTATTTGGAGATTGACTGTATAAAGTGTCCATGAAAGATTTAAAACGATTCACAGCATTTACATCACTTAAGCTGTCATCTACGGCCAATTCTAAACGATGATTTAAGCAATGCCAGATAATAATGACCAAACTTTTTAATCTGTCTTTCAAGAATTAGGAAACACCTAAATTTTCCCCCAGCACTGTACCAGCACCATCTGAAGTAAAATATATAAAGTTCTTTTGAAAAAATTCTTCATTGAGGCCATATGACGAAAAACAATCCAAGAGTGCTTCCAAAATATCTCGTTCACATTGCGTTTTAAAAGATACTAAGAAATATAAGCTCTTCTTTTTCCCTTAGGCACGTTTGAATATAAACAATAAGGACTGACTCTTTACCCCTTTCGAATCCTCTGGAGAAAATGCAGTAATCCGTTCTGAAAGAGATATTCTTCTTATGTGCTGTGCACATGGAAACGATTGTGGTATAATTCAATAACCATAAAAGAAGAGAATAAAAAGACATAAATAGGTAGTACAAATGCGCCACTCAATGGAAGTGAAGTGCGGACAAATTTTTCAAACATCTGGATCAGTATGTTCTGGGATTCAGTGCTTACAAAATTTAACGTCACATCTATGAAATTTCGGACATTTTTAAACTCTTTTAGCCCCCAGCTCCAAGAAAATCTCACAGCTGTTGGTTCCCAGCAAAACGACCAAAATTACTAAAACAGATTTCAGGAAATAGTGTATTGGTTTTTAAAAAATCTATATGACATCATATCACATTCCCATCGAACGAAAGCGGGCTCTTTTGTCACTAATTGTTGACAATTCGGAACCTCCCTTCTTGAGTGGCAATAGGAGTGATGATCCGAAGGACGTACAATAGGAGTGACGATCCAACTATGATAATCCGAAGAAAGTCTATTGTATCTACAGCAGTTTGTGCAAAGTTTGTGTCATGAGTACTAACCTGATCATTGCAGTATAATGACTCAAAAAACTACGTCATTGTCATTCACTATCAAAAAAGTGGAAAGCTTAATGGTTTGCAGAGAACTCCTGGCTTTCAAAATGTCTTATTTCTACATCATACTGTTTTTTAGGCTCAAGTTGTAGCATTAAATACCTAAGACACTACATGAAATGGAGCACCATTTATTTCTTTCCGAACATGTACCATTTAAGGAAAGTATTGCAATCATGGAAAAATTTGACTTCGAGATTTTGGTGTATTTACACGTTTTGAGGTCTTCTGAATTCATTTATGCTATTTTCAAGAGATGTTTTTAAAATAGCTGCGTACCCGCTCTTCATACGGGAAGAAGGGAATATTTTACTACTAAAATCATATCTGCATGTGACAAAACAGAATTTCATTTTTAAAAAAGTTCAAGTAATCTCTACTGTTGAAATTACTGCGGGATATATTAACGCTAATTAGAATTACTTTTCGTTTAGTTGGTTGTAAGACAACCGTTGAAAAAGGATAAACACTTTTAATTTCATGAAATATTTATTAACGTGGTACATTGCGATTTATTCATATTACCTTTACAAATCTAATAATACTACCTATTACGTGCATTAATACTATCTATACTCGCTTCTCCCTCTTCAAGGCTCTCTTAGCTTAGATTATTTGGCCTCAATGGGATCTTTTGATTCTGTGGCGATTCTTTGCAATTTACGCATTAGCATAAATAATAATCATTTCACATAATGGTTGCCATTAAGGAAACTCTCCATATATATTTAATTTATACATAGTTTTATAAGATTGGCGTATTTAGCGCCGCAAACCATTTCATCTTACTGTGGGGAGAAAATATCCAAGGGGTGCCATTTTAAATATCCATGTATCTAATATAGCGATATCTTTTATATCCTCCATAGTCCTGTCTCCTGAAAAACATCAAACTGTGTAATCTCGAGGAGCTACTTATTCCCATTTTAATTGTGACAGGGCGTTAGAGTTGCAGAGTTTACAAATTTCACGCATTTTTTTAAATTTATGACGTCACTGTTTGACTGCCGTAAAGGATACCCCGGTAGATTGAGGGAGTTAATTTCGATATTTCGCATAATTGTTTTCAAACGGTATCATTAAAACTTTGCGTTCACGCTTAAACCCAAAGAGCGAAAAAAAAAACGATACATCGCGGAGCGATCAGTTTCCATGTAAACCGACAGGTTTTTCCGCGAAAGTGCTCATTAAGCAGTCTTTTTTCTGAGAACTTCTTTCTTCCCTTCCTGTTTTTTCGGAGAACTTCCGTACTCGCTTATTGTTATATTCCGCTCCGCTCTTGTGATCGAAAAACGCTCCTAAAGGAGAAGCTCACTTTTGAAAACTGGCTCACTTTTCGCTCCGACTGATCGAATTTCGCTCGTTTGGTTTAAGCGTGGGACCTTTATGGAGGAACGTAATTCAACGTTAAAATAAAACTATACTCGCAACCTGCATGCGTATGTTAGGCAACGCCTGCGCTAAATTAAATGCCAAAAATAAAAATAGTAAATAGAAAAATTTTAATATATCGCGCTTTGAAACGAACTTTGTAACTTTTAAAATGAACATTTTCAGCGCCGTGAAAACATTTCAATTTTTAAATAAGCACCGGATTAAAATACCACTTCTAATAATAATAATCGTGAATTTATTAGTTTATTTCTACAGTAAATTTTAATCAAAATATCGTCTCCCTGTGTTGAAAATAGAGCTGGAATAAATGAGTTAAAATTATGGCGTAAATTTTACGTATCTTAAAGCATTTGACGTCATAGATCCTCACTTGCGAATTGAAATTCTGATATCCCATTTAAAAACTCGATTGGTTGAAAAAACCCTTTTTTCTAATCCTTTCTGTGGCAACAACCGAACATAAATTCTCGTGCCATGATCGCAATGTAATGAATGGCGTAAGATCGCGTTGATGCTATTAAATTCTAAACATTAGGCTGCATTAAAATTCGTAAAAAATCATCTAATTTACATAATTTTTTCGTTTTTATTTTAAAAGAGGGAGAAAAGAATGTTTCACGATTTGTCAAAATATCTAAAAGTTATGACGGATAGAATTCAAGATGCGACAGTTTTAAAATTATTTTACGAAAAAAAATCGCGAAGCAGATGTTTAGTAAAAAAATTCCTAAAAATCGGTAAATCATGTTACGTATTCAGAACAAACTGTTTTTAAAAGAAAATTTTCTCCTCTATCCGATGATACAAATGCCGTTTTGCTGCGAGCGTAATTTCCGCCGTCATTACGAATTAGGTGAGAAAAAATGCCAAAAATCGCATAAAACATAAAATAAAAAAAATCTAGGTCGAATTTTGAAACAATCGCTTCGAGGTGCACAACTACATATTTACATCTTCCCGAGTACCAAATTTGGTGTTTCTAGGTGTAGCCGTTTGTCCGTAACGCTGCCGACAGACACACACACACACAGACAGACACCTTCTTTTATAATAAGTAGAGATTACTATATGTCCATTTTGCCAGGAGCGTCTCTGATTTGCCAATTGCTTATGTGCTGGTTTAATTTGTTTTCATAATTGTTAAGGTAATCTGGAATGGTTTTCCAAAAAGAAGTGTGATTTAAAGTGCAATGCAGATTTTATATGTCGAGTTTTCTATGCCAAGTTCACACGAAGCCCCCCCCCCCCGGCCTAGATCCCTCGCGCAGATAGTTGGCCATAACACCACATTTCAACATTTCTTTTCATTTTTAATGTTATTGAAAGATTATATGAGTATTCTTAGTTTAATGTAAAATGATTATTTTCAGTATTAAAATGTTTATGAAGACCTAAAATAGTGTAGACTGTGAATTTTGATATATTCTCGCACTTGGATTTCTTTGTTAAATCATTTTTAAATGTTAACATGGATGATATTATTGAAAAATTAATTTTTTTCCTGCTATGAAAATACTATGAGAATGAATTTAAAAGTATATTTTATTTATTTATTTGTTTTTGTTTTTATAATTCAAATCACGGAAATCCGTTTAATATGTATGTGTCGAAGAGAGGACTTTGTATGATGGTTTGTATATTTGTTTGATTTGTTTTAATACATGGAAAGGAGGTATTTATTACTTCTTTGCTTATGTTTTATTAAATAATTTTAAATGTAATCTGTAAAAAGTTGTCAAAGAAATGTAATTTATATGTGATCAGTTTTTCTGCCTTAAAGTAGTGCGACATTTAATTAAAGTCGATTCAATTTATGGGTATTTCATCATGTAGTAAAATAAAAAATACTATTTTATATTAGTAAAAATTATCTCTGATGAATGTTTGCAAGTAAATAAAATAATCCGGATTTTAGTATTTCGTCTCCTCGTATTTGTACTTCTAGGGTATTTTGAAATATTAGCTGGAGTAATGTTTTGCAGAACAGTTTTCCACATTTGACTGCATGCATTTTCTTTCCTATGAAATTATCATTAAATACATTTCGAAAAAGATTTTACTTGTTTTGCTGTTATTAACTTAATTAAAATTCAGTTGTTCTTTCAGAAGGGAGATTTACTTTCTCCATATGTGTACTGAAGACTGATTCGAGATCTTGAGTTCAAATACTTAATTTAAAAAATGAGTTCAAAAAATTTTTGAAAAATTTATTAAATGGAATTCCTTTTATTTTCATGAAAGTGTTATGTTAAAAAAGCACATTTTGAAATCTCAAGTCTAAAATTTCTGAACCCCTTTATTATACTGACGGAGAGAAGGATTTTGTGTCCCCCCGTCCACCTCCGTAAGGATACGAGCCCCCCCAATAATTTTTACAAGTCGGCGCCCGTGATGCCAGATAATAATGACCAAACTTTTTAATCTGTCTTTCAAGAATTAGGAAACACCTAAATTTTTCCCCAGCACTGTACCAGCACCATCTGAAGTAAAATATATAAAGTTCTTTTGAAAAAATTCTTCATTGAGGCCATATGACGAAAAACAATCCAAGAGTGCTTCCAAAATATCTCGTTCACATTGCGTTTTAAAAGATACTAAGAAATATAAGCTCTTCTTTTTCCCTTAGGCACGTTTGAATATAAACAATAAGGACTGACTCTTTACCCCTTTCGAATCCTCTGGAGAAAATGCAGTAATCCGTTCTGAAAGAGATATTCTTCTTATGTGCTGTGCACATGGAAACGATTGTGGTATAATTCAATAACCATAAAAGAAGAGAATAAAAAGACATAAATAGGTAGTACACATGCGCCACTCAATGGAAGTGAAGTGCGGACAAATTTTTCAAACATCTGGATCAGTATGTTCTGGGATTCAGTGCTTACAAAATTTAACGTCACATCTATGAAATTTCGGACATTTTTAAACTCTTTTAGCCCCCAGCTCCAAGAAAATCTCACAGCTGTTGGTTCCCAGCAAAACGACCAAAATTACTAAAACAGATTTCAGGAAATAGTGTATTGGTTTTTAAAAAATCTATATGACATCATATCACATTCCCATCGAACGAAAGCGGGCTCTTTTGTCACTAATTGTTGACAATTCGGAACCTCCCTTCTTGAGTGGCAATAGGAGCGAGACTCTTCCAACTATGATAATCCGAAGAAAGTCTATTGTATCTACAGCAGTTCATGAACGAGAAAATAGGTACTCAGATGATTTCGGATTTCAGCTATGTCGGGGAGAGTTATCGTCTAATATTTTTATTAACCAGGGCTCCGCCCCGCCTTAAAAAAAGTACCTGGACTTCGCCCTGGCCCCACTGCACCCCTGTACAAAGCCTTAAGCTTTCACGGTCATCTGCTCTCTGATTAGGCATAAATGATTGAGAGTGAACTGGGCAACCAGCTCCCCTTTTAAAGACGACGCAGCAGCTATCAGAAATTTCCCGAAGGTTCCCCTTAAAGCGCAAATTTTGATTACTTCATAGGAATACAGCTGAATCATTAGGCTATTATGTGATTTTAACCCTTAACTGGAAACGTGAAAAAATGGACATGGACAAAATTACTAACAAGTGAATGTTGACATTTTTTCTTTAATGGTAATGCATTAACATGGCCAACTTTTCATTTTACAGCAAAAATTACGCTTTGAAAATGTGAAACTTCGAAAATGTAGAGGTCTGTTACGTAGCTACAGTAATTTCAGAGACTGCTAGTTTCCAGTTAAGGGTTAATGCAGAAAAACTAACTTTACAAGCCCCATTGGGAAAATCGCACCAAATGACCAAAATGTCGCCACGCTTGGCGATTTTTGGTGAAATATCGCCAAATTTCGCGCCAAAAATAAGTCCCCAAAAGTGAGGTTACCGAAGGCCTAAGACCAATATTTCTCGAGATTTCTAGAAAATATTATACTAATTAATGGGGAAACCCAAATCTCCCTTATCTTCAGTTCTAGTTGACCGATTTTGATGCAACAAAATCCAAAATTTAACTATTTGACGCGTAGAATACGAATTTTAAACTATTTTAAACCCCAGAACAGCGGTTGCCCAGAAAATTAGTAACACTCGATATGAAAAAAACTGAACATCTCAAGAGTTCAGCCGAGTCAAGGACGCAAATCGACTTGTTCAGATTTTTTTTTTTTTTTAAGATGCTGTTACCGCTATTGTTGAAAAATCAATGGAGTAGTGCTCGTGCAGCGTTATGACTTGAGTGTTCCCTACAGTACAATGTGGAGCGTACTGAGAAAAATGGCGCATTTTTCCAATTACAAAATTCGTTACAATCAGCAGTTGCTGGCTATCGACAGGGAGAAACGACTGACCTTTGTATTGACATTTTTGGCTAGAGTTGAAGTGGGTACATTGTGAACATGACAGATTGTATTAACGATGAAGCGCATTTTCATCTAAAAGGAACAGTCAACACCCATAACTGTTGCATGTGGAATACAGAAAACCTCGTAAATTTCAAGAGATTCCACTTTACTTACCGAAAGTTACAGTCTGCTGTGGAGTCAGAGACAAATTCATTCGTTCACCTTTTTTTTTTTTTTTTCCGCGAAGAGGCTACACTAAATCGCCCTGTTACATATACCGTGACGTCCAGCAAATACCAAAACAATCTCGAAATTTTTGTTGTACCCCAAATGCAACAGCGCCAATGTCTTGATTTAATCACTTTTATGCAAGATGGAAAGCCTCCCTACATTGGACTCCGTGTACAGAAGCCTCTTTGGCGACGTTTTAATAATGATGAAGTAACTAGTGCGTTTCCGAAAAACTGGCCATCTCGTTCTCCAGATTTTAATCCCTGTGATTTTTGTCTGTGGGGATACTTTAAAAATCTTGTTTATCGCGGACGTCTGGTAACCTTGGCAGATTTGAAAGATGGTATCACTCTGCATGTGAGAAGTATCTCAATTGACCAACTACCACCTACAGTTGAACAAACAGCAATTGAACAGTCCACAGACTGTAGATTTTACATCTCCAAAAACCATATTGAGGAGCATTCCCTGCATGTATAAGTCCTTGTGGTGTGAATGTTTCGTTCGTTCGACTGAAATGTGTTTCAAATGTGTAATTGTGTCTTTTCAGAGTATTTTATGTTCTGGAGCGCCATCTATCGGTGTTTCTGAAACTTTTTTTTTTTTCGTGTACTCCATTTCCCAATGTTTTGAATAGTATGGTCATAATTTTGGAGCCTTCACAATGAGTAGTTCGATGTACAGAGCTCAGAGTAGGGGTATTTTAATATTGACCACCTTGTATATAAAAATAAAATATGATATACTAGCTGCGTGCCCGTTCTTCGTACGGTAGGGAACGAATATTTTACTAAAATATAATCGTAACTATCTATGCGAAAACAAAATGTCAAAAAGTTCAAGTAGTCCTTTTGTTGAAACTACCGCGGGATATATTACGCGACGTAGGATTATGGTTTAGTTAGTTGTAAGACGATTATTGAAAAACAATGAATATAACACTTTTAATTTCACGAAATAGTTATTAACGTGGTATACTGTGCTTTAATCCATATTATCCAAGCAAGTCTACTATTACTACTAAAGAAAAAAATGAGAATACTATCAATTACGTATATTAATATTATCTGTCATCGTTTCTCCGTCTTTAATGCTCAATTTAAAGAAACAAATTAGATATTTTAAATTAATGATGCCTTTCTACTTTTTGGTGATTCTGTGGAATTTATGCATTGCCATTAAAACAGATCTCTATATTTTTAAGCATAATTCTTGTCTGATTGGAGTATTTAGCACAGCAAAATATTTCATCTCGCGGTGCTGGAAAACATCCAAGCAGTACTAATTTAAATATTATTTAAATTCACCATGGTTCAGACTCGTGAAAACATCAAACTGTGTAATCTTGAGGAACTATTTGGAATCGCTCAAATTGCGAATAGGGCGTTAAATTGTGTTGCAGAGTTAACGAATTTCAGACAACTTTTAATCTATGGTGTCACGTTCTGACCAGCGTAGTCGAATTGAGTTATTTCGCGCAGTAGTTTTCAAACGGAGTAACATTGAAACATACGACGTTGAAAAACTCTCGCTTGCAACAGAACTTTATTAAAGTAAATTTGAGAGATATTGGGGTTATTCCTAGCTAATCGGTATTTCAAATATTTTCCGGAGCTATTTTGCTAATGATGTAACTTTTGTACAAGAGCTTGTTAAATTGCAAAAAAAAAAAAAAAAAAGAATATCTAATATATATAATATACCGCCAATAGTCATTCAAACTTGACGACATTTTGCACGATTTTTTGGAATATATCTTTTGGTACGATAATCGTCAAACCGATAGCGAATACTATGCATTATGTTAATTAGTATTTTGCATCTTGTGGCGACATTTGAATTTCCCACGATTTAAAAAAATGTTAGTTTCCTTGCGTTATTATGGTTGCTGAAAAATCACAGAGCTCAAAAATCGCTAAGGGTAACACGCGCATTAAGCAAAATACTTTGAATTTTTACAATAGTAAATTTTTGAGACAGCCTTTTAATGTAATTAGATTTCTAACTCATTTTTAAACTCATGACGTCAAAATGACATCATTCTCAATTGTGATATCTAACATGAATTAGTGAAAGAAGAAAAGAAAAAATAACACGTCATTTTATTTTCTACAGCATCTGATAATCTGGGTGGAAATTTATTATTTCGCTTGTGGTGTAATTTTTTGTCAAAACTTGTTAACCTCATTAGGATTTTTAATGCACTCGTAATATCAAAATGACGCCAGTCTCACTTGAATTATTGAAAATAATAAATAAATATATCTATGTTAATTATGCTCACGAATGTGCTGAAATCGGACATTTGAATAGCTTTCTACCCTGAAAACTGCGAAAAATCGTAGAAAATTAGGGAGCAGGTGGATTTCCAGAATTTTAAAGCAGCCTACGGACTATTCCATGTCGTTTTACGTGTATGTGCAAAATTTCAAGCCGATCAGTCGAACGGTGCGGGAGGAGTTCCCGGACGAACAAACAAAAAAAACAAACTTTCACATTTATATATAATAGATAGTATTCAAAATGGCAAACTACATCCTCAAAAGAGCAATCACTCATTAATACTTTAATAGCTGTCACTTAAAAAAATCGTCAGAAAACCCTTAAAAGGAGCAGATAAAAATATTCTCAGTTAGCCATTTTGAATGTCCGCGATTACTGTAAAAGGGAAAATGTAAAATGGCCTCTCATATCTAAAATAAAATGTTCATATACGTAATATAAGTTCCCCAAGCTTTATGCCTCTATCATTAAAGACACAATTATTTCACATAATTACAGTATTATTTTGAAGTTCCATGTCGTTTTTTCTATTCATTATCGATTTAATAAATAGAGGAGTGAGGCTTGGTTATACAAGGGAGTATTCAGTAAAGCTAACCGAAATTTAACTCATTAATTTGCAACCCATGATTGATTATGATAATGTTAAAAATAAACTACTCAAACTTCAAAGCATCTCTGATCAAAAGAAGAAAAAAATAAACGTTTTCGACCCACATTTTTAAAATAAAATTCCAACACCTTCTGTTGATTTGACCCTGATCCGATTTTTATCCCAACCTTGCTACTACTTTTTCATGCTTCCGTGTTTTAAACCGGGATAGGCTGCTCGATTTTTTCTCCTTTGGAATCTTTCTTCCCCCTTTTGAAGAGGGAAAAAAATGTAAATATGAGAATCCGGAGGAAAAAAAAAAAACTCCGAAAGGTTAGAAAGAGGTGGGGGATTTTTTTTCTTTTTAAATTCTCCCCTTATAATGTCTCACCACAAGAAATATTATCCGGTAGTCTGAAAGTGCAAGACTTGACAACTATCTTCTCCCCTTCTCATAAAGTTTTAGCAGACATATT
Source organism: Cheiracanthium punctorium (assembly GCA_038373885.1). Classification (NCBI taxonomy): domain Eukaryota; kingdom Metazoa; phylum Arthropoda; class Arachnida; order Araneae; family Cheiracanthiidae; genus Cheiracanthium; species Cheiracanthium punctorium. The sequence goes on along the minus strand of JAWZYV010018863.1, from coordinate 140,193 downwards.
CTATCTCCGTTTTCTTCGGAAAATCCGAGACAGAACGTCATGTGTGCTGTGTTCTCTCAGCTCTGATTTGTTTATTTGTTTGCTTGTTAATAGAAGGGGGTGGCGGAAAAACGCGGTATGCAACAAATCGATTTGTTTGTGAGTTTTTTCCATCAGATTTTCTATTTTCACCAAGGCTGCACAGCCAGTCTTAATTACTTTTTAAATGTAATCGCAGTCCAATATTTTTCTTTTTAGTTGACCACATTCTAAATTTAGAATGCTTGTATAAGATCAGCCATTCTATAACATTATCTTGCTCAGGCCCAACGAGAGGGGGGGGGGCAGATGGGGCGCCACCCCTGGGCCCGTGCGAGTTAGAGTGTGCCCTTGTTTAGCTAAAGTGCGTCCGTGAATTTTTCTGAATGTGTTACGAATTTCATTCATAGATCTGTGATTAAAATCTTTTTTTAAATAGACTAAATTTTGAATACATAATTCAATAATGATTTAGATGGCAGAAATGTTAATTCTACCCTTTAAATATTAGTATTGTTTCCAACCTTCGAACATGAATTAAAAGTACCATTACATATCAGAAAATCTTCCCTCCCACTCTCTTTCCTTTTAACATTTTGTGTGAAAATCATTAAAAAGAGCAGTTTTAAAAAACAAAAAAAAAAAATCCTTCCATCTCTCCTGTTTTTTCGAAACATTTGTGCTTTACAAAAGGGGCCGAGAAGACTTTCGCCCCTCCTTATAAAATTTCTCTCGGAGGCCCTGATATTGCTACTAGCTATATATTGATTGCATCGCTCACAGAAGCAATCACATGGCTGGAGAAAAGCTACAATTTTCATTAAAGCAAAAGCGCAGCAGTTTTTACTTTTCTTTTTTTCAAATCTTTTTATGGTCTTCTGAAGGCTGGGAACGACCCTCGTGGAATTTTAAATATAATCGCTGTAAATAGCGATTTTGTACAGTAGCGTGAATAAACAGATAGGGACACAATTATAGGATGAACAGGACGATTTATTACACTTTCACAAACACATCCATAAAAACACAGGTGTACATTACATGCATTCTTCAACACTGCCCTGTCTCTGCGCCTTCTCCAACTAAAACTAAACAACTTCTGAAGTTTGGCGTCATCGCATGGAGAAGGGTCTGCTCGACGTCATAACAGTCTTCTCGGGCCGTCGTGGTTCTTGGACTGCCTTGCCCAAGCTCTCTCTCAATGGATATCTGGTACATTGAGAGTATGCTACTTTCGAAAAAACGTAGGCTGGGCACATCGCTGGGCGATACTTGACTCTACAAATCGGGACTTCAGACTAGACTCCTTACCAGGGGTCGCGCTGTCGATCACCAACGTCGCAAATTGCGATAATAAAATTAGTTTGGTAAAAGAAAATACTATTTGGTGAAAATATTTTTGGCAATTGCATTTCTTAATGATGTCCGGCAAAATCTAATTTGGCGAATGGATTGTCGAAACTTTAAAAAAAGCCAGCGCGACCCCTGCTCCCAACGATAATCGACACAGGCCCGGACTGGATCCATTGGGGCCCTCGACTAGAGATTAAAAAGGGACCGCTTACTGAAGAATTTAGTGGGAATGGACTATTAGAATATGTACTATTTCAAAATTAGGCTTACGTGCCTAAAAACCACATTTAACTATTTTAGAGATTTTGGGGGCCCTGACTCTTCCGGGGGCTCCCTCGAGTCGCGGGGTTTCGGGGTGCTCCGCTGCGTAAAGACGTAATATTACTGGGAAATAATTAATCAATCAAATTACTCTGATACACACACACACACATATATATATATAACAAATTACTCTAGTCATATTAAAATAAAAAGTCATATTAAAATAGTCATATAAGTCATACTCAAAAGTAGTATATCTATTTTCGGGGGTGCAGTTAGTTTGTCTCTAAGAAAGACAAAACTTGCAATGTTTCTTTCTCGAGTAAAGTCTTTTCCAAGAAAGAAACATTGCAAGTTTTGTTTCACAAATAAGGGGCTTCCTCGTCGTTGGATTGGCCGAGGTTCAGCCAACTACAATCGCCTTCTCCCGTGGTCACCTCGCTCCCCTAATTCCAGCCGATTTTTTTGGGGGGGTTACGTAAAAGATCGTGTGTTCGTGCCAAAGACGAAATTTACGCCAATTACTGCATTTGTTACCATGCTAAAACGAGTGTGTGAAGAATTTGACTTTAGACTTGATATCTGCCTCATCACGAAACAAGGACGGATTATAGGGCGAGGGGCTACCGCCTAATTGAGAAAAAGAAATTAATGTAAAAGATCCTATTTTACTTCCATAAAATGGATGTATATGTCATCTTCTAACAAACCGCCCTTACCGAGAAACTAACTGCCCCACCCCCGACAAAATTGCATTAATCCGTCGCTGTCACGAAGGTTCACATATTGTACTTGAGCGAAATAAAACTGGTAACATTTCTTTCTCCAATAAAGTCAACTTCGTTGCTGTATATATGTTTTTTTCATCAGCCTTCCAAACCCAGGAGGGAACTGTGACACACCCTGTATACATATTATATATATAAATACATATTAGTCCATAAAAAAAATCATAATTTACTGTAACATTTTGCTGTTTTCTTCATTTTGTCCAAGAAGCTTTTTTAAAGAATTATCCCCTCCAATACAAAATTTTTGCAATTTTGGGAAGGCGCTAATTTTATAATAAAAGCTTATTTGAACTAGACAAAATTCTGAAACTGCAAATTCTGCATACGGCACAGTTTCCCTTCGTCACATGGACGTGACGGCAGAGATCCCCTTTCTCTGCTTATCGTTGTTTCCCTGTTGGGTCCCTGATGACAATATTCGGGGGTGGGAGGTGGGGGGCCACGTCTCCGGGACCATGGATAGATACAACGATCAGTCAGAGCAGATTTCCAGAGGCAATTTCATTTCGCTAAAGGATGCCTGCTCTTCATCTTCTCTGATCCCTCCCCCCCCCCTCAACGAAGAAAATCTCGCAGTCGGGAGGGGGGGGGGGCGTCAGTGTAGTAGTCAAGGTCCTGAGAAAAGAAATGGAGGCAGCTGTCGCCGTCTCGAAACTTGTTCCGGCCCGAGACCCAGCAGAGGCACGTGTTCGCCCCTCGGATGGAGAGGGAGGGCGGAGACGAAAGAAACTGTGAGAGAAATGCGGTCAAGGACAAGACGTCTGGAAGGTCATGGCAGATGCACAGAAAATGAAAGTCCCTCTCTCTACGAAGATTTTTGTACTCTCTCTCACTTGTGGTCCCTGTATGCGATATCCGCGCAGATCACATACATGTAATGGAAAAAAAAAGGGGGTAATGCGGGGGGGCTCCGCGGTTGATACCGCCGATTTTTCAGGAAGTAAAAGTGAGTTCAGGAAGTGAAAGTGCTCACCATGGGGGGCTTCGCTTGGGTTTTTCACATACCTTTCCGACCAGCTTCCGCAAGTAACGGATGGGTTATGGGATGCGAAAGGATTTCGCCTTCCAGTCCCGACAAACTGCGGTTTAGTGTCTGGGAAATTATTTGCCTGTCTGCGAGTCGGCATCGGCTACTGAAGTTGTAAATTGGTGTGGACGCTGTTTGAAAAGATTATTTTCGGTTTGACGTCATTTTAAATGTGGGTTTGCACAAGCAATTAGAGGCAACTAATGATCATATAACAATAGTCCCAGCCCTTTTGTTGAGATTTTCCTCTCTGCCAGCAGCAAAATGGGCTACATCATATTATTGTCTGAGATCAAAGGAATTCCTACGTGCAAAGTAGGAACGTAGGAACATCTCTCTTCTGCCTTGCACTCCGCCACGAAAGTAGACAGCAGTACGAGCAAATATTGAACAGTGCGCTGCTGCCTCTCCTCGCTAGTGTATACTCACTTTCAGGCGAGTATACACTATAGGTCGATTAACGGAAGAGGCAGCTAATGACCCTACTGCAATAGTCACAGTCCCATGATTGAGTTCCTCTACTACTTTGCCTAATACCCCATTTACAATCAGCAACTCGCGCTGTCTTTCTCACTGACCAGGAAATGCTCCCCATGGGGGGGGGGGTATTTTACTTCTCCTAAAGGCAATGAGGAGTCACATTCAGCTTTACTTCTCTTCTCTCACACATCTACTCACGGACATTCATTTGTCTTGTCGAAAATCCCTCCGAGGGGGATATCAGTCAGTGAGTGGGGATGGTCAAGACTCCCTTTTCCAGCTCACTGTTGCGGAACTGGGCTGAGTATAAAGGCCCCTTCAGTGATCCAGAGACATATCGCGGCTACAATGTATTTGAACGGGGAAATTTGACATGGTTAGGAAGCTGCGACTGGCGGCGACACTTGGGATGTCCTCTACCGAACAATAGATGGGGGATGTGCGAAATCACAATATTATTCAAGGTCCCCAATTATCTTTTGTTGGTTTAATACCGGTGTATCACCACCTTTTTAAAGGAAATGGTTACACTATTGAAGAATTGGTTCCGCTAATTGGCACCCTACTGCTAGCGACCTGCGACATGTCTCTAGATCACTGAAAGGGCCTTAAACGAGCCATAAAGGCCTTTGCCGATATCCAGAGACCGTCGCGGCTACAATGTATTTGAACGGGGAAATTTGAGGGGGTTTGGAAGCGGCGACACAGGGGGTGTCCACTACCGGACAATAGATGGGGTGGAAACCACAAGCGTAAAACGTCCCCGGTCCCCAATTACCTATTGTCCGGAGTATCTCCCTATTTCTTCGCAGTGTGAAAAATTTATTGCTTACAAGTGATAATTGGCCAAGCGACCCGCGACGGTCTCTGGATATCGGCAAAGGCCTTAAGGCACATGGATCAGGCAATGCTCGTATTCCGCTTGCAGCGCGTGTGTTGCTCGCCAATGTATACCCATCTTTCAGTTCATAGAAAGCTAATTAATGTGGGATAATAGTTAATGAGTATCACTTAGACCGCTAAGAACCATATCGCATTTCCTACGTCTATTTAGTCGGAAAATGGTACGCCGCTTTTTTCGAGCATCCTCTCCAATATTGCTTCACATATCATCTTTCTCTTTTATTTCTCCTATCTTTTACCGTTTAGCTCAATCAGAGAACTTTGGAAGACACTATGGTCGTGTCTTGGCCTTCTTACAACAAGTACGACACCTGAATTTAGCAATTTAATGAAATAAAGTTAAAAAAAAAAAACAGTGAGTACCCCGAAGCTGGAATATTTTCTGAAAAGCGGAGATAGCTGGACAAATTTTTAAACTGTCTTACACTAAATTGAGTGAAGTGCATGTTCTGTCCAGGCGTAGCCAGGAGGTGGCTGATGGAGCTGCAGCCACCCCCGAAATGAGTAAACGTAGGCTATGGAGAAAATTACGTATTTGTGGATAAATTTGAAAGTTTCCCTTGGTATCCCCATGGTACATTTGAAAGTTCTCCTTGAGAAATTTGAGGTTCAGCTACTGATCTAGGCCAAATTAAAAAATCTTTTCTAATGTATTTTGCCATCTGCAAAGATTTTAAACTCATTTTATAACTTTTTTTTTAATTTTCATCTTTTCTTTCTTTAATTCATTTTTTATACGAACACTTTTAGGGAAAATAAAGAGGGCATTCTCCCCCTCCTCCTCCGAGAAAAAGATATATCGATTTTTATAAGTTACATTTGCATTCTAGATTTTGAGTTCTCAGCCACCACCAACCCGAAAAAAAATTCCTGGCTACGCTACTGGTTCGGTCAGTGACCATGACATTCTGAGTCTTCATTGTTCATAGGGCTGAAAATTCAACAGTTGCAGTGCAACAGGATGACACTCATACCATACATTAGTTCTACTTCTGCGATTGAGTTCATCCATCCAATGCAAATGCTGCTCTATCTCTATCACCAGGAGCCGTGCTTAAGAGTTTTTGTTTTGGGGCCTGGTGCAGTTGTACTTGTTTAATGCGGGCTCTCTTTCTCTCTGTAATATATATATATTTAATCTAAGTTCAATCTTTTCTCAAACCTTCATAACCTTTATAGACTTGGACGCATATATATATATATATATATATATATACATATATATTTATATGGACACCAAAAATTCTACAAACTAAATAATTCGTGTATAATTCGTATAATTTCTAATTCGTGTATATATAGTATGCTGCGGTTGGTTTGTGTAGGCTGTGTCACTCGCTGAACTATCGTTCTCCATGATATTCATAAACAGAAATTTGTTTCCTTTCAAACGAAATACATTACTTGGTAATATTTTCCTCCCAAAATTCGTTTATCGCATACTTAACGTCATTTTTAGAAAATTAAACTTTAAAAATAAATAAAAAATATGAGCACATTTTAAAATTGAATACTTTCTGGTTATACTAAATTTCCCAAATCTCTACGGACAAAAAACAATGAGTAAAGGTTCAAGTTTGAGGCGAACCATCGGTAAAATTTTGGAAACTCTAAATTTTAGGTTTAAACAGTAATTTTTTGCCACTCCTGATTCTATGCCCACACATAAGGCTTGGTACAATTGCACCTCTTTTTTCCCTTTTCGACAAGAAGCAAATAATCTTTTATTATAAATAAAGCTTTGAATAATTTTCCAAAATTTTTTTAATTTTTTCAGAGAATTTCTTTCCCTACTTTTTTTTATAAAAAGAAAATTATGTCCTCCAGAATTTCCCCTACACAGTGAGTGATGAATTCAGTGCTATAAATGAATCACTGAAATTATAACCATCCCCCTCCCCTATTCCAGGCTCTAAACAAAAGGCATGGAATAAAAGAGAAGCCATTTCCATTCGAAATGCATCACTGAATCAGGACTTGAAATCCCGGACGCGGTGATGTGACCTGACCTTGTGTGGAAGGGACGGCTAGTCCCCAGTTCCCTCACGAAAAATGATTGCGCAAACCGGTATGTCTTGGGGGAAAAAGAAAATAAAAAAGACCAGCCCCATCCAAAACATAGCCTAGGATAATGAAAATGCAGGAATAAATAAGCATTTGTTGCAAGAGAAATGCAGCGTCCATCTTGAGGGGAGATTATTTTCAATCTCGGTTTAGAGGACAGTAAGAACAAGAAAGACACAACGATATCAAACGCATCAATTATAAAGCACTTTCCAACACAAAAATATTTTAAAGATGCATTTGGCATGCATTGAACTTAAATCAGGCGAGATTTTAATTTTGCGGTTAACCTTTTGAGGTGCAACCCTTTTTTTCAGCATTGGGCAATCTATCCAGCTGTTCTCGCATTCTTCCATTTTTCAGCAGGTGTCAGTGGTGTTAAAAATAATCGTGACAATATTTTGACGGGAAATGACGTGCTAAAAAGTAAAGGATTCTCGTGGAGCTATGTCACCCGCAACTATTTTTATAGAAATCAAATCTATTCTTCGTGACTGGCAAAAGTCGAAACTTCAGAGGTTGGTGTTCCCAGAGCAGGAACACTGCGCGTTAAAGGGTTAACCGTTAGATGGACAGCCACGGGGTAGGTCAAAACCCACAATTTTTACATTCGGCGAGATTTTTGAGGCAATCTTTGAAAAAGCTGTATATCACTATCAATTTAATGTTGCGAGACCCTGTACAAAAACCTTAAAATTTTTTTCCTTCTTTTAACTGAAAAGTAAACAGTTACAGACGTTATATACTTATTGCATTCTACTTGAAAAGGTCAAGTGTCTCTACACTGATACAGTACTGTATTAAAATTATTTTGAATGCTCCTGTAGAATTATAAACGCTACAGACATTATTTTGCGATCATTACTTTGTAATCCTTAATAACATATATGAATTTTGTTTTATTTGAAATAGACGAATGCGTCTAAAATATGCTTTAAAGAATGATTAACCACAGAGCTTAATGTATTGGAATTCTTTGAATGCTCCCGTAGAACTATTAAATAATGGACGCCATTTTTTTATGAGCATCTTTGTCGTTTCAAATACTCGAATATCTCTAAATTACCCTTTAAAGAATGGTTGCACATCGAGTGTGAAATATTGGAATTTTTTTGTGTACTGTAAAAAAAAAATCTATTACTGCTACATATACTATTTTCAATGGGGTACTTGGTACAGTAAATAGGAATGGAATAACTTTATAAATTTCGTAGTAATCGATGCCTATGTATGGAAGTTTGATCACGGACGGACGGGAAACAAACCGAAATCAAAAAACTTTTCAACCTTGTTGGAAAATGTTAAAAAGTCCTATTTTTCTTTTAAAGTTCCTACAGTTTACTTACTGTTAAATTAGACCTATACTGTAACACATCAAAAAATCCGTTTCATACATACCATTCGAATTGTTAACTTTCTATTCACACTTTAATCTCGCAAATCTTCCACAAATTCTAAAATTTCTATTTATCTTTTGTCTTCAACGGCACTGTGTTCCGCCATGTTCATGAACAGACTGGAGCCTTACAACACAGGCGTTAAAATGTAGTGGGCCAAATCCAGCCGGTTGCATTTATCTGTTAAAAACGAGTTGTAATCAACCGATTTGGTGAATACAATTTTTTGTTAAATCTTCCAGTTATATGTTAATCATACTGTAATCAACCGGTAGAATGTTTGGTGAATGCCACCGTTGGAGTTTTGCTCTTTGATAAACCCATAAATTATGAATAAACTGGGATATTCCCAGCAAATCGGAATAGGTGAATCTGCAGAATTCTGTCGCTAGTGCGACTAGATGAATAAACGCACTCGCAAAGATGGCAAAATACACTGTGAAAGGAATTCCTGCAGTCGTGGTGTTTGAAGAATCGTACTGGATGACGATTACCTGGGAATAATTCACCTAGCGTAATTGAAAACATAGATCGAGTATGTTGTTAAGGATTTTTGAACAGTACACTCTAAATTGAGAAAAAATGTCTCAGTGTAAATATAGTGGAACTTTCGAAGCTCGACACTTTTCTGGGGAACGAAACGAAACCACAATATTGAAAGTTAGACACCTCATTCAGGGAACTGCAAGTGTCCAACTTATAGAAATATATTTTGATATTATGTCCACGTTTTGATCCCTAGATAAGTGTCCAAGATATGGCGGTGCCCAACTTGGGAAGTTTTACTGTATTAAGAAGTTGCATCCTTTTCGGTAAGCTAATTAAATCGCTATTTACAATTTATAGCATGATTTGATGAACACAGTAATTTCCTATCTTTACTTTTCGAACGCCCCCCCCCCCATGGCCGAGTGTATAAGACACTCAAAATTTTACGCTGAATTGGGAAGGCCCCGCTTTCGGGCCTATCGCGCGGTTGATCTAATGGTCTAGAGATTTGGATGTTTTCCTCCGAATGTAATGTGAATACGCGTTAGAACTCCTTGAATAGTTCTCCGACCCTAGGGTTAGTACGATAGCTTCTTAAACAGTTCGTTCGATTGAGCTCAAACTTGGTATATACATTCCAGACCACCCTCGTACGACCAGTATTGATTTTGATGTGTATAGGACTTAATTTTTTTATAGGACTACAAAAGAGAGTTCTTGCCCTATGGACGGAAATTCTTGGAAGTGCGTTAGCATCTAAACAGTACATTCGATTGTATGTTTGTGGATTAAGGCCGATTGACTGAACTAGGCTCCTAGGCCTATAGGGGAGGGAAATGCTCTCCGTGGGGAACTTTTTAAGGGATCCTAGCCGTATTTAAGCGAGGTTTCGGAGAAAACCACGGAAAACTCCGAACGGCTAGGTCGACAAGAGTTCGAACATGGCACCTCCCCAGACAGCACAGCAAACTTGCAGCAAGCTTGATTTATCAAGTCAATAAACTTGAAAATTTCAAGCGTGTAAGCTTAATGCAAGCTTGAATTAAGTGTTCAAGTTTACACTTGCCCAGCTTGCATTAAGCTTGACATTTCAAGCTTAAAAAATTTCCTAAATACACGGGGCGCTCGTCGGCGAACTCGCCCCCATATTTTATTTTCCCCTCTATGCTGAAATTTTAAGTTATTTTAATCTGTTTCCATCAAGCGTCCGCGGCTGGGATCGAACTCGGGAACTATGGGCTGGGAAGCCAGCGTGCTAACCATTCCACTAATCTGCCTCGCGCTGCTATGACAAAAGTTTGAAGTGACTGTTACGGTTGTCACGCCGTTTTCTGGCGAGATCGATGCCGATAAGTTTCTTTTATTTTTCCATGGGATGAATCAAAATTAAAATAATTTTATGTGTGATTTATAGACTCTACTAATAGGGAAATAAGCATAATATAAACTTAAAAGCAGGACACGTTTTAAAACTTTCAATATCGCAACACTCGTGTTGGGCAATACTGGCCAAAATCGAGACAAACGACTGATTTTGAAATCAATTTCGTAGTATAATTGTATTTCATTTTGAAGAATTTCCATATTTGGAAATATGTAATCTTTTTTTTTTTTTTTTTTAATTCTATGGTCAAGTACATTTATGACTGATGATAAATTATTTGTTAGGTGGATGTGGTTTTCCAAATCAAGCAGTAATCAAGTTGTATTCAAGCTTGACATTTCAAATGACTTCTACAAGCTTGCTGCGATCTTAAAATGAATTGAACTGTCAAGCTTGTATTAGTGCGTCAAATTCAAAGAAATGTCAAGCTTGATTTAAGCTTATGTGCTGTCTAGGTCCCACCTTTCAATTTCGAGAGCAGAACGTCTCGGCCACTGGTGGGGCGCGAACATTCCATTGCGCACAAATTAGGTATGTATAGATTAGGTGATGATCACACGACCTGAACAGATTTTGGTGCGTGTGGAACAGATAGTTTACTACGGGGTTGCAAAAAAAAATTATTTCACATCACGATTTATAGACGCAAATCACTTAAAGTGTTCAGGGATGAGATTGGCAAAAGAGCAAAAAAGCTGAAATCATACGAGAGCAAAAATTTGTACACGTGATATTTATATCTAATTAATGTGAAAGAAGTTTTAAGAGAAGAAAAACATAGGAACGTGTTAGGAGATAAATATAACACACAGTTAACTAATAACTACAATCAGGAATTCACAGAAAAAACAGAACTTTCAGAGAAAAATGTGATTTCCTCTTTATTCACAAAAAGCTGAAATCAGCTAAAAAGCTGAAGAATCTCATCCCTGAGTGTTATAGCGTCTAAATGGTGCATTCGAATAAGTTCAACTTGGGTATTATATTATAATTATAGATCAACGTTATATAACCAGTATAGATTTGGTGTGTGTAGGTGTTTTTGCACAGGGCTAGGGGAAAAAAAATAATTCTTATACATTATGGTGTACAAACGGAAATTCTTGAAAGTGAGCAAACTTCTAAATAGTACATTCGATTGAGAATTTCCCTTCTGCGAAACATGATAAGGATTCCATAGTAATTAAAATATTTACAATTAATTTTGCTTCATAAATTGTATATTTTCGTTAATCTTCGTTTCCCGATGCAGGAAGGGATGCAATTTACAAGAAAGTCTCAGAAAGCAGTGGCGGCCCGTGGTCAAAACTGTTAGTGCAGCCGGAAGCATATGAGCCCCCCCCCCCTTTCCTCCGGACAGGATTGGAAAATCTTTGTTACTGAAATCGAAAGCTGGCGGATTAAGCCCTCACCGAGGAAAAAAAAAAAAAAAGAAATTACATAAAAAATGTAAGAGATATTATTTTACTTCCATAAAATGGACATAAATTTCAACCAGCCGCTCTTATCCTCAAAATTGCATTAATCCGTATCTGATTCGAAGTTTCCTTAGAATTTTCTTTTGTAACGATAACTTGAGAAGGAAAGAAAAAAAAAAAAAAGAAAACTTACTTATTTTTTATAACTCAAATCAATCCTCCTTTCTTTTAAACATGCGAATCAGTCAGTGATGTCCCCATAAAAAGGCGTTGTTTTAATTCAGATATCAATAATTTTAAAAGCTATTTAAAATTTCCCAAGTTTAAATAATTTTCTCGTTCGCCATGTCTTCTAAATGCCAGTTCTTGCTTACTTAAAAACAATACTGCTTTAATGGGTAATTGTCCATTCATAAGCGTCTATTCAGGCTTACCTTCTTGATAAATTTAGCAATATAAAGTCAAGAGTTTTCCAAACATATATTTTTCTTGCCCCCTCCCTCACTTCTCGTCCGAGCCAATCAGTTAGTAGAGTTCTCAAGTTCAGCCGCCGTTAGAGAATCTTTCATGGGCTGTATCAGCTGCATACTTTCTATGCCGGAGAGGCTGCTTACGTAGTCGTTGTCATGGCAACGGTGCTGCCAATTTCCTTTTCAGTGCTCTGGGCTGAACCAAAGATTTTCCCAATTGAATTGCGGGAAGATTAAAGTGCTTTTTTCTGAATGAGAGATCCGGCCACAATACGTTTTTTTTTTTTGTTGTTTGGTTTTTTTTCGGAGATTTTTTGCTGATAATTTCAAGTGCAGCCCGGCTGTACTTGCTGTATCCCACGAGCCGCCACTGTCAGAAAGAAGTTTTCGTTATGCATCATGTTTGGAAAAAAATAATAAGCAGCTAGAGAGAGAAAAAACAAGTTATCAAAATGCTGGTGTATTAAAAAACCAGAATAGGCTATCATAAAAAGAGACAGGCATCGAAAGCAGGCAACGCTGCTCCCCAAAAGATTCATCTTAAAAAAATAAGTGGGGGGTGGGGAAGTAAAAAAAATAATCATGCTTGACTAGACTAAGGGATAGTTGTTTTTGTTTATATTATTCACCCCAGGGGAGATAAAGAAAAAAAAATCTAGGTCACTAGCGTTGGGCACACATAACCCCCCCTCCAAACTTACATGTAGCTTCGTGACTGCTCAAGAAAGTGAAATTCTTTGGGCTGTGGGGTAGTGGGTAATTCGAGAAAAGTTGCATCACAAGAGCATGGCCTGTATAAAGAGACGATGCGCCATTTTCCTTCGCTGCCTTCCAGAAGGTCACGCCCTTCAGGTAGAAAAAAAACAGCAAGTTCTTGTGTTCAAAATTAACGCTATTATTTCTAAGACTTAAAATTCATATCCCAACGGAACAGATCTGAAGTTGTAAGTGAATCATAGGCGTTAAAGTACTTTTTTTTAAAAACAGATTTTGTGAAAATTGCATATGTTTTTTCGACCATTGCTGAAAAATGGCTCAATGTAATAGAATGAAATTCGGAATTATGTTAGATGGCAAGGTCATTTAAACTATAGATGCCAACATTTTAAAAATATTTCATAGATTTTAAGAAAATCGTATAAATGTTTGTTCTCACATCTGCCAAAAACGGTTTAACAAAATAGAATGAAATTTGGCTACATGATAGGTAACGACTGAATAAAGTGTCGCATTCATTCTTTTAAAAATTGGATAAATTAAAAATTTTTGGGGGGGGGTTTTTGGGGGGGAGGGATAATACTTGGCTATTCTATCTAAACCTTGGGGGTCTTTGAAAGGAAAGCTATGGAAAAAATTTTGGAGCTGTGTAATGGAGAATAATACATTAAGTAAAAGATATAATTTTGCATTATACAGTGGAACCTCTACAGTTGACAACTCCATACGTTGGACTCCTCCCTAAAATTGCATATTTTCTGGGCAACGGAGGGTACATAACATAGAAATATACCTCTATAAGTTGGACACTTTTAGAGGGAACAGCAGGTGTCCAACTTACAGAGGTTTCACTGCACATTTACAGTAGTAAAAACATAGTTGAATCTATAAACTGAATAGAATGAGATTTGCAGAACATCTACTAAGAATGAATGCAAAGCGAACTGCACTGAAGATCTTCGATGAAACTTCGTTTTGCAGAAGAGGTGGACCTAAAAAAACAGAAACTGATTGCCTAGATGAGGATTTTTCCATGTTCAAGGCAAAAAAATTGGAAATCCATTTCTGGTAGGAGAGCGGCTTAGGAGGGACTTCTGAAATTGGCCAGGGCGTATAAAGGGTTGGTTGTAAATTCGTTATCGGCAATGTTGATGATGATTCAATCTAAAAAAAAATGGCTTCGATTTTATTTTTTTTTTTAATTTTGATCGACTTTATTGATTTTGTGGAAACTATGCTTAGTTTTCTTGAGGCATGCTTTTATATAGTTAATGAAACAATAGTAGTAAATGAAACAAAATTTAATTACAGTCGAAGAGGCTGACCAGGTTGAAATACTGATGTTAAAATTCTTAAGAATTATAAAATTTTTAGATTGAGAATTTTTAAATTACATGCTTTCAATTTTATACAAATTTGAATTCATTTTGAGGTATGACGTAAACTATGAAATTTCAGCTCATCAAGTAAAATCATATAAATATAATCAAATTAAACCTTGCACTGTTAAGACTCCTTGCTATTCAAAAGCACTTTTCAGATTGATCCTATTCTAGTTGATTCAATACATAAATAACAAGCATCTTTTTCGGTAATGTTTTTATTACCTCTTGACGTTGAAACCTCATTCCACAAAAAGAAAACGTTAATTTTGAAAATAAAGTATTTTCTCTATTAACAATTTTACTCAGCAAAATGTTACTCTAACAATTACATTTTTAAACAATAAACAGAAGTTATAACTTTGCTTTCTATAATTCTAACTTCATACTTTGTACTCCTTCAATACAAACAAAAATTCACGCTTTTTGAAAATTTGCATTACAGACAAACCCGACAACGATGAATACTTCAGGTAGTGTATGTATATATATATATATATATATATATATTATAAATAACTTCTTGTACAAATCCAAAACTGAACCCGTGTAAATGATTGGTTGTGTTGGGCAAGACTAAGTTACACGAAGTCCAATTGTTAAAGGGGGGAGCCGGTGCCTTGGGCAAAGATCTTCTTTAAAGATTATAATGAGCATTCACGTTACATTTGGCAAAAAACCTCTCCAGGTTGTTAGATTAATAGCCACGCGGTAGGCCAAAACCCTGGACCTTCACACACCAAGTATCTAACTATTTTCAGTGTCTTATCGACTCGGTCATTGGTCGTCGAAACACGTGTAAATGAACTGATTGAATAGAAAACAGCAAATCAAATTTGAAAATTACTAGACCATTACAGAACATCGCCCTTAAATCAGTTAATAAAAACACAAAACTAAAAACACTAGAATATGCAAAAATTTTTTTTATTAATATTATTAATGCTTTCTACAGCACAAATAGTATTACACATAAAAATGAGGTAGAAAAGCTAACAGTCCGTACTGCCCATATTTTAAAAGCAATTTTACATTGTAAAAATATAATAGACACATACAATATTATAATTATAAAAAGATACAAAAGCACACAAAAGCATAAGCACATAAGAGTATATTCCCAAAGACATAAGTTTTAAAAAGTTTTTTTTTTTTTTTTAAATTCACGCGGGTTTAACTATAATTGGTACTTTTCACCAATTTAAAGTATTTTTTATTCGTTTTTGGTAATATATATATATAGACAATTTAAAATAACTCAAAACTTAAACTCATAACCGGGAAATGTGCGCTTTTACTTTGATTACGCTAATTCCTCAAATGTAACAACAACAAAAATATTTTTAAAATAAATCATTTTGTCTCACATCACTTTACGAAAGAACACAACACTGTAGCAAGTGTCCATAATTTAAAAAAGGGGGAGGTTACCTAAACTTTGACAACATAGGGCATAAAAATTTTAAAAATACACCGAAAATACAAGTATGCTTAAAATTCCCATGTAAGGATGATATTCTTGATCTTTAAAAGGCAAGATCCGTGGAAATGGATACGAATATATTTTTTTTCCCTTGCTTTTGTAATTACGGATACTGAGTTAATGTGTCTAGATCCTGTAGCAACGAATAATGAGCTTAGTACATAACTTTCAAGCTATTTATTTATTTTTTATATCCTATAATTTTGTCCACATAGTATCAAAAGAAGAGGTATTAATAAAAGTTCATGTTTTGAGGAATGGATCTCAGGTAAGCAGTGTGTGAAGATAAATAACTAAATTAAAGACTCGAAACTGTGTTAAGACCTTTTTTTTTTTTTTAATTTAAGAATAATTTTTTTTCCTATCCGCAAATTTTAAGTTTTTAATTTATGGCATTATCATTAAGTACCACCAGTAAATTTTATCATACTTCAAAACAAAAATGTATTAATAAAAGATTTCTTTCTTTTTGCCCCGCTAATGTTTAGATAAACATTTTTCGTTCATATCGCAATACGATATTCGTGTCCCGTACTTCGTCGAAATACATTTACATAAATATACACAAATACCTTGATTTAAATAAATTAGATTTTCATTCTGAACAAAATTAGCAAGTTTTTTTTTTTCCTTTAATGTTAAAAAGATTTTTTATTTTTTACTGAAAAACACAACTAAAATTGTTCATGTATGCAAATGAAACGTAATGTGTTCCAATGTAAAATATGTTCCAAACTAACACCTTTCCTTTTCAATTTAAAAATACAGCATTTTCCCAAATTATGGATTGCCACCCACTAGTGGATCGCGAGTAAGTTCTTGGTGGGTTGCGACAAGTCCTTGAAAGTATTTCTGGATGTACCCTTCCACAATTTACTAGTGAAGTACATAAGCATAGCCACTAATTATTTTTAACTTTCGGGAATTTTTAATGTGATTAAATGAAAGGTTTTAATACTTGAAAAGTTGCTTAGAAGATATTCTACTGAAAATAAAAATTGATTAAACACCCAGGGCTTGATTATCACACAGGTTAGTTATGCTGCAGCCTAGAACCCAGACATAATAAAATAGTTCAGGTTATTATCTTGAAGAAAAAAATAGCATTAAAAAATAAGAAGAAATAAAGTAAAGCACTTTTGCAACACTACCGCCGTTCAAAGTGTTTGATCACATTGTATTCAGGGTTAAAATAAACGTGCTATTATTGTCCCAAGCATTCCAAAATTCAGCATTCATCAACGTGACACCATATGGAGCAAAACTTCTATATAAAGAAAATTTGAAAACTTTAAAATGTTTGGGCACGGGAGAGACTGAATCTCAACACTCCTTTTTCATATGCATGCTAGTGCTAATAAGCAATTGTAACCTGAGTTTGTGAGTGTGTCAATAAGGTATGATAGCACAAAAGACCCTCAATTAAAAAAAAAAAAAGTGGTAATCCTACAGCCTCCGAATGTCTTTTTATTTTCTGGCCCTGTAAACAAAAGAACACCTATGTTTGAAAAAAAGAAATATTACAACTACTTCAAAGTGTTTAAAAGAACCCCCGCCCCCCTTCATCAGAAGTTAAAAGCAGTAATCAAAGTAAAAGCACAAATAAAACACAAAAAAAAGGGATGTTTACCATCCTAAACATTTTCTACCACCGGTGATAAACAAGCTGTAATTGCTTGCATAAGCAACGAGATTTCATTGCTGAAATTTCTACACACTCCAGAAATTTAATAGACTCTTCCGAGTCGCATTCGATACTCTTTAATGAATAAAAAATTCAAACAGGAACAAATTCAAAATTAAAAAATAATAATAAACTACATTTTAATTTTTTTTAAACAGTATGCTTCAAACAAATTATAAAACAAATTTATGAGGTAGAAAAAGAAAAAGCAGTCAATTTACAATTGCTTTTTTGACAGTAAAATTTTAAACACGATCCCCATCCCAACCCCGTTACCTGCTTCAAATGAAGATTGAAAAATATATGTTCTATGCAAACGTTTTAGACTAGCTAGACAGTTTTATAAAAAAGTAATACCGGGTTAATATATTCAAGAAACATTTAAAAATTATGAGAAGGGTCATTCTCCCTTTTGTAAAAATTTTCTAGAAAAATTAGTAACATAGCAATAACCTACATAAAACATATTAAGATACAGCACAATGCGATAAATCCTTTTCCCAATATAATAGTTAAAAAATATACATATAAAAATTAACAATATTTCAGAAATGCACAAATACTGAATAAAGGTACTCTTAACACAATGGAAAAACACATGTAATTTTTTCCAGCTGTCATGGTTAGTTACGGAATAAAGGTATGACAAATAAGATAACCATAAAATAGGTGGGTTGGTTTAAAAATAAAGAAAAAAAATGTACTCCACAGTTTAAAAAAAAAAAAATTCTAAAGATCAATAACAATTAGCTGTTTAAATAATAATACGAAGTGCCCATCACAAAAGCAATACTAAAAAATTGAATACTGCTTAAAAAAGTAATACACCAATCACAACAATGATAAACTGAAAATGTGATATTTATCACACAAGCATTGAACACAGATGGTGGTTTTCTTTGGAAATACCAAATCATTCGAGATATAACAATGGAAATGGACTGAAAAACGGAGAGACAATTACTACTCAAAAGCTATTGGCACTTCTTAAGGAACGTTAAATCTACTCAAAATACCTTACAACTTTTTTTTTATTAAAAAAAAGGGCCGTTCCAAATAATATCCTTCCTTCAGATCTATCCTGACTGAGTCTAAATTGTTTCAAAGTACTATTTATTGTGATTATTACTAAAACAAAGAAAATGTTATTTTATTTATAGTAATAAATACGTAGTATATAAAAAAGAAGAAAAACCTTTTACTTAGAATTAAAGCTAAACAAAAATTGAACAGTATTATAGAAGTAACTAAGAATTCACTTAAACAATATTTCGACTAGGGAATACAATCCCGATCCTGCGGGATCCCGCACAAATTGGGCGGGATTGGAACTCCCGCGGGATTGGAACTGAAAAGTAAATTATTTTTGTTACAATTTCACGCCACTTCCCCGATCATCAATTGGCCAAACATTTTTGGCCAATTGATTTTGGGTGCTCATATCTATTGACAGGTAGAGACCTTAGTTCCTCCCCTCCCCCCAGCTCACATATTGTTATGATTTGCACACTGCTATAACGCAGAAGCACTTCAACACTAAATATTGTATCTTTCTGGGACTTCTCTATGAAAATTAGATGAAGACTAAGAAGACGAGTGCCTCCTTACTTTGTCTTTTTTACATTCTTCTTTTTTAGCAACTAAGAAATAACAGTATATTATTATGAATATCATGACTATAATTATCATATTTGTGTAAGGTATTGCATTAATTATCAAATAAGATAAAGTTTTAATCTTGATACTGCTTACAAACTTACATTTTCCTACTTTTCTCTATTAAAATAAATTTTATTTGTGAAATGTCAATCCCGCGGGATCAACAAATCTCAATCTCGAGATCCCGTGAAGCGAAAAACAATGCGGGATTGCATTCCCTAATTTCGACCGCGGCTTACAGCATACTCTGAACTCTTTTGATACTTTATTATTCTATCCTGCTGATTTGAATAATAAATAATAAAAATAATTAGTGAGCTCCTCCCCGCCCCCTTTTCGCATGATGAAAAATGATTGTTTGCCCAAAATGTCAAGTAAATTAAACATACAAATAAATTAAACGGTTAAAATAAATACAAAGGTCTAACGTGTGCTGGTACCACAACTTCCTAAATTTGACAAGGATTAGTTTTTTATTTTTTAGAACATTAAACATTCTGATGCTTTTTGAAATAGTACCTCGAAAAATAATAATAAACTTATAGCTTCAAAAATTAATGCGTTTCAGATTCATAATACGTAATTAGTATAATAGAATTCTGTGAAAACATCGCCAGGATTATTAATACGATTGGATTCTATAACTGTAGCGAGTACAACATGAATTATTCATAAACATAACGAATGTTATCTAGATTTCAGACAGGTGAAAAATGAAGGAAGGTTTCTGCATTATGAGGTGAAATTACTATTCACCTTACCACACGAGGTCCATCTGGTGCCCACGGCAGAGCTGGGCACGAATAATACAAGCAAGGAACTAATTAACTTATGTTAAGTTTGTTGCCACTACATCTAATAAACACACAAATAAGTGATGCTTACGCTGTTCTTTCCGGCTGATTATCGAAAACATTGAACGGACACAAAATGACAAGTATGCCATACAGAGGGTAAAATGAGTGGACAAACTTGACTACATACGGAATTCTAAAAAAGGATCCAGAAATAAGAAATAATACATCTGAATAAATCTGGAATGTCTTGATTTCATGCAGCTATGATAAATGAAAGTTGTTAGATTATTAAAAGTTTAAAAGAGAAAAGAGAAAAAAGAAATAAAGAGGGTGATAATGAGCAAATGGAACACAACTGGTGAAAATTAAAATAGGAACATAGACAGTCAAAGAACAACCCGTTTGAAATCAATTGTAAAATGGTCCCATAGCAGCAACATAAACAGGAATGAATGTTAAAGTCATATACAACAGCAGACAATATAAATTCGTGATAAGTAAAAGAAGCATGTACAAGAATGGGTATTTCACAGGTGTACCACAACACTGCATCTCAGAACATTTGACCCTCTTGAGCAGATGGAAACTTGCAATGGTATCATGAAAACATAAGAAATGCTTGGATTGGAAAAATAACAATTATTTGTCCTGAATAAATTTAGCAACTGTTATGTATTAGTAGGTTTCTCTCTCTTGTAAGGGAAACTGCTTGAAGCTGATTTTGGCAGAAAATAATGGAAAATATCCCTAGATGTTTAGTAATGATACAAATAAAAAACACTAAACTATCGGGTGTCAAGCTCCATATAAAGCAAGTTATTTTTCCAATCTGCAAACATTTGAACCATTTATTTAAGAAATCCCATAAGTCACTGTTTTTATAAAAATGAGTTAGCATCATAAACGTATAATTCGTGGATAGACAAATGTTTACATGAAAAACTACCCTTCAGTTTAGGCTGCTTTATACACCTTCACAGAACAGCCTAAGTTATTGTTTTACTGAGGAACTCTGCATTTAAAAACACTTCTTCACTTTTCCACAAACTGATATCAGCTGACTATGGGGTTTCTCAAATAAGTGGTTTATTTACTTTTAAACAATATTAGGCTAACATGTGAGGCACAACACATTTGAGCTTATTACATCTAACTGTTGTTTCTAATTTAAAGTTTTTTAAGCTTCATTAAAACGTAAAATGCTTAAAAGAACACATAAGAGAAACAATTTAAAAACTTTTCTTCTCTTTTTTCCCCAAAAGGCACCAGAATTCATAAAAGCCATTATAACTGACTTTTACTGTAAAATTTTACCTATGCACATATAAATATCTATATAAAGACTACCACTAGACACAATGGTAGATGTATATACATTTCAATAAACTTTTTTGTTTTATAACAATTTTTATGACAAAATGTAAATGTAAATTGCATTACAAGCTATCCCCCATATATAAAGTGCTAACATACATAAAACTAGATTTACAAAAATAAACATTTATGTGTAATATAAATTTTATATATATATATATATAAATATATATATATACCACAACAGGTATTAGAGAAACCGGTATAACATACATGATTTTTATATATTAAACATTCATACAAAAACCTAAGCAGACTGATTATATGCAAACAGCAATGTCACTTTTCACAGGTATAATTACTATTACTCAAATCAGTATCAAAGATATGTTTGTTACATATATTTTTAAATTTAGATACAAATAAAGAAAAACTGTAGAATAATTTTTTATAGAAACATTCTCATTTTAAAATTATTAAATCTAAGCAAAATGAAATCTCCAATGTAGAAACTCCTTTTTCACTCAGCTTTTTTTCAACTTAAAATGTACTTTTATCACGATAAAAAAAAAAAAAAAAAAAAAAAATCTTGGCAGATCAATTAATGGTACTTTTTTTAGCTTATACAGTATCAAAATAAATATTTTATGTAGCTTAACAAATAATAAATTACAAGAAACTTAACAAGCAGTGATTGAAACTAAGTCAAATTGCAAAATCTTTATCAACCCAAGGCATAAGAAAATCCATGCAATCAGAAAAGGAAAAAAAAAAAAAAAAAAAAAAAAAAACTTTCCATACATTTCCTCTAAATAAGATCTTTTTGATGTTTTAAAAGTCTCTTTATCTTGATAATAAGAATACTCAAAATATCTGGTATTTAAAAATTAAAACTACTAAAGAACTTGTAAATAATGCACATATATAAAAAGTAAAACAGTATTAGTATTTTGGGTGCCTTGTACTATTTTATTTTTATGTATGTACATTATTTTCTAAGTTCTTTATTGATTTTAACTTGGTTCAAAAGTATGTAACAATATCTAGTGTCTGACTTCAGTAATAAGATAACAAATCTCTCAAACCTTCATGCTTTACAAAGCACATTATTGCAACAATATTTAAATAATATTAGCTAATGCAATCAATAATCAGTCTGCACAAACAAAAATTCCCAGTGCATAGTATGTATATAACCATAGATATATATATGAAAATAAAAAATTGACTATACTAGCTGCTGCGCATTCACATTCGAAGCTAAACGTTTCAAGTCTTTCCTTATTCCTGCTTCAAAAAATGAATCTCAGCACATGTATCAATTTAAGCCTCAATTTCAGCCATTCTTAAATACACCAGCATGTTGATGCATTGAAAAATTTCAGCATTTTACAGTTAAGGATATTGAGCAAAAAGTAATATCCCAGTCTAAGTTTTTTTGACTGAGATTGCATTACTGAAATCATAAACATAACGTAAAAGTTAAAGCTGTGCTAACTTAGCCACTGATGCTTTGGAAAAAAGTTGTAAAAATTTATTGATTGCATTTAGACTATTTGATTCATAAACAAAATTCCAGAAATAAATATAGATTGCATGACACCAGCAGTACAGATACTACAAAATAACATAAGTTAAAATTCACCTAACTAGCACTGCTGTTCTATGAATGCTTTTCAGAAATTTCATTGTTAACATTTTAGCATACTAAATGCACAAGGGCGCATGTTTAGTGTCAATGTCCTTTGCATGGCCATTGTATGGTGTCACTGTACCAATGCATGGTGTCAAGCCATTAACTCTTAGAAGTAAATCAGCAACTTTGTAGATGAAATGACTAATGATCATTTACTCTTCAATGCAAAAAACTGCTGGCACATTCAGCAAGTGTCTGAGAAAAGGGCTCAACTTTTTTCTTCCACAAGCGAAAACTGTCTCTAAGGCATAAAAACAACGGAAGGTCACTTATCTAAACTCCTCACTCTGTAAGAAAGCAATCACTTGAAGACTACACAAACATGCCAACATTTCCTTTCTCAATAGATCAAGAGCTGAACTACAAAGAGCCTAACCAGCAGCCAGTTATACAAATATTAACAACAGCAGTAATTATATATATCTCTGAGTGGTTTTATTTAAAACACAAAATTAAGTAAATAAAATAATATATAAATATAGATATCTAGTTGAACACAAATGGTGATTGCATTTGTATAAGAGGTATATAATAAACTGTTTTAAACAGGGCAGTGTAAAAACATTCAAAGGAACTATCGAAATTGAAGACTAATTGAGGAACTTAAATAATTTGTTTGGCAAATGTTCCTCTATTTAGAACCCTGAAAAATGGTTTAATCAGATTGATACACCATCAATTGTTATATGAAAAATAAAACGTCATCTACCAAAGGTAGGAACACATTTAAGGTTATAATAAATTAACAGATAGTCACACAATACACAACAGTGATTCTTAAACATCTTTCTTTTGTAAGACCTATGTGTGATAGTGTTTAAAAAGATTTTAATAGCAGGTACTTAACATTGCAAATGGTGTATCAGACATTTACTGGAGTACAGAAGATGATGACATAAGAGGGTACCTTTTTCAATCAATTAAGGACTGAACTACCAAAAATCTAACTAGCAGCCAGTTATACAAGCATTAACAACAACAGTAATTATATATATATCTCAAATTTTATTTAAAACACAAACTTAAGTAAATAAAAAATACATAAACATAGAATGCTAGTTGAACACAAGAGGTGATTGCATTGTCAATTCCCTTAAGCAGTCCTTTAGGTACAAAAATTTAATTTTATAGCCTGTTTT
Source organism: Cheiracanthium punctorium (assembly GCA_038373885.1). Lineage (NCBI taxonomy): Eukaryota > Metazoa > Arthropoda > Arachnida > Araneae > Cheiracanthiidae > Cheiracanthium > Cheiracanthium punctorium. The sequence continues at coordinate 116,264 of JAWZYV010018863.1, read as the reverse complement.
CAATCACTGTGTAACAATACTTTTCTAAATATTTTAATCATTATTAGAAAACATGAAACAAATTACATTGAATTTACCCAGCAAGGAACATTTTAAAGCAAGATTTATTGGATTACACAATTTTTCTCAAGCATCAGAGTTCTTGTTAAATTAAGTTTACTATGTAATGTAAGTAAACAAAGAAAAGTTTAAGAAACACTGTTGTATTACATCGATAAATGCACACAAACATATTTCTTTGGAAGGAAAGTTGATTGTATATGTGCCAATTAGAGCACAATAAAAAATAAATAAAACAGTTGAACATAGTGAAAATAAGTTGACTGTCTATTCTAGCTACCTAGTAAACTAACTTATAATTAACAGATGATTGGTTAATAGTAATTATGTACAAATTTTTTAATTAAGCTAATTCTCATAAACTTGGTGCTGATAACAAAGGAAAGGATCAATATTTTTTATTTTAATCATCAAATGGTGCTTTTGTGTTAAGATATATTTAACTGATAAACTTGGTTGATTGATTGAATACTATCAATCCTCATTTAAAATTTTAAAAAATAATAAATAAAAGCTACAGTTTTTTAATGGATAAAACATGGTTTTAAACATCAATCCTATCAAAACCCAGTATTTATTTTAAATTTATTTATTTATTATTCTTATTTTATAATGAAGCTGGAATATGCTAAGTGGAGTGGAATATGAAGAGATAGTCTAACAGCTGCTGTTTTTTATTCAGCATATTTCTTGAGTAAATAGAGCTGAAAAAAATAGTTCTCATGCATTTTATGTATTAAAGCAAGTTTAAATTTCAGCTTGAGTGTTGATTTCAAGTGCATTTGGTATATTAGGTATTCATGCCTAATTAAAAAATGAAATTATATGGAAATCTTTAAAAAATGTATCAATAATTTTTTTAATTTCCATTTCACGAGCAAATAGCTAAATTTTACTGTTTAGTTACATTTTTTTAAAGTAATTAATTTTAAAAGAGCACATATGAAGAGGAAGGTAGGGGAAAGCTTCTAAAAGTATCAATGAAAAAATAAAATTTCTTAGGTAGTTCAACAACACTATTATAATACATATATTAGAGTAACTATTTAAAACATGCTATAATATATAACAGTAACATAATAACTATAAAATTTGTATTGAGGTATATCTGTTGTAGGTATTATCTTAGAAAACGCTGCTTACATATACAAAGTAGCAATTATCACAGTTATTGGATGCAATTATTTAGTAGCTTTTAATTACACTTGAAAGCAACTTCAGAGTACTTATACAAAATAGTATAATCCATGAAGAACTATACGTGATACCATTTCCTATCCTGTAATAAACATTGGAGAAAAAAAAACAGAATGTTGTCAATGATATAAAATACAAGAAGGATAGTATTTTATAAAAGCAATGAAAATACAGTTCACCCTTGTTAAACTGCTATCCTCATTGTTTGCTAGTTTGGGCAGTAAACGAATTTGCTATAATACATTGCAATGTAAAATTCCCTCAATAAACCACCCCTCGACTAATGCCATACGTAATTCACTTTTTAGAAAAACCGTTGATTTTTTTATCATTAAACTGGAAATTTAAACCCCTAATGACTGCTAAAGTTCCAAATATCAGCTGATTATTATTTTTTTACTTTGTAGAGAAACGGATGATCCATCAAGCCAGATTAATCTTCCCATATCACTGTGCATGGCAGAGTCTATGTTTCATCCCAAAAAATTTTTATTATGTTTCAAAAAGAACAGTACTTTGGGATTGTCCCGTTGACCATCTTCATACTTGGGGATTATGCTGTCGACAATTTTTGCCAAAGGGTAGTTTCTTTGCCAATAACTGCAAATTATGGTGTAATCCTTCACTAAGCGAGAAGGGGGATGTAGAGCAGAGTACCGAATGCATCATAGGTGCTCTGTGCTCCTACTGGCTCATCAAATGCTGTCATTAGGAGGTTGCCAGGGGAGGGAAGCAGTAGCTAGAGCACGCCTCATTTGGTTCCCCTCTGTATGCAAATGAGTTTTGTTTAGCGTGTTGAAATACACTGGGTTTTTTTTTTTTTTTTATTCCACTGCAAAATGATTCAAATTTGGGATTTGCCTAGCACCGAAGAGAGTGCAGTGGCATTTTTTTTCAAGAATAAGGAATCATTTCTTCTAAGAAAATGTGTGTTAATGGCCACAATATGGCACTGTATATCAAAACTGATAAACAATGGCAATGTAATGTAAAGGGGTGCGATAAATGAGTAGCTAGATGGTTCAAAACTTTTGTTTGTGACTGCCCTCTGGTTTATTTACTGCTGGTTGCAAGAATTAACATTAATTCAATGGGGAGAAAAACAGCTGGAAAGACAGTTTTTGATTGGAACAACTATATGAGGGGAGTGTGCACTAGCCTTCTACAACGTGATTCGAAACAAATAGGAGGTCCGAACAAAATTGTAGAGATAGATGAGAGCCTTTTTACAAAGTGCAAAATAAAAGTTGGTCATATTCTTCCAGAACAATGGATATTTGGAGGACTGTGCAGAGAGACCAATGAGTGTTTCATCGTACAGGCTCCCAGTTGAAATGCAGTAAGTCCAACAGCTGAAATTAGAAACAATATCGCAGAAGAAAATAAAATTTTCTCAGACTCATGGAAAAGTTACAAAACTGATAAATTAGAAGCAGCAGGATTCCAACACTTTAAAGTAAATCACCATTATAATTTTTTGGATCCTGAAACTGGTGCACATACACAAAATTTAGAAGGATTGTGGGGTTTGGTAAAAGGGCACAACAAGAAACACTGTAAAACTACCCGAAAACATTTGGGTTCGTATTCTAAAAATTTATGTGGCAGCGACTGCAAGGATAATGACTTGTTTGCTCCTTAAAAACTATCAATGATTTTTGGCCGCCGAAATGTTTTGTAATAATATTAAATGATCTATAATAATATTTAATACAATAAGTTTAATGTATTTAGAATATTTATTTTGGAAACTGCTTTTCATTATGATGGCACCAAAGGATTGATGCATTTTTCCGAACATTGAGAGGTCGATGGGATAATTCCAAAGTACCAAAAGAGACTAAAAGGCTTGGTGCACTTCAATCAAAGAGGCATTGTACATTGTCTTGAACTAAACCAAGATTTATGCTAGTCGTTTCAAAGGCACCAAAGATTTTCAAAAACATATCCTGAAAAATTTGTAATTGTAACATGCAAGGCCATAGCCAGAGGAGGGGGGGAATCATGGGGTTTTGATCCTCCCCTAAAATTTTAGTTTAATGCATTAATAGTTTTTTAATTCATGTTCATTCTGGAGATTAATAAAAAGTGAATTTTTTTATTTTTTCCATCATTACATATCCTCCCCCCCCCCTATCCTGAATTTTTTTTTTTTTTTGGGGGGGGGGGGTATGGCCTTGGTAATATGCTAAGACTGACTGGACTTGAACCAGATCCTTCATGTCAGTGCGTGTTTTCAAGAATATTCACCTGTAGAGAAAATGAAGCTTCGATCAGGAGTAATTTTCAAAGCCATAAGGATAAGGCCCACAATCCAGATAATCCGATAGTAAAATAACGCTCGTAAATAATAAATATACCACAGTGTGATCACCTTGAGTGGTAAAAAAGGTTCACCCGTTTTTGGCAGCAAAAATGCTCCGTCATTTACACAAGCAGAAAGGTTAGAACTGAAGATTTAATTTTATAGTTATTTTTTATTTTTTTATTCATTATTATTATTATTTGTCCTAATACTGTGCATTTCATGTTTAAAACTTGTCCATTTTGTATTATTATAACTTTTTATATAAAATCTGCAGGGTATTTTTTAAAAGTAAATTTTTTGGCTTGCTGAACACAATATAATCTAAAATAAAATGGGATTTCTGTGCTCACTGTTTGAATTTCATTCCAGTATGTTCAGGTAACATGGTTTATGAGGTTAACATCTTATCTTTTACTGTCCCCCCCCCCCCCCTCATGATCTTACCATGATGAGTTGAACTCTGACAATCACAGAAACTTAGTTTCTTGTGATTTAAAAGAGAGTTAGTTATCTTTTAACTTACTAATGTAAAAGGCAGTTTTCCAATAAACCAGATTATCTCACCTTACTCAAATTGTAATGATTTATACTGTTACTCAAAAAAAGGATAATGCAATACCAGCAATGATAAAATAAAAAAAAATTAAGGAAGAATTAATGAAAAGCATAAAAATATTCTTATTTCCTTCATACAGCAAATATAAATTTTACAGGGCAAACAAAGGCCAAGCCGATTTGAGAAGGGACAAGCCATTATAAGAGGATTTACTTTCTGTAAAATCTTTGAAACACAAGATGCTATGAGATAAAACTTGGCAGGCTATCAATTACTGAAAAAGATAAATTTCCAAGGAAGAAATTGCTGAAAAAAAGAAGAAAAAATTTAAAAGATATACCTGATTAGCAACAGATGCATCTTACCCACAATTATTGAAATGCTTGGTTAAAATGTGGCAAAGGATTTCCAACATCAAGTGCAAGTGAGCTTGTAAACGAAGAAGCTATAGATATTGGAGGTAATAAATCGGAAAGGATATTGCTTGAGGATGACATATTGAGGTATGGATGTGGCATAATAGGACCCACAGTAGGATAAGACTGAGTCATTGGGAGATACTGTGAGGCTGGTAGTAGAGGTGGCTCAGAAAATCTTCCTAGACTTTGACCATTTTCACTAGGCACTGAATTGAGATTATAATTTGGCTGCACAAGATTAGAAGGTGGTGGCATACCATAAGAGGGATCTGGTTTGATGTCAACTGTTGAGTGATTATCCATAAGGGGCGGGACAGATGCAGGTGATATGACAAGTCCAGATATATCAGATAAAGGTGTTGGCACGAGAGAACTATTTTTATGATTTTCCACCACAGGAGGCATTGGAGCCGGTGGGGTGTATTTACGTATTGGTTCGGTGGGTGGAGAGCTGTTGTTGCTACTATTATTATGATGATGGTTGTTATTGTGAAGAAGATGGTTGTTGTTGCTTACATTTGTCATGTGGCTCTTTTTTGTATGGCGCACCAAATGATCTTTTCGACCAAATCTTTGCGGACAAAACTGGCAAACAAAATCACGCTTACCAGTATGCACAACAAGATGGCGTTTGACATCTTTCTTAGTAAAAAAAGATCTATCGCATCGTTCGCATGGAAATTTTCTCTCACTGGGCCCCCTCAAAGTTCTTGAGCCAGTATGAACCTTAAGATGATGTAGGATACCTTCCCTGTCTGCAAGCATCTCCCCACATAACTTACAAACCAGATCTCCTGCTTCAGCAGCATGGACTGCAATGTGCTTTTTATAGGATAATGCTGAACAATATGTCTTTGGACATAAATCACAAGCATGCAATATTTTGTTTGGATTGTGGACCTGCAAATGATTCTTCAAGTGGTCTTTCCGATGAAAACGACGACCGCAGTTTGAACACTGGAATCGACGCTCCCCTGAGTGAATGAGTATGTGCCTTACTAACTTGAACCTGGAAGAGAATGTCCGGGGACATCCTGGCTGTATGCAGGCAAATGTTTTCGTAGTTCCTGGTTTCTCTTCTACATTTTCATTCTTTTGTAGCTGGCCTCTACGTGTCCTCCTCTTGATCCCATTTGCTTCATAATTTTCATATCCAAAAGAGGCTGGATGTTGAATGGCATTACCATCTCTGGGTTGCCCTTCGCCATCAGTCTCTCGCATTACTATCCTGCTCATTCAAGATGCTCTCAGTGCCAGCCACAGTGTTTACAAGAGTCTAACCCATTCACTCAGGGGGTTTAGTATCCAAATGGGGAATGAAAGCTACAAGAAGCTATACACCTAAAAAGAAAAGGATTTTAAGACAGCAAATAACATGTCATGTAATAATGGGTTATACTAAAATGTTAAAAAATTTTTGCTTAATACATCTATCACTACAGATGAGATATGTCATCTATCAAAGAGAATTTAGTGAGCAGTGACAGACACAGAAATTTTTGGGAGAGGGATTCATTTCAAAAAGATCTTATTAAACATAAAATAAAGAACAATAAATCAAAATGTTACCCTTAAACAAATGTTTTGGGAAGAGCTTATTTGACATAAATAAAATGTACCTTAAAAGCAAAATGTTATTTTTAAGGAATATTTTTGGGGGAGTTCCAAGTCTCCTGGCCTCTTCCCTGGATTTACCACTACTGGTGAGCACAGTAAGGAAAAATGCATTGGATTCAATTTTTATATGGTGGATATGTTGCACACAATATTGTGTTTAAAAAAAATAATAATGAATGATGATGGACTAATTTTCTCTCATAAACTCTCCCACAACTGCAATTTAGATTGTTTAATTTAAAACACGTAGTTTTTTTAGAGCCATTTGAATTAACTATATTTCATTTCTTATTAATTTTATGTTTTTACTATAAAGAGATTTTATGTACTAGAGCAGTGTAGATTAATTGATGAAATTTTATTTTGAATTTATTCTTCTGTTAAAAATATTACTGGCTATTTATATTTCATCAAAAATACTCATTTCACAAAAGCCTAGGGGGGAAAAATGGGAAGGGGAGTTGAAATTATAATTTAGAAGCAGCTTGACTGCTATCACTCAAACAGTAGGTTAGAAATTTGATTATATATAAAATGTTTAGAAGTACTCCCAAGTTCAAAAATAAGGATTTTCTCTGTTTCACATCATAACTGTGATGCACAAAATGTTTACAGGTATGCATATGGATACCCCCCCCCCACACACACACACACAAAAAAAAAAAAAAAGAAGAGAAAAAAGAAATAAATAAATAATGTATCTTTATAATAGAATCTGAAGTTTTTTATGTATTCTTTATTTTATTTGCATATTCTCATTCTTGTATTTAATGCCTAACCTACTGTTTGAGTGATAGCAGTCAATCTGCTTCTAAATTATAATTTCAACTCCCCTTCCCATTTTTTCCCCCTAGGCTTTTGTGAAATGAGTATTTTTGATGAAATATAAATAGCCAGTAATATTTTTAACAGAAGAATAAATTAAAAATAAAATTTCATCAATTAATCTACACTGCTCTAGTACATAAAATCTCTTTATAGTAAAAACATAAAATTAATAAGAAATGAAATATAGTTAATTCAAATGGCTCTAAAAAAACTACTTGTTTTAAATTAAACAATCTAAATTGCAGTTGTGGGAGAGTTTATGAGAGAAAATTAGTCCATCATCATTCATTATTATTTTTTTAAAACACAATATTGTGTGCAACATATCCACCATATAAAAATTGAATCCAATGCATTTTTCCTTACTGTGCTCACCAGTAGTGGTAAATCCAGGGAAGAGGCCAGGAGACTTGGAACTCCCCCAAAAATATTCCTTAAAAATAACATTTTGCTTTTAAGGTACATTTTATTTATGTCAAATAAGCTCTTCCCAAAACATTTGGTTAAGGGTAACATTTTGATTTGGTTAGAAATTTGATTATATATAAAATGTTTAGAAGTACTCCCAAGTTCAAAAATAAGGATTTTCTCTGTTTCACTTCATAACTGTGATGCACAAAATGTTTACAGGTATGCATATGGATATCCCCCCCACACACACACACATACACAAAAAAAAAAAAAAAAAAGAAGAGAAAAAAAAAATAAATAAATAATGTAGCTTTATAATAGAATCTGAAGTTTTTTATGTATTCTTTATTTTATTTGCATATTCTCATTCTTGTATTTAATGCACGTTTTTGTTGTTAAAGTTAGTTTTAAAAACCTGTTAAAATCAGTTTTTTTTAATAACACATATTTACATTTTGCAATTCTTATGACAATTTACAACTACAATAAAAATTTAAAAAAGCTAAGTAATATTGCTGTAAAATCAATTAAATATTATATTAATTGATCAAAGTTTTAAATTAATAAAACTTTTAATCAGTCTTCTCACACTATATAAGTGCCGGGTGGCTCGGTAGGGTGCGGGGAATTCAGGGGAATTCAGTGCTCGGTAGGGGAATTCAGGGACAAAGTACTTAGGTTCAAATCCGAGATGGCTAAAGACCAACTATGTATGGAGAGCGGATGTGTATGTAAAGTCTGTGGGTCAATTGTCCTTTCTCTGGGTACGTGTACAGGTGGAGAGAGGTGTGGACTTGGGAACATTTCTAGTGATGCTCTAAATCATGGGTTTTCCCAGTAAGGGTGCATAGCTGTAAGTCTTAAGGGTTAGCACACTCTTTTGGGTAGCAACACCAGTGGCATACCCAGGATTTTGAATTAAGGGGGCTAAAAATACTGCTGAACCCAGTTATAATGAGCTTGATTATGCTTAAAATTCTCTTATAATGTCAAAACATTCTGTACTACTGCGCCAGAGAACACAAGCCCACTATCAGCGTAACTCATTATAGAGTCATAAATAATTATCTGGTCATTTCAGCGATGTTGCACTGAGTTCAACTGTGTTTCATTCCTAACTGTAAATATTTATTTAAAAAAAAAAAGAATGTGGTTTTTAAAAAAATATTTTAGAAATAATTTGAAGACAATTTTAAATTTTGAAAAGCTTTTTACTTCTAACCCCCACATTTTTGGGGGCTTTAGCTCCCATAGCCCCCTGCGTGGGTGCACCCATGAGCAACACTTTGCATTTATTTGGAGTGGGATTTTTGTTTTTTATCTCCCAAAATCAGTTAAATGTAAACTTACATACATTTAACAGACTTGATCATTTTCTTAGCAAAATTTCAAGTTTCTCTAAGGTGATGAGTAGGTCCTCTGGCTATGTTCATGCAAAGCACTTTTGGAGTCTAGTTTTAGTACTTTAACCCCAAAATTAATTCTATTTTTTTAGCTCTAACATAATAGAATAAATGGTTTCATTATTTATGTTAAAAGAAATTATTGCAATGTAAGCATAAGCTGTAAAAAAAAATTTAATTCATGCTTTTTATACATGAGAAAAAATTCACAAATTAAGTTTTATCCAAAGCAGTACATAACCATAATTTAATAATCTAACTTTAACAATATTTAAAAAAATGGAAAAATATTGGATTTTTTTTTTTTTTTTTTTTTTTTTTTACAGATTTTAAGAGTTTTCTGATTGAAAACATACAGGTTCAAACTATATATAAAGCTTTTTAAACATTTTTTGACTCTCACTCTTTAATAGTTTTTAATGTTCTCTCTATAATAAAATTTACTTTTTTTTTTTTTTTTTTTTTTTGTACGATACCAAAATCCTCACGTGAGAAGATGCGTAAGGATTTTATTCAGCTGATAATTTTTAATACTTTTGTTTGCCCTTCTGTCTGCAAAAAAAGTGATTAAAACACCCAGTTTTGCAGTAAAAAATTGAAAAAAAAAACCAGCAAAAATTAAATGATTCCATAAAATATTCTATGTTATTATGATATTTGAATTTCCTATCTTAGTTTTATTAAACTAGATTACCAAACCACCATAGCATAATTAAAACATTTTGACATTTTAAATGTTCAAGTACATTTTTTAAATGCTTCATCTATTTAGTTTTTTAATTAGTAAATACTTATAGACACATTCAGACACTAAATATTTAAAAAAGTCATGGTGCCCCACAATGTCAAAAGTAGAATCGCGTTGTCACAAAGCTTGAATGCAACGGACCTAACCAGTACGTGATAGAGATGAGACAGGCTCAGCTTGGGCCAGAACTGAGTTCAGGTTTTTTATTTCACTTTTTTGTTCAGACTCGGGCTCACAAAAAATTTCTCATTTATTTCTTGAAAATAGATATTTAAAAATAACACATTGTTTCAAATGAACTGGTATACTAATTTTATAAAGAACAGGTGAACAAGAGCACCTAGTAGGTACTGAAACTCTTCTGATATTTCAGATTGATTGTTTATTATTTAGTAAGTCATGAGATCAGATAACTGTTTATATTAATAAATTTATATAATTTTGTCTCTGGGAAACCAGAAGCAATGGCAGTTGTTTTCTGGATTTCACTGACAACATCATTCCTCTTGGCAAAATTTAAGATATTTTAGTAATGAAATTATAATCTTTAATTTAGCTTGAGTCTTGGGTTCTGACTTAAATTATGTATTTTCAAGTTTGGGTGGACACAGATTTAAAGTCCTCAGGCTTTGCTTTAAAAAGTGAACCCCAACTCATCTCTAACACATATACACTGTAATGAAAAAATTCATGAACTTGTGTACATTTCAGATACTTGTATTCTTTTTCATTTTTTTTTTCCCCATGATTCAGCCCTCTCATTCTTACAACATCTCCCCTAAAGAATTTTTACTAAATCTATCTTTTATTATTTTACTGCAAAAATTAATCACATTTCTTGTCCAGTAATGAAGCAAATAATTTCATATACAAACTAAGTTATTAAGATGTATATAAATTGTAACAGATCTAATTAAATATCAATTTTAATCAGTTATATTTATACATGAGCAGAATTTTGCATTTTAAAATAATAAATTCTGAACTGTTTCAAACTACTTTGCCTAAAAAGCTTTTTTTTTTTTTTTTTTTCTTTACTCCAGAAATTAAAAGTTTGAAAATTATCCAAATACATGATTTTAATATTTTTTTTTTAAATATATAAATATTAAAGAGTTTTTAAATGGATTGATTAATATTATGAAATAAATCTTATTATAAATCATTGACATAATTAAAAGAAAAATGTAATGTAAATATTTAATATTTTCTACATCTTTTTACATAACACAATTAAAAGTTACAAAAGATTGCATTGCTTGTTTTTTGTATAATTAAATTTAAAAGAATTATTATTTATATAAATTTAATATTTATTTTTAAATAATTATTTAATATTTAAACGTCGTTTTCAAATATTGTATATATAAAAAAAAAAAAACAGGTTTTTAAAGAATTGTATTTTTGGGTTCTTTACAACGCTGAGTAAATGATCATGACTACTTTAGTATTTGCTAAAAGTTAATTTAAATTTTTTTCAATGTGATATTTTGGTAACAAAACTTATCTTACAAATTACAAAATGTAAAATATTGCTCTTACTTATAATTAAAGAAAGGACTAAAGGACTTATTTATATTATGAATATTATCTACATAATTGTCAAATGAAGAACATTGCTGTAAAGATTGTTATCTATTGGAAAACTATAGGTGCTGAAATAATGCTTCAAGATCAATGTATTTATAAACTATATGTGATAAAATGTATTGTTAGATTGCATGTCTATACAGAACTTTCCTCCATTCTTAGTTGTTTATATGTGAAGAAATTAAATGTAATAAGTATTTAAAAATGGTAGTTTTTTATAAAAATTTTCTGGATCTGAAATAATTTTTTTAAAGTTGTCTTAAACTAATTAAGCAATTCTTTAAAGAAATAAAAATTTATTGATCAGATGGAAATATTGGATGGTGGGGAAGGTAAAATTTAATATTTTAAATTTGTATTGAAAGACATAATTTGTATGGTGAGCTATCATTTTTAATATGTAATAGATGAAAATAATAATATTTAATAATAATTATTGTAATTATTGTAAAAACAAGAATCATTGCAATCAACTGATTAATTTCTTATTAATTTTACAGTTTACAGGAGTTAATTTTGAAACACCAAAATATTAATTATACTATAAACATGCAGTTTTTTAATCTAAAAATTATAAAACAATTAGGGGAATGGTGGGGGGGGGGGGGGGGAATTCGAGATTGTTTCCAAGTAATCAGAATTTACAACCAAACAATACGAAATATTTCCTTTTGTCGACATAAAGATATTAATATATGATTTGAAGCAATTACTATATCAAAATACTTTATTTGAAACGCACACGTGATCGCTAATTAATTTTGCACTTCATCAAAGATAGATCCCTACTAGAAACCTGTACTTCGGAGCAGACACACTCCTTGCGCCATGCCTTCATCATATTAGATAACATCCCGTAACAGCGTCAGTCACAACATTGCATAATCATTTTCAAATTTTGATTGTTCAATGACTATAACATCAAAAATGTCCACATACATCAACTAAAGTTTCATTCTTAGTTCAATTAAAACAAAATTTATGGCATAAAAACGGAAAATTTCACAATTTGGAAATAAAATCAGTCTCACCATCTACGCCTCCTCTGCATCCTTCGGCGTCAGCCATGCTAAATGATGATTGTCATTAGCTAGTGTGGTGGACGATGACAAATTAATCAAATATTTTTTTTATTCACATTTTCGCAGGATATATGTTGTCTCCAGAATATAAAAATAGTAAATTCGTGATCTCATTTTTAAAAAGAATTGCATTTAAAAGAGAAAATTTATTTACATTAATAACATAAATTGACAAACGCTAGAGGGCGCGACCACAACGGAAGTAGAAAAGAAAATAGAAAGCAAAACCATCGCGTGTTATCTTCTTCGTTTTCTCAATAACATAACTGAAATCCTGAAATCATTAATGGAGGATATCAACTCCTTGGGTTCGAGGCTATAAATGTCACGTGTCGCTGGAAAACAAGCAACATTTTCTCCGTAGGTTTATGTGTTGGGCTGTTGGTAATAAGCACCAATTAAAAGAATAATAATTATGTCTCTGTGATGTGCCACCTATGTATGTTTCAATAATTCTCTGGAACCTGTACATGGCAACAGAAAGATATCTTTCCACAGATTCCCATTAAAAAATGCAAACAAGTCAAAACTTATACTGAGATGAGGCTATTTCATAGATTTAGGAAAGCCTAGATTGCTCATCCAATGTTCCTAATCGTGTGCTTTTTGTTGCCAAAAACGCACCCCATTTCTGCCACTATCATGGCTTCCGTCGATGTAAAATAGAACATTCGTTGCAATACTTCAGAAAAATAAATAAGATTCATTGAAAATATTTCGATACGAGAATTTTTAAAATACAGATCGTTCTAAAATGAATGAAAATACCATTATAATTTAAGTTATTGCCATTCTGCGCATGCGCATGCCACTATCATGGCAACCATTTGGAGCCAACAAGTTTTCTCTGGTTATGCTCAGTCTAAGATTCCTATATCTATGGGCTATTTCAGTCACTTGTCCATGAAAAACGTACTCTACAGCCAATCAGATTACTGGATTATACATCAATGCAGCTGAAAGGTCACGTGTTGGTTGAAAATGACGTCACGCCGATAAACCTCATTATTTTCACATCATAAAACATAAGAAAATTATTTAAAAAATATGAAACGGTTATTCCACGACTAAATTCTACGATAATTACCCTAGTAGCAATAACCCATTGGTCCATGAGAGGCGGGTGAGTTTAATTTAAGGCGACCATATTTCCAAACAGTATTTTGGGAACAAATCAAGCATTGTCCTCGAATCCAAGGAAAACTTGGGGACACTAGAAAATATTTTTGGGAACTTATTCGAGGACACAACACAACATATTACCATGTATACCCATACTTTAAATCTTGACTGACTTTTATACTTAAAAATGAACTCTAATAGCTCTTTATATCAATTGTGTATGCTTATTTCTAAAAAATTAATGGAAGTACTTCATTCATTTATAAATATTTATTTAAACCAGAAGTATGAAAGGAACATCGTGTTGAAATGTTGCAATTATTCAAAATTTAACTCTTGGAATAGTATTTGTATTTTTCAGAATACATTGCTTTTTACATTGGATCATTTTGTGATAATTTTTCATGAAACTTTGTACACCCTCTAAAAAAAGTATTCGAGTGCAAGAAAATTTTCGTACGTCAATTTCAAGCAGTTCTTCATGAAAAGTGATTAATCATTTACAAAACTGAAGTGGGAAATTTGGATCACAGTCGGATACTTTATGAATGTCTGTACGTACACGCTACACACACAATGACAACAAACGTTTTCAGAGATCGAATTTCATTATTTCTCTGAGTAGATGGTGCTTATAGTTGGTTTATTTTTCGTATTGTTTCAGTTTTTTTTTTTTTTTTTAAGAAATAAACTAAACGGAAACTTTCAGGAAAAAAGTACAAATCTTTAAATTTGGGGACAAAGTATTTTTGGGGACAAAATGAAAAAAGATCTATATTTGGGGACTGTCCTCGAATTTCGAGGATGTATGGTCACCTTAGTTTAATTAGAGGAGAACGAGCAATGACTGATCTCGGCTTTTCACCCAAAAACAGGGAAACTTCAGCGGTAACTGGTACAAAATGTCTTCTCGGGAGGCCATCAAGCCGATCATCGTTTTCCGATGACTGTCATGAAATAAAGAAAAAAACGATGAGAAAACGATAAACTATTTAAAATATATTTGTTAATAAAAACTAAACGACTGGCAGCAATATTTTCAAAAAATGTCCATTCTGTTTATTATTTTTTCGTTTTTTGGATGCTAACTATTCCGTTTTTCTGAAAAAAGTAATTCTTCCTTCACCAGGCCCGAATCCTGAGCGTACTGAGTCACAGACTGATGCTCTACCCCAAGGTCATCCAGACATGTCATGTATAAGCCAAATGTCGAACTAGCCTTTATTTTAGTCTCAGATTGGGAGTTGGGGTGAAAGTTTGACAACGTGATGTTCAGCAATTACTAATAATAGTCAAATAATTCTATTAGTAAGAAATTAATTTCAATTTTTACCAATGTATGTAAGTAGCAACAACATTCAAAATTAATAATTAAAAAACAGTTGCAAAATGTATAGGAATTTTAGTGATTTTAGCTTTCATATTTCTTTCATATTCTTCTCTTTCAAAAATTAACTGATTTCTCTTCTTGCTGTTTACATAAATGAGGTTTCAAAAGAGTTGCTCGTTTTAATGAAGTTTCCGTTATTCTTATAATGTAGATGATGCTCAAATAGAATTTTTTTAAACACAGTTCTTTTTTTAAATTATTTAAATATTACAAAGGATTTTATATAATAAACACTTACATGTTTTTTTTTTTTTTGTAAATATTTTTTTTTTTTTTTGTAAATATTTCTTTTCAAAATTGTAAATATTTCTTTTCAGGGGGCAAGGGAGGGATCCCACCCTCCTGCACCGTCCCGACTCCAATATAGGAAATTTGAAGTAAATTATGATATTAATTCAAGAATTGTTCAAATTTTCCTTAGATTTCATTATGCAAAGGTACATCTAAATTACGCAAATATTTATAGGAATTTGGGTAAAATGTAAACCACTGTGAGACCTGCAAGGCCCGATGACTATAGAGCTGCAGTTTCGGATAAAAAAAAATTGCTTGTCGATTTACCATCAGCGAAATTGCTCGTCTAGATCACCTCTATGCATGAATAAAAATTCATCTATTGCAGAAAATCAAAAGTGCTCTTGCCAATGTCTTAATTCGATGAGTCAGTGAGTTAACGATGAGTGGACGAACGCCCATGCAGAAAACGAGCAGTCATTGCTACTAGGGTACTCCTCTTATAAATGCCTCTTTCAAGAAGAATTAACCAATAAAATGCCAGCATTTTCAGAATAAAGTTTTCCCTTATGGTCTGCTTCCGCTAGGAAATTTTTTCAGCGTAAGCATTGCTATCACGGCGGGTTTACTTGTAAACTTGACGCTTATGGTTCTAATACAGCTACACAGGCTTCACTATTTAAAAAGAAAGAAAACTCAATATGCGTTTTGAAGGCTGTCGATTCGTCGACAGGCTCAGTTTGAGGAAACGCAACCAAGACCTTACATCCCCCCAGATAGCGCACTTGTCCATTTTATATCCATTTCTCATCAATCTCGCCCATATTACGTCCATGTCTATAAATGGACAACCGGAAGACATCTATCAATGGACATAATCTGGAAAATCCAGAAAATGTCCATGAATAGACCAAAACTAGATATAGAATTTCCAAAGTCTTTTTATACACTAATCCCAGATAATCCATATTGCCTGTGAAATGGCAAGAAACGGATATAACCGGAAGTAATTGCGCGAGCGCTGGGAATTGGAACACGACAGTTTTCTTTTGCTAATCGTAACTGTTGGTTTACAACTGTGCAAGAGAGCGTGGTTCATAGCAAGCAAGTTTCATTTCACGTTTTTTTCTTGTTGTCCGTGTCGGTTGAAGGTGATCTCTTACGGTAAGTAGTCGGTGTCCGTAAGTTCTTTTCCTGATGTTTATCTAAAAGACCTAAGATCTCTAAACGTCCCGAATGGCGTCCAAGACTTGACCTAAGTAGGTCCATACATAGACATTGATGTCCAAGACTTGCCCATACTAAGTCCATAAATAGACAAGCATGTCCATAATTACGTCTATATGCATCCCAGACAGCTCAGCAAATTTGCGTCAAACTTGCAATAAGCTTGATTTATCAAGTCAATAAACTTGAATTAAGCTTGAAAATTTCAAGCGTGTAAATTTAATGCAAGCTTGAATCAAGTATTCAAGTTTAAACTTGCCCAACTTGCATTAAGTTTGACATAGCAAGCTTGAATCAAGCTTGACATTGCAAGCTTAATTCAAACTTAAAAAATTTTCCTAAAAAAAAATTCTTAATGCATGGGGCGCCGGTCGGCGAATTTGCCCCATATATTTTATTTTTCGACGCACTTTCCCCTCTACGCTGAAACCTCAAGTTATTTTAATCTGTTTCCGTCTAGCATCCGCGGCTGGGATCGATCTCGGGACCTAAGGGTTGGAAAGCCAACGTCCTAACCATTCTGCCAATCTGACTCATGGGTCATTCCATGGTGAGTGATGTTACAATTTGACTACATTTGTAACCTTTGAAATTCCCCAGTGGTTTGAAATATATATATTTATTCATTTAAATTGATCAAGAGTATCATAAATAAGTACTATACTGTTATCCATCTTCAATATAAGAAGTCCTTTTTTTCTTTTTTTAAATCAAGGGAAATCAAAAACGTGACTGATGTTACACAGAAGAGACATTGAGAAAAATGAATTTTATATAAATTCAAATCCTCTTCGAACTAATAGTGTGAGAAGTAAAATAATTTTTTTCTAGTTAAGTACAGATTTCAATCTTTCGGAAAACATTTTCTTTCATTTAAAAAATTAAAAAAAACTTTTTATGTAGAAAATATTTTATTCCTGTGACTGATGTTACATTCACACAAACATGCTATAATTATATATTATTTCTCCTTAGAAACAAAACTATCAAATTTACTTTTTGAAATAGAATTACTCTAGTTTAATCATAATAAATAAATCATAGTAATGCTTGTTGTTCACTATTAAAATTTAAAAAATAATGTTGTTAGTGTATTTCATTAAAGGGTGATTCCATGGAACTAGGGACACCAGTGAAAAAAAAAATATATTCTTTTAAAGAATAATAGTTTTTTTCCTCTATAAAGTAGTTATTTGTGGATTTCTATAAAATTATGCTAAAAAGATGGCAAAACATTTTTACATATATTTTTGTCGTTAGAGGTGTAGAAAGCTCATCTTGTTTTCTAAAAGAAATCAATGGGCATGTATAAAATCTTATTTTTTTTTATTGAAATTTCGTTCATTTATAAGAAGATTAGACAATCGCAGAAACCTTTAACTGCAATATTTGCCTTGAGAACAATTTTTATAAATTAACCCTAATATTAATGTAACATCACTCCTAATAACATAAAAAGTCGTAGTTTCATTTGTGAATTTTAAAGTTATAAAAATGTGTAAATGTGTCTTATAAAATATGTGTAACATTAGGTACATTTCTGTTTTACATTTAGAAAGCTATTTAAAAATATTGGGTAAATAGCATTGACTGCTGCTGGAAGACAGAAAAGGTGATGAGATAAATTCAAGAATGAAGGAAAATATGAAAATCATAAAAACAAAGCAGAAGAAATGATCCAGCTAAATTACCTCAGTCAATTCAGAAGAAGGTAAAAAGATAAATTTATCTTGAAATTAGAGAAAATGTTTGAAAAAGAGTACTCTGAATTGATTGAAGTAATTTAGCTAGGTCATTTCCTTTTTATTTTGGCTCTTTATTGGTTCTGCTTTGTTTTTCTTTAATAATCTTCATATTTCCCTTCATTCTTTAACTTATCTCACCTTCTTTTCTGTCTTTCTGTAGTAGTCAATGCGATTTTCCCAATATTTTTATGTAGGTATCTAATCAAAAAACAGAAATGTGACTGATGTTACAGATTTTTTGTACGTTTAAAATTCATAAATTGAACCAATTAGATATTCAAAAGACTAATATTAAAGATATCTTCATAAAGGAAGAGAAAATGACTTTTTACATTTTTGGGACTAATTTTATTTAAGCAAGAAAAACTTTTATAGAATTTCGTGACTGATGTTACATTAAATATTTGGCCTAATTTACAAAAATTGTTTTTAAGATAAATATTGCAGTTAAAAGTTTCTGCATTGGTCTAATCTTTTCATATACAAACGAAATTTCAATAAAAAAATAACATTTCATTCATATTTGTTGATTTCTTTTATAAAACACGATGAACTTCCTACACCTCTTTCAGACAAGAACTCGTGTAAAAACAGTAATGTTGCCAAAGATTGTGTATAAAACTTTTAAAAAGGTGTTGTCAACTTTTTTAGCATCATTTCATAGAAATTCACATATTTTTACTTCATAGGGGACTGAAGTATTATATTTTTATTAGAATTTTTTTTTTTTTTTTTGCCATTGGTGTCCCTAGTTTCATGGAATCACCCTCTAGGTGAAATGACTAAAGTTTGATGTGACTGTTATGGTTGACAAGCTGTTTTTTGGCGAGATTGATCAATGTTACCCGATGCCGATCTGCTTCTTTTATTTTTCCATGGCATGTATCAAAATTAAAATAATGTTATGTGTGATTTATAGACTTTACTAATAGGGAAATTAGCATAATATAAACTTAAAAGCAGCACACGTTTTAAAATTTTCAATATCGCAACACTCATGTTGGGCAATATTGGCCAAATATTGGAGACAAACGACTGATTTTGAAATCAATTTTGTAGTATATTTGTATTTTATTTTGAAGAATTTCAATATTTGGAAATATAGAATCTTTTTTTTTAATTCTATGGTCAACTACATTTATGACTGATGATAAACTATTTGTTATGTGGATGTGGCTTTCCAAAGCAAGCAGTAATCAAGTTGTATTCAAGATTGACAGTTCAAATGACTTAAATTCGGCGGGAAAATATTTGCTGACTTATTTTTTTGTAATCTCCAGGCTTACTGCAAGCTTGTATTAATACCTCAAATTCAAAGAAATGTCAAGCTTGATTTAAGCTTATGTGCTGTCTTGGATGTCAATATTCAAAGACGTCATATGGGCGTCCTATAGTGCCATATTGACGTAAAATGAACGAGAATTGGACGAATCCTGGATGTTTAATGGATATATCAGCTTGTCTATATGACGTCTTCTAGGCGTGTTCTGGACAAGTTTGTGCAATCTGGGCCGAGCCTACCGTATTGCAAAGTCGTGGTGGTACAAGGGCCTTATTATTGCATGGACAAATCGAGATTTTGCCCAGGGCAACCGGCTTGAAAGGACCCCCAATTTCAAATGTTGTTCTGAAATATTCCTTTTTATATCAAAAATTTACGAAAAATAAAACAAATTTCATAGATGGGGCCCTAAAATTCATCAATGTCCGGGGTCCCTGTTGGTCATAATCGGGCCCTGGGTGGTACTACAAATAAAAATAGAAATAAGTTTTTGAGTAACATCTATTCTGAAGAAAGGTCATTCTGGTATAATTATCCTTAGAGCGGGCTAATTATCCTTCCCGTTTGATGTGTTACACTTTAAGAGGGAAAACGTTTTTAATAGAAAAGTCCTTGCAAGATTCCATCTCAAAAAGGAGTTCGAGTAAAAGTTAAATGTCCTGCGTTGATTTCGTATATTTTAAATTATTTTTCATAAAATATGAATTATCTTATATATGCTGAGCCCCTGCCAGTAGGTAGCTAATAGGGCTACGGCCACCCCGAAATTACTAAAAGATACGGAGAAAATTACCCATATGTTATGGACAAAATTACTTACTTGTGGATAAATTTGCAAGTTCCACTGGAAATCCCAGTGGTGCATTTGAAAATTTCCTTTCAGAAATTTGAGGTGCAGTTGTGGACCTAGGCCAAACTTCAAAATTTCCTAATGTATGTTTTTCAAATGCAATGATTTTTAAACTCAGTTTATGATTTCCTTTTTTGTTTCCATTTTTGTTTGGATTCTTTTCTTTAATTAATTTTTATAAGCGAACACTTGTAGGCAAAATAAACGGGGTCCATTTCGCTCCCCCCCCCCCCAACAAAAAGATATGTTTTTTTTTTTTTTTTTTGTAAGTTATCTTGCATTATAGTTTTTGAGTTCTCAGATACTACCGGAATATGTTCCTGGCTACGCTACTGAGGTTATGTATGGTTAAATTTTTCCACATTTCTATCGAGTTGTGCGTTTTTTAAAACTCATTAATTATTCGCAAAGCTGAAATACGAAATTTTGCTTTTACTCGAATACTTTTTTTGAGAGGGTATGCACCCTCTTAAAAAAGTATTCGAGGAAATGTGACTGAAGATTATGTTATCTGAATAATATTTTCAATTATATTTGGAACAATCTGTATTTTTCAAAAAGTACTCGTATCGAAATATTTTACCTCGAGCTTATTTCTTTTTTAAAGTCATACAATAAATGTTCTAGTTTACATTGACTGCAGCCATGGTAGTTGCATAAATGTACTGAATTTTCGGCATCAAAATGTGCGCGATTTGGAGCATTAAATGGTTCATTTAGGTATTCCTAAATCTATGGAGTCAATGGATTCATTCGAAGCTTCCCGTCTCTCTTTAGGAAACTTTCCGCTCTTTTTTCAGCCGCAAGTTATGTTCTTATATTTTCGGAATAAACTGGGTTTTTCCCATTCATTGCATCTCTCCTAACGGCCTTTTTAAAAAAGTTTAATACAACATTGAATACATCAGTGTTTGCTCAGACTTAATAATCGTTGGAATGCAGACGTATTGGTAGAAAATCGCAGTGGCTATTCGGACCGACGGTGACATTAGCTTACACGCTATTCGGTCCGTTATGCAGTAATGAAACTTTAAATTTTAAACTAATAATGTGCTAATGTTGCATTTAAAATTGTATGTATACAGGGTGAGTCTGAAAAAGTGGCCAGAACTTTATGAGATGATAGAACACATCTACACGAACAAATTTCGTTATAGAAAGTACGGGCGGTACGCAAACGGCGACCCACTAGGTGATGTTGAACATGGAGACTTCAACGCCGAAATGTGGCTTTATAAATAGTATGAAAGGGTCGGTTCTCGCATCCAAAGGCATTTTCTTTCATGGATCGCCGAGAGGAATGCTGGTTATACGAACCACGAAATGCTAGATATGCTCTTCGTGCACGGTGCGGCTGACGGGAATGCTAGTGAGGCACAGAGACTTTACCGGGACTGATTTTCAATGAGACGCGCTCCAGGTCGAAAAACATTCGAGCGCTTGCATCGACGGTTGTGTGTGTGAAACAGGATCTTCACCGCGGCTAAGCGAGATGCAGGGCGTGAAAGAAGTATTAGCATCAGGCTGCCGCAAGTTGCAGAGAACAGTTTTTACAGGGTGGAAGACCAATCGTAATGTAGCACGCGAACGGTTTCCCGTTCTCTAAGCGTATCCCAAACGACGGTTTGCCGTGTGCTACAGGAAGAACGGATGCACCCCTATCGTACGCATAAGGTACAAGCACTATCACGAACGGACTATCAGCCACGAGTCGATTTCGCACGTTCATACCTCCAACAGAATGCAGCGCAACCGGAGTTCGGTGCACATGTCATGTTTACGGACGAGTGCACTTTTACCCGTGAGGCCGTTTTTAATACCCACAACTCACACACATGGGCATCTACTAATCCGCATGTCACTCGTCCTCATTCGTTCCAGTGGCGGTTCTCCGTAAATATTTGGACAGGGATCGTCCATGACCGTTTGGTTTGCCCATACCGTCTGGACGGCGAATTGTATCACGCATACCTATGAGAGATGGTGCCGGAGGTGCTGCAACCGATTCCAACCTCCATCAAATCTAGAATGTGGTTCCAGCATGACGGTGCGCCTGCACACCTCAACTTGAATATGCGGAACACTTTACATGCAACCAGAGCTGCCAAGTCTCCGGCTTTTTCCGGGAGATTTTCCACCACAATTTTTAGACAGTTTAATTTTGCATTTAATATTTGGACTTATTTTAAGCATAAATTTGTAAGTAAAAATTAGTGGTGGGAAATCTCCCGAATAAAGCCGGAGACTTGGCAGCTCTGCATGCAACGTTCCCAGGGCGATGGATTGGTCAAGGTGGTTCCATAGCTTGTTCACCAAGATCGTCGGATCTCTTGTGTTCGGACTTTTTTATTTGCGGCCATATGGAAGTCCTAATCTATGACTGCCCAATTCAAACCGATATATATCAGTAACCAGGATCGCCGTTGTTGTTAGCGATATTCGGGAAATGCCTGGTATCTTCACAAATGTGCGTCAGTCCTTATCCCGTGGGTGTGAAGCTTGCATTACAGCTAGCGGACGCTCTTTTGAGCAATTTCTTAGAGCATGTACATTAATTCAATTATTGTTACTACAATGTTTTCTGAAGTATCTCTCTCATTTTTGTGTTAATTCTTTAAATGTGCCAGTGGAAAACTACCTTTTAAATTCCTAGCGCTTGTGTTCCGACCAACATTTTATACCATTTACAACGTCTCTAGTGGCTCGCTGTTTGCATTACGCCTATACTTTTTATGACGAAATTTGCTCGTGCAGGTGCGTTCTATCACCCCATAAAATTTTCGCCACTTTTTCAGACTCACCCTGTATGTAGGGATAAAAGAAAGCCCGTTTCATCCGAAACATCAATTATTAAAAATTTTTACTGAAGTTTTTTTTTTTTTTTTAATTTTAGCTTTTAAAAGCAGTTTTAAATTTTTGCATTTATCTTGCTTGCTTTACGATAAAAAAGTTTATAGTTTTCTCAGAATCACGCTTTTAATTTTTTGTCTTTTACACAAAATATTTAAATAGAAAAACGAAACAACGCTCCTAATAGCTTGTGGGCTAATGCACCGTCGGTCCGGATAGCAACGGCCGTAGAAAATACGTCGTTGAATTACAATTTAAGATAGCCACAGGGGCCGATTGCACAGTAATTCCCAAGTATCTATACGACTCGAAATTCAGACATATAAAGATATCTAAAAGTCCAATAAAGTTATTTGTGGACCAAATGTGGAAAATCTTCGAGTTGCAGAGTTTTACTTCGATAAAAAGGTTCACATGATTCATGGCTTAAACATCCTTTATTAAGCTGTGCAGCCAGTGAACACTTAAATATAATGCGAAGAATTTATGGAGTGCAATCGAAAATGCATCCTCTAAACGAGTTCCGTTTCGTTGTTTAAAGGGATAGGATAAGTAGACAACCCCTACAAAATCAAACTAAAACCAAATGCTAAACCATACGCAGTTTATGCACCGAGAAGAGTTCCTTTGGCATTGAGAGGCAAATTGATTTGTAAGATGAAATGGTTGAAAATGAAATTATTATATATGTTAATAGAACTACTGAGTGGTGCGTATGGTATGGTCCAGTGGTAATAGTATTCAAGAAATCAGGTGATACAAGAATTTGTGTCGATTTATCAGTTCTCAATAACAATGTAGAACGGGAATATTTTCCTATGGCGTCTGTTGACTACACTAAGCCAATTTGATGGTGCGAAAGTGTTTTTCTTAAGCGTCTTCCGTTTGGAATTGCTTTTGCTCCGGAAATCTTTCAGAAAAGAATCAGGGACACTATTCAAGAAGGTCCTGATACAATAGGTCTTATGTATGAATTTGTAATCTTTGGTGCTATCGAAGAACGTGACAAATGACTTCGAGAAGTGTTATCATAACTTCAAGCTGCTGATTCGACTCTAAATACCGATAAATATAAATTTTTAAAGAAATCGATAACCTTTCTGGGACACGTAATCTCAGAAAAAGTCATAAAGCCTGATCTGAAGAAAAGAGAAGCAAGCAGGGTTTGAGGGGTAAGTATCATCTTCGTGATTGCCTACTGAAGAAGAAAGCCAAGCAGCGAACGGTATTCCATCCTTCTTAGCATCAATGAAGGCAGAAGCAGATAAACTGTCCCAGTCTAAATTTGTCTTTATTATTTTATGTAAGAAATGGTAATTGTATAGTTTGGGGAATTGTTCAAAACAGTTTGACGGGTGTTTATAAGAATCTAAAGTAACAATGTGTGCGTTTCAAAAAGTTGTACATATATCCTATTTCACAACGCAAAATTTTTACTTACGCGAGGTGTCTTGGAACTAACGCATCCTATGGGTAAATCAAGACTTTACTGTACTAGATTATCATATTGTGATTCTGTGTCGAAAAGGAAACCAAAATTAGCCTTAGACTCATTTAAAGACTCATTGTTAATGCTAAATAATGTACACATATTTTAAAAAAAGAATACAATAATTTGGATAAGATATTTGAATAAGGTAAATTTGAATAAGAATACAGTAATTTGGCAGTTTTGGTCAAAGGGTTTCTTTCAGAAAGGTCGAAAAAGGAAAAAGCTGGGAAGCTTGGGATTTAGTACAAATCCGAAAAAATATTTTTCTCCGTTTGACACCGATTGTTCAAGATCGCAGATAGAAAAATTAAGTTTAAAGCCATTCTTGATCGAAATGACATGGTCAGCGGCTAATTAAATAAACAAAAATATAACAAATATTAATCAGTTAATAAGTAATTAAAAACACTCTCCAATCATTTGATTAATTTACTACCATACCTATGTTAAACTTAAAAAGTGAGCGGACCCATTTTACTTCCTTGTACGGTGTATAAGGAATATGATCCCGAAAAATTTCGGGAGACAAATTTTGACGAAAAAACCGATTTTGACCTCTAAATTTAATTTTAAGAATTTTTTCAATGCATCTCATCGTACGCTAGCATGCACGATCATATATATAAATGCGTCTGCAACAAATTTTGACCATTTTGAATGCAAACATGAACATGTTGAAACTTTTAAGTTTTTACTCCCCCTTCTAAATCGTTGCGCGGCAGTTTTGTGTTCTCGGAAAAATCCAAGTTGCGGTGATACACGCAACCAAGAGCAGCAAAATAATTAACTGTATATCTAGAATTCTAGCAATTGTGATAAGAAATTCCCCCAAAACAATGGTTATTTTTAATGAAGTACAATTTTTGTTAAAAAGGATTCGTTCTAAACAATAGTATTTATCTATAAATTTACAATTTTTTTGAAAATCTAAGAGGAGGGGCTGAAAGCCTGCTAGGTAGGGCTCGGCCCCCATAGCCCTCCCTGGTTACGGCCCTGCTTCAAACGACTAAGAAGAGATATATGCTTTTAAGGGTTAGAAAATGAATTTCTCCATCCAAAAAACTGTCTTTATCATTTATAGTTCTGCTACAGGAACACTCAAAAGATTTCCAATACATTACGGTCAATGGCAATTTTAGGCACATTCATCCATTTCAAGCACAATACCGTCCTACCATGGTCACGAGCCTCCTTCAAGATTTACGCCAAAAATTGTCACACTTGGCGACTTTTGGTGTACGTGTGTATGTATTTAAC
Source organism: Cheiracanthium punctorium (assembly GCA_038373885.1). Lineage (NCBI taxonomy): Eukaryota > Metazoa > Arthropoda > Arachnida > Araneae > Cheiracanthiidae > Cheiracanthium > Cheiracanthium punctorium. Next base: position 90,596 of record JAWZYV010018863.1, on the reverse strand, counting down.
TCTCAAATCTCAAAAACTATTAGTCGTAGAATATTGAAATTTCATATATAAGATTTTTGTAACAACTAGTTGTGCATGTCGATTTTTGGTTCAAATCTACTGGAGAGCTTATTTACAGGACCACCCAAAAGAATTTCAATACATTAACGCCTATGGACATCTTCAATATATTACATCTGCAGTCAAGCCCTTCGAGAGGGCGAGGGGGGCAGACGGGGCGCCGCCCCTGGGACCGTGCGAGTTAGAGTGGGCCCGTGTTCAGCTAAAGTGCGTCCGTGAATGTTTCAGAATGTGTTACGAATTTCATTTATAGATCCGTAATTAAAATCATTTTTTAAAATAGACTAAATTTTGAATACATAATTCTAGAATGATTTAGATGGCGTAAATGTTATTTCTACCATTTAAATATTAGTATTTTTTCAACCTTCGAACATGAATTAAATGTACCATTACATATAAGAACTTCCCTCCCACTCTCTTTCCTTTTAGCATTTTATATGAAAATGATAAAAAAGAGCAGTTTTACAAAAAAAAAAAAAAAAAAAAAAAAATTCCTTCCGCCCCTCCTGTTTTTTCGAAACTTTTGTGCTTTACGAAAGGGGCCGGGAAGATTTTCGCCTCGTCTTATAAAATTTCTCTCGGAGGCCCTGTCTGCAGCCAGTCATTGTTTGGTCCGTGGCCAAATTCTCGCCACTTGTCGTCGACCTGGGCGAGACCTGTCGTCGACCTGGGGCGAGTTTTGCCGAAATATAATTTTGCGATAGTCAGTCATTTGGTCATTGGCGAGTTTTGGCGAAATATCGTCCAATTTGGAGATAGTCATTATTTGGTCCAAGGACATGTCCCCAATTCTGAAACAAAACACGTTTTGTTTCGTTTTGCGGACGTTTTATAATTAATGAAATAATTAACAATAATCTAATTAAAAAACAATGTAATAATTAAAAATTGTCCTCTGCTTCTTTACATTTTGAGGAAAAATCGCAACCCCCCCTCCCCCCCCACAGAAATTGGGGACTGTCCTCGAAAATTGAGGACCTATGGTCACCTTCGTTTCTAGTCGCCTGTGAAAGCGAGGGAAAACAGGGAGTTTTGGTTTTGAGGGTAAAAAACAAAAGGGGGGAAATTGATCAGAAAAATTAGCATCACTGATTTCGAAACAATTTTCTGTGCGTTTGGTTTTTCCTGCGGACATGGATTTGGAGGGAAGAGAGGCAAACGCCATTCTATAAAATTAGCCCAAGTGGTTATTTATATTCTTTGGCTTCGGTTGGGAAATGGATTATTTGATGCTGTCATCTAGTCATGGGAGCCGGCAGCATAAGGCAAGGGGGGCAATGCCCCCCTGGATTTTTGTATGCAGTGTTTTCCCTTGCTTTTTTGCTCTTTCCAACATGGTAACAATGCGTCGAAGTAGTCTTTGTCCCCCTTTGAGTAGTCTTTGCCTCCCTGAAGTAGTCTTTGCCCCGCTGGGAAATATTCTGCTGGCGCCCATGCATCTAGTGTCAAAACTTGCAAACAACTTGTCAGGAAAATCTGTTTTTCCATAAATTACTAGTCGAAATATTAATTTTATTAATCATTATATTTTTTTTCAAAATAAAAAAATATTATAACGCTTTAAAAAAAAGAAATTATAAAAATAATTTACTTTTAAACTATGTAATTTATATTATTTTATGTAACTCTATTTAAGTTTTAAGAATAGATAAGGCCGTAGTATATGGTCCATAAAGCAATGTAATCATTGTTTCCCTTTAATATTTTAAAGCAAACTCTTATTAAATTTAGAAAGATATATTTTGAATATTAAGCTTAAATTAACAAACTTTTAATAAAAAAATATCGATGAGAATTTCAACTAAATCAAATATATGTTTTAATTTATTTTATTTTTTAATCGGTGATTTAATTCATTTTTGAATTTGAGATGGCCTGTGTATGTTATGCTCTCGGTTCCACTTCGGGTTATCGGAGCGAAAGAGAAAAATGCTGCCTTGGGATAAAAGAATCCAAGTTTGTTTAAAGCTCCCAACGTAAGCTTTGTTTTCCTTTGTTTGCACTTTTCCCAATGCTTCAATTGAAGTTATATCATAATTGTGTTTTTTTCTTTATGATAACTGTGTTTTTTCTTTTATATAAAATCATATTTATACGTGCTGTTTGTCAAAAATTGCGTTTTCTGTGTAAAGTATTGTACATTTTTTTAATGCAAAATTAAAATGAAATAGAATCTACACAAACTGACAACCGGTCTTAAAACTAGAATAAAATTATGCGCAAGGGCGGTTCCAGACTGTCAGTTTAGGGTGGGGGTCACTCCGAGGGATGTCTGAAGACTTCTTGAGGCCCTGGACCCTTATGCAAATGTAGGCCCCAAAGATGCGGGTAACTAGGCAGAGCCCGATTATGACCAACAAGGGCCCTGGGCATGAATTTTGGGGCCCCCATCTATGAAATTTGTTAAAATTGGGTTCCGTACACTTTGAACAACTTAATAACTATCCACCTCCTAACCCAAAATCATTGTACTTTTCTAAAATTCTATCTATCACTAAGAATTTATAATCTGCCAAGGAGAACATAGAATATTGTCTACATACTTTAGTGTTATTATAAAATAAACTAGTCAGAGATCAATGGTCTTCTAAAGAGGAATTCTCTTTCAGCAACACAATGTGATATGTATGCACATGATCAAGGCCTCTCTGAATTTTGGGCCCTTGAGCAAGCTTCTTTTGGGGGGGCCCTTGAGGTCCTCTTTTTTTCGGGGGGGTGTCCCCCTTGGAATCGCCACTGATTATACGCGTTGTTTTACAAAAACCTTTTATGTCAAAAGCTTACGATTTTAAGGAAATAATTATTCCTTGTAAAATTAAAATCGAAATCTAATCATTGCGATTAAAATTAAAACAAAAACTAGATTGGAAAAATGTATTCTAAAAACTTCAATATTTTTTGTATAAAAGTCTGTCTCATACAGTATATTTATTCAGAACTCTTAAAATTTAATTCTGCTAATTAGAAAAACTTAATAAATGTAGAACTGATGAAATTGAACTTAAAAATGGCTGAATTTAATAGGAGTTTGCTTTAAAATATTAAAGGCAACAATGATTGCATTGCTTTATGGTCCATATACTACTGCTCTATTCTTAAAACTTGGGTAATGTTACATAAAATAATATAATTTATATAGTTTAAAAATAAATTATGTTTATAATTTCTTTTTTTAAGCGTTATAATATTTATTAATTTTGAAACATAAAAAATAAATTGATTAATAAAATTAATATTTCGACTAGTAATTTATGGAAAAACAGATTTTCCTGACAAGTTGTTTGCAACTTATATTGCTAGATGGCAACGTCAAATAATCCATTTCCCAACTGAAGCTTGGAACAGATGGAAAGGGCGTTTACTCCCTTTCCATATGTTAAACCTCTAACTCCATGCTCTATGTTTCTTGAATATTTGGTTATCAAATCAAGAAAAAATCCGCCCAGGCGGGATAGTGGCTAGCGCGCTCTACTACCATCCTTTCGGTCCGGGTTCGACCGGGGCCTTCGCAATTAGTAACGGGCCTGCGCGTGTATTTTGAAGTGCCATCCAAAGAGGCCTACGGATGCTCGAGTCTTCACATATACATCAGACATTTCTTAAGCTTCCCAGTGCTTTCAAACGTTATTTAATGTAGTTTTAAGTAGTAATTGTGTTACTAATTCAAGTACGAACTCATGATTAATTTGTTTGCTATGATACATATTGACATTAAGAAAATAGATGCATATAATTTGAAGGAAAAACAAAGTAGCGCTTACTCTCATGATTCACGATTGCTTATTTTAGTTTCACAAGTGGATATTTAATATACTTTAAAATAACTAAATACACAAATGAGAAAGACATTTTTATAATGAATATTTCATGAACGTAGTCGTATTTCCTACGTTATTTTAAACAAGTCAACATTAATCTTTAGCAAATGATGTATTAAAGCGCATTTCAGTGTTTTCGGGATATCCTGTATATTGGAGAAAATTAATAAAATACGCTCTATAGCGCGAAACCTGAATTAATTATTCTTTAATAAAGATATTTCATATAGTAGATGTTATTCTTTTGCCGCTTTCTCAATCGAACTTTGGAATTGAGCAAGCATAATGAACGCTTGTACAAAATATTAACTACATTTGAAGTTTCTGTATAAACGGACAAAAATCAATAATTTATAATTTACTGTATTTCTGCACTGTACCAGATGTAAGTCTTAATCAGATAATCAAGGCATATATAACTGATAAATAAGATTTTCAACTGGCAAAATTAAATTGTCTAAATAGTATCACAACGTCATGCTTATTTACAAGAATAAAAACTACTCAAGTAATACGATTTCTGATTAAAATAATTTATTTATAAATAACACATGAGTAATTATTCACTAAACATGATTTACATGCATATTTTTAGAATTTCTAAATACATTATAAGCGTTCACTTACTTTTACATTCAGAGCAAAATGTCCGAATTTTAGGATAAATTTTCATGAAAGAAAATGGCGCAAGATTCACAAAACGATTACTTACATCTAAAGTTCTTTAGTACGACAAAAGTATAAAAAAATTGTTTTAAAATAATAAAATAATATAACATTTATAATACTTAGAATAATAAAATAGAATACTGTGACAACGGAAAACAGGCCTCAATGATAAACTCATTTTTAGCGATGGCAACTCATAAGCGGGCCCGTTGCTTAGCGATGGCCCCGGTTCGACTCCCGACTTTGGGTGTGGTTGTAAAACTATCCGTCCTTGTGCTGTATATTGTACTTGCAATAAAAATATGAACTTGTACTTCAGGAGAACGAATTACACTCGTGCAATGAGTTTCCATCAAAGTGTTCGTAAAGGAAACTGAGTGCATACAGTTTTTAAACTCGAGCGTTCGTATACAAAACTGAGTGCGATTAGTTTCAAACGAAATAAACCGATCTCTGCTAAGGTTTAGTCTGTTGTTTAGAAGACACACTTGCTGCAGGTTGTTGTTGTTTTCAAATGGTGTCCGTTGTTATGGAAAAGTATGTTGTTGTGAAAAGTATTTTACGTTTTCTAAAGCTGCAAATATTATTTTTTCGAGGAGGAAATTCATGCGTACGTTAGAAAATGCTACGAAGGTACACAATTTTTCAAAGATAATCATTTTCTTGTATTTTTCATTTTAGTAAATTCAAAAATGCATGTTTTAGTGTTGAGATTGAAATTGATTTAATCCGTTATTAGCGAAATTTAAACTTCTCTTCTCTTGCTAAACAGTTTTGAAGAAATGAAGTGTAAGTTGAAATTTCTAAATTTTGATTTGTGCACTTCAATTATGGTCACTCTTTCTTTTAAAAATCCTGTTGATTTTATATTGAGTATGTACTAAAAACTCTCCTCAGCAAAATTAACGCATTCGAGAATTGTAAACAAACACGTCTCCTAGGCGACGAAACTAAATAAACTGAAGTTGTTCGTAAAGTCAAAAGAAACTGATAACCACTGACAGCACTAAACAAAGGTGACCATATTTCCTCAAAATTCGAGGACAGTCCTCAAATTTAGATTTTTTTTCATTTTGTCCCCAAAAATACTTTGTCCCCAAATGTCCCCAAATTTAAAGATTTGTACTTTTTTTTCAATGAAAGTTTCCGTTTAGTTTAAGGCGACCATATTTCTAAACAGTATTTTGGGGACAAATCAAGCATTGTCCTCGAGTCCAAGGAAAACTTGGGGACACTAGAAAATATTTTTGGGGACTTATTCGAGTACACAACATATTACCATGTATACCTATACTTTAAATCTTGACTGACTTTGATACTTAAAAATGAACTCTAATAGCTCTTTATATCAATTGAGTATTCTTATTTCTAATAAATTAATGGAAGTATTTCATTCATTTATAAATATTTATTTAAACCAGAAATATGAAAGGAACATCATGTTGAAATATTGCAATTTATTCAAAATTTAACTCTTGGAATAGTATTTGTAATTTTCAGAAGACATTGCTTTTTACATTGGATCATTTTGTGATAATTTTTCATGAAACTTTGTACACCCTCTAAAAATATTCGAGGGCAAGAAAATTTTCGTACATCATTTCATATTTAAAGCATGGTTCTTCATGAAAGGTGATTAATCATTAACAAAACTGAAAGTGGAAATTTAGCTCATAGTCGGATAGTTTATTGAATGTCTGCACAGCACACGCTACACACACAATGACATCAGAGATCGAATTTCATTGTTTCTCTGAGTAAATGGCGCTTTTAGTTGGTATATTTTTCTTATTTCTTCAGTTTTTTCTGAAAGAAATAAACTAAACGGAAACTTTCAGGGGAAAAAAGTACAAATCTGTAAATTTGGGGACATTTGAGGACAAAGTATTTTTGGGGACAAAGTGAAAAAAAATCTATATTTGGGGACTGTCCTCGAATTTCGAGAACGTATGGTCACCTTAGTTTAGTTTATTTCTTTCAGAAAAAACTGAAGAAAAATAAACCAACTAAAAACGGCAGCCGTTCCACCCTGCGCCGACTCCTCTAAATGCGCATGCGCTTTTAACGCAGGTGGATGCGAACCAACCAATGTGTTTGTTTTGATTCGCGTCGCGATCTGCTGTGCCACTTTCCTTCGGTTCTCAGTTGTCTGTCTTTTATAGTAATTGCAGTGGATATTGAGAAGAACATTGAGAAGGGCATTTCGATATGTTGTAATGTATGCGATAAAACTTGCAATTTATATAAGCACATGCGAAACGTACAGCAGTGGCGGCTCGTGGGATACAGCAAGTACAGCCGGGCTGCACTTGAAATTATCAGCACATACTTTAAAATAATTTATTCTACTAATTTTCCTAAATTCAGATTAGAATTATGGAATTCCTACGGTAAATTAAAAAAATCTCCAAAAAAAAAACCAAACAAAAAAAACCGTATTGTGCCGGATCGCTCCTTCAGAAAAAAAGCACTTTTAACCTTCCCGCAATTCAATTGGGAAAATCTCTGGTTCAGCCCAGATCGCTGATAAGAAAATTGGCAGCACCGTTGCCATGACAACGATTACGTAAGCAGTCCCTCCGGCATAGGCTATAATGGGGATATGCAGCTAAGACTCAGCTCAACAAAGATTTTCATACGTCGGCAGCACTTGAAAGAGCGCGGTGAATTCTACCCACTGATTGGCTCGAGAAGTGAGGGAGGGAGGAAGGAGAATATATGTTCGGCAAACTCTCGACTTTATATTGCTGAATTTATCAAGAAGGTAAGCCTGAATAGACGCTTATGAATGGACAATTACCCATCAAAGCAGTATTGTTTTTAAGTAAGCAAGAACTAGCATTTAGAGGACATGGCGAGCGAGAAAATTCTTTAAATATGGGAAATTTTAAAGAGCTTTTAAAATTATTGATATCTGAATTAAAACAACGCTTTTTATGAGGGCATCACTGACTGATTCGCAAGTTTAAAAGAAAGGAGGATTGATTTGACTTATAAAAAATAAGTAAGTTTTCTTTTTTTTTCTTTTCTTCTCAAGTTATCGTTACAAAAGAAAATTCTAAGGAAACTTCGAATCCGACACGGATTAATGCAATTTTGAGGATAAGAGCGGCTGCTTGAAATTTATGTCCATTTTATGGAAGTAAAATAGGATCTCTTACATTTTTTATGTAATTTCTTTTTTTTTCTCCTCGGTGAGGGCATTCCGCCAGCTTTCGAATTTAGTAACAAAGATTTTTCATTCCTGTCCGGAGGAAATGGGGGGGGGGGGCTCATATGCTTCCGGCTGCACTAACAGTTTTGACCACGGGCTGCCACTGACGTACAGAATTAGCTGCCAACTCTTCATCATTTACAAGAAACTACCAATTGAATTTTTATACAGTTTTTGAAGAGTTGATTTTTTACTAAATAAAAATTTGGAAAAATAAAAAAGTTTTGGGGCCTTTGAAATGGGTGGGTGCAGGGCAAGTGCCCCGGTTGCCCTGCTGATAAGCAGGCTCTGCAGCTTTAAACTTCTTTCTTTTTCTTTTTTTAGGGAACTTCGAGAATAATCCTATTTTAATTATTTAAAATTTATTTTTTTAAATAAATTTTTTGAGCAAATTTTTAAACGAGTAGTTCATTTGAATGAACAAATTTTGTTTAAAAAAATTAATTTATCAACAACTTATAAAATTTATTTAAATATATATATATATAAAGAAGCATAATACCGATGACAATCAATAATTTTTTGAGTTGATTTTATTTAATTAATTTGCATTCAGTTTTAATGTTAACTTTAAGTTCAAATTTAATCATTAATTAGCCTCACCATGGCACAGTGGTTATATCACTGAAATTGGTAGACGGCCGAAGTGTGAAGGTCCGGGGTTCGGGTCCCATCGCGCGGTCGTCGATCTAACGGTCTGGAGTTTTGGTAGGTTTTCTCCAGATGTAACGTGAATACGCGTTAGAACCCCTTAGAAAGTCCTCCTACCAAGGCATCCCTCATCTTAGGCAGATACCCCTCGCGCAGGTTTGCCTTAATCACACACAATCACAATTAATCATTAATTAATTTAATAAAAACGTGTATTAATCTTTAATTTAGTTAAAAACTGGTATCCTTAAATTGAAAATAAATTAATAGATTAGACTGCATTAAAACAGTAGAAATTATTAATTAAATAATCACGTTCTTAATTTAACCCCTTAAGCCCCAAATTAATTTATTTTTCAAAAAAATCAGTTTGACTCTTTTTTATATAGTATTGGAAATATCTCATTTGAGTAATGTTTTAAACACTAAAGTGCAAGAAAAAAAAATTAAAGACCTAGTAGGGAATTTACAGAAGATTTATGTCCTGTTAAGCAATTTTACTGATGGGACTTTAAAGTCCCGTCAGTGCATAAAGGGTTAAGAATAATTAATTAGTTCTATTATTTTAATGCAATGCAATAATCATGCTCTTAATTAACAAAATATAATTACTGTCCTCTGTTGTAATGCAATGTGCAATATAATCTATTAATTTGCTTTCAATGTAACGCTATCTGTAAGTTAACGAAATTAAAGATTCATCAATTTGTTTTTAATTAAATTAATTTATGATTAAATTTTAACTTACTGTTAGCATTAAACTGAATGAAAATTAATGAAATAAAATTGACTAAAAATAAATAAATAAATAAATAAATAAAGTTTTGTAATATTAATCGAAAAATTATTCTCGAAGTTCCCCAAAATAATTTTTTTTTAAAGTTGAAAATAAATTTTCCTGAAAGCAGTCAATCTAAAAGGCTGGCAGACGTGAATGACGCAACGGATAGAGAAGCATGCACAAGGCAGGCAAAGCGGAGCGGGCAGAAAGTCTGCATCCATTTGCGTTGAAAGCGCATGCGCATTTAGAGGAGTCGGCGCAGGTTCGAACGGCAGCCCTAAAAACGCCATTTACTCAGAGAAATAATGAAATTCGATCTCTGAAAACGTTTGTTGTCATTTTGTGTGTAGCGTGTACAGACATTCAATAAAGTATCCGACTATGAGCCAAATTTCCCCTTTCAGTTTTGTTAATGATTAATCACCTTTCATGAAGAACCATGCTTTAAATATGAAATTGACGTACGAAAATTTTCTTGCCCTCGAATACTATTTTTGGAGGGTGTACATGGTAATATAATATGTCCTCGAAAATATTTTCTAGTGTCCCCAAGGTTTGTTTAGATTCAAGGACAATGCTTAATTTGTCCCCAAATTACCATTTAGAAATATGGTCGCCTTAAGCCGGATTCATACTGGCCGTACCGCACCGCTAAGACGCCGCAATGACGTCACGTGGCGGAGCAACACGGCGCCCGCGCGGCGAGCGCCGAGGGTTTGCGCACTATCCCACTATCTGGTGTATTTACTTGCGGCACCGCAAGCTCGCCGCGCGGACGGCCAACGGTCCGAAACGGCGAAACAGTACGGCATGGTTGCGGTGCGGCGCGGCAGGTATGAATCTACCTTTACACGTCTAAACTAAGGCGACCATATTTCTAAACGGTAATTTGGGGACAAATCAAGCATTGTCCTCGAATCTAAACAAAACTTGAGGACACTTGAAAATATTTTCGAGGACATAACATATTACCATATACACCCTCCAAAAAAAGGATTCGAGGGCAAGAAAATTTTCGTACGTCAATTTCATATTTAAAGCATGGTTCTTCATGAAAGGTGATTAATCCTTAACAAAACTGAAAGGGGAAATTTGGCTCATAGTCGGATAATTTATTGAATGTCTGTACACGCTACACACACAATGATAACAAACGTTTTCAGAGATCGAATTTCATTGTTTCTCTCAGTAAATGGCGTATTTAGTTGGTTTATTTTTCTTATTTCTTGTTTTTTCTGAAAGAAATAAACTAAACGGAAACTTCCAGAGAAAAATGTACAAATCTTTAAATTTGGGGACAAAGTATTTTTGGGGAAAAAATGAAAAAAAATCGAAATTTGGGGACTGTCCTCGAATTTCGAGGACGTATGGTCACCTTACACTAAACACACACATTCCAGTATTCTTACAAAAACTCGTGCAACGAGTTTGTCGTTTACGAATGCAGCCTGTGTCTTTCAAATTTCAAAAATTTCAAGAAAGAAGTAGAATTTGTCTAGCGGTCTGGAGTTTTGGGCGGTTTTCTCCAGATGTAGCGTGAATATGTGCTAGATACCCAGAAAAGTCCTCCCCCAAGGCATTTGCCCCCTTGTGTTTGTCCTTTCTTTGACGTGGATTTATAAGCGGTTTCTCATGATAGCACACAAATACGAATGCATGTTCCAACAACAACAACAGGATTTGTTTACATTTTTTTGCACTCGAGAACTTTAAGGATGATTGGTGAGCAGACGATATATTAAATCAATTTGTTAAGTAGTCTGTGATAATTTTTTAAATAAAATACTACAAATATTTATATTATTATTATCTGTTGTTTTTAAAAGTAATATGAGCTCACAGAATATGTCAGAGTTTAAAAAACTATCTCCAATTGAAGCCAAGGAAAAACAACGATCCAGAGCAGAAGAAACAAATCCTTGTCTGAAGGTACAAAAGCTATGACCATTTTCACTAGGGATGCACCGAATTACCATATTTTGCCGAATAACGAACACTGAACATTTAGTTAAAATTTATTAAACCGTTATTAAACTTCGATTAATGATTGCCATCCTTTAATTAGTTTGTTTTTAAACAAATTTTTTATATTTCATATTGTGTAAAACATCAAAAATTAAAATACTGCAAAATTTAATATCCAAGTGTTTCCTTTATGTATATTAATAATTAACTTTTTAAATATTTGTAAAATTATGATCATTTCTTCTTTATCTGCATACTACATTAAAAAAAAATTAGTAGTTAATTTACTTTACTTATTAACGCTAAATATCAGTGGCAGTTCCTCTAGTTGAGCACAAGAGAATGTGAACCCCCAAGGAAAAACTAAAAAGCAAACGCATTAATAAATTAAAGTAAAAATGTTAAGTCTACTTAAAATTTTTATGTTTTCACAAAGTGAGCTTTTTTTCTCCCACCACTCCCACTATTATTAAATACATTCATCATAGTTTACTGTATTGTAGGTTGCTACAGCTCAAAACACCAGGTCTTCACTAGATCGCTCATTCAATTGGAGAAATGCCCTTCTAAACCACTATCTGAGAACAGAAGCAGGAGGGTTAAGACATTGGAAATATCGGAACAGCTTTAGTATCCCCCACCCGCGATTTTTGGCACCATTTGTTTTTCGCCAAACAGTGCCAAGTACCGTGTTTTGTATGTTTACCTTTCAGACTCTTGATGCAACTCCCGAGTTCCGGAATAGCGACCTTCTTTTTTCTAGACACAAAAACATATTACCCTTTTATCCACAGTTACTACAATATTATTATCCAATAGCACGTAAAAGTAAATGCATTTCATTTATTTACTATAGCTTCTTTATTTTTTAAATTTTTGTTCAATTTTAAATTATCACTTTTTTTTTTTTCCTCTACAGAAACTTTTTTATAACAATAATATGAACAAAAAATATCAGCAATCCCTAGTCAACAGAAAACTTCCTAAACCTTATAATTAAAATTCTCCCAATTGATATCCCTTATTACCTCGATAAAGTCATTGCACAAACAAATTTTCCTATCATAAAAGGCATATTCAAAAAACTTTACCACTTAAATTCTTAACGCAATTCCGGGCTTGAAAACAGTGGCCATCTTGTTTCTAATCACAAAATCATTGACAATAACATATTTAAACATAATTCCTCGAATACTCATACATGAAATATCTATTTTCAACTCCTCAATTTCCCCAAAACTTGAAAACTCAAATGTAAAATGCCTAAATAAAAAAAGCTTACTTTTTAGCTTCTCGATCCAAGTCCCGATTACAAAACGGCAGCCATCTTGCTTCTAAATACAACATTGTCAACAATACCAACATATTTAAACATAATTCCATGTCAACTCATATATAAAATATCTATTTCTAACTATTGGCTTTTCTAACTCTTGACAAATTTGTAAAATCACAACTCCTACTCTTTGTATTCCTTTAAAATCCATTTACTTTTCCATCCCAACACTAACTCTTTTTAGATAAACAATAGCAAAGTACATGTTTTACATGGCTGACCCACACTCGAGATAATACTTCCTCTGATTTTCAAAGCATAAATGATTTAATTTAGGAAACTTCTACAAAAAACAGTGCTGTCATCAACGCTCGCTGATTGGCCAATATATCTCTCTTAGTTGGACCTAGCGGCAAAAAGGTAAACTCATAAAACAGTTTTTGCTGCCACATTCGACAATTTACCTGGCGACGTCTTTTGGCGATAAATTTGAGTGGGTGATACTAAAGGCTAGCCGAGATATCATTCTCTTCACTCATTTTTAGTTTTTCGAACAGACCATTGCTTACAATTCAATTCAGAATTGTCCCTTGGTTTGCTATGTTGGGTTATTTAATATCTATATTTTTTCATTTTCTTATTAGTATTTTTTTTATTATAATCATTTTTCAGTACAACATTTTTTTCCATAACTAGTGTAAATAATCACGATGGCACTTAGTATAATAAGTGTTTTGGAGCCAAAGCAATTATTTTTTTCAACATTATCTTTTGAAACAAAAATTCAAATAGAATTACTCAAGCCAACAACTTCTCTGAAACTTATCCAGGTGACAAAATGTAAGACTAGCAATTACTTTTCTGTTAGTTGCATGCATTGTTTTCTTTTAACTGCTGAAAACGAAAGTATATTTTAATTTGTAAGTTGCATTGTATCTGCATATTTAATTTTCGAAATGTGTTCTGTGAACTTCCATTTAAATAACCCACAAGCCACCACTGCTTAACATTATGAGTTTTTTTTTCTGGTTACTCGTTTCATATTTAAATGAGTTTAAAATAGTAAGATTACTATAATGCGCCATGAGATTTTTTTTTTTAATTGAAAACAGCAAAATTTAAATTTAACATATGATGTTTTCTTTTACATTGAAATTACTTTGAATGTAATATTAGTAAGTAACAATTTAAATTTTAATTTTGTATTAGGTACTGTATCGTAACTTTCATGCGTGGTATAAAAAATATTTTTTTTTTTACCAATAGTCGAAGATTTAAATTTGTTTGCTATTCGGTTGCTCAATATTAAAGTATTCTTCTGAACTGAATATTCAGTTTGTATGTCAAATAGGCAGTATACCGAATATTCGGTGCATTCCAATTTTTATTTTCTTTATATTCTTGTTTATGTCTTCTCAAGTTAACTACAGGCCAAGGCCCCCTAGACTTGCAATGCTCGCTTTTCGTATGAGGCAGCCTTTGTCGAAACTGAAGTCCCCACGGTTTCAGAGGAGATAGCGGAATAAGCTTCTGATAGCAGCGGCCGTTACTTTTTTTAGAATAGAGAGATTACTTTTCTCTTGAATATGTTTCAGCGGACATTTCTTATTTTTTTCCCAATTTCATTTTATGAGACGATTCACATTTTATTATTGGAACTAGGATGAAAGTTTTTGAGGCTTAATTTCAAACATTTTTGTCTTTCTGATAATCTGAAATGTTTGTATTTAATCTTAAAATACATCTGAGATTAAAAAAAAAAAAACAAAAAAAAAGCTCTCCAGTAATAAAGTTTTAAATACTTGCAGCTAAACTTGTTGCAAGAACTGTTGATCATTACAACTATTTGGGCTAATCTAACTGGATTTGCTGTGGTTGCCACAACTTATTTTGACCCATGCTAGACACTCAAATAAGCTTTTTAACTACATTCTTGTAGAAACTATAAATAAAAAGAAAAGAAATATTCAATCTTGCATTTCAAATCAAAATAGCTTGTATTTTTAACCATTTAATGCGAAACTGGATTAATCCATAAGCTATGAAATATGCAATTCTTCCCTTCCTTAGCAAAATCTATCTGTGCTCAGTTTTAATTAATGATGATTGAAGTGCCCTATGCCTCCGATGATCGAATAATCATTTGGATAAACATATTAAAAAAAATTGTGGGCCTACAGAAATACAATGTGTTCAATGAACTACAAGTATATTACATTTCATAAGATGCACATAAATGAATTCTACATAATTTGTTCTTAACTAAACACTAGCACAAATTTTTATATACATATAATTTAATATAAAGAAGTAGCTTACAATGACATGAAACAAGTCACTAATGGGTAATTTGTGTTTGTAGTCATCAGTATTCTGTAGTCATCAGCTTCTGATATGCTTTTGATAAGATTTTTTGAATTATATGCTGCCTGGGGATGAATTTGACTGTGAAGTTATAAGAAATGTTTTTTGTTAAGAAACAGTTGTCAAGTATCACATTTATTATGTGCTATTGGTGAATGAAATTTTAAAACAAAGAAGCAACACCTAATGTATTGGTGAACGAGATTTTAAAACAAAGAAGCATTTTCTATGAAAAATATCATAAAAGTTTACCTCTTTTGCTCTTCAAAAACAATTTAAACAGCCATAAATGTTACATGTAATATGTAATGCTTTGATTGACATCATATATTTTATTTTCATCTAAAGTTTTGTTGCATTTTCCTTAATTTTCCATTCTCACATTTCTTTCTTTCCTTTAAAAATTTAATCATGGTATTTAATAAAAAAAATTTTGAAGAATAATTAATATGTTTTGCTTTAAATTACTTTTTACATTCTCTGATTGGAAGTTTACTGCTATTTTTAAAATTAATTTCATCTTCAATGATATCTGC
This sequence comes from Cheiracanthium punctorium, assembly GCA_038373885.1. Lineage (NCBI taxonomy): Eukaryota > Metazoa > Arthropoda > Arachnida > Araneae > Cheiracanthiidae > Cheiracanthium > Cheiracanthium punctorium. The sequence continues at coordinate 75,259 of JAWZYV010018863.1, read as the reverse complement.
TCTAAAAATAGTTTTTGTATTTGTGTTTCTGAGCTTCTGATTTTAGATTTATTCTTTTGCTAAGGCGTTATATGTTGGCTTATTTTTATTGAGATCACTTACTCTCTAATGGTCAATTTTCCTGTTTTATATACATTTATCTGTCATAGTTAGTCCAGTAAGGTCTTAAGATGTCTTGCATCTGGTTTTGGAAATTCTTTTGATGGTTCATTTTTCAGGCTGTCCCCAAATATAATGCTTATTTGGCTGGTAATTTTTTGATCCTGAGTTTCCACCTGACTTGTTGAAGATGACTTAAAATTGTTATTTTCTGGCACCATCTAATTTATATTTTCTTCATAATTGTGGTGGTAAGGGAAACAGAAAAGCTTTTAAGCACTATATTTATATTTTAAGTCATATTTCCATTGTGAATTTCAAAAGTAATTAATATGAACCTGCTTAATTATAAAATGCACCATCTTGTTGTGAGTAATATGTATAATATAAATAAAAAAGAAACTTGATTATTGAAAAATAAATTTAAGTAAACTTTTCCAGCTTTACATTATGTATTATAAAATCAGGGATAACGATATAAAATGTTTAATTACGAGTTTGTGGAAAATTTTGTGGAAAGTAATTTTATTTGTTTATTACATAGGTGGTACTAATAGCATTTTAACTGCCATGATATGCTGATCACATATATTAAAGAGCTACCAGTTATTAGCATTTAATTAATTACTTTAAAACAGGGTTTGTTGATTTAAATCAGCTTAATTAAAATCAAGATTAAAATCATGATTTAAATCAAGGGATTTAAAAAAAAAATCAGTGATTAAAATCATTTTTCAAAAATGGATTTTGTATTGATAGAATGTATTACAAATAAAAATCTTCAACCCTCAAATGAAATTAATTTCTTATAATAGCATTAGATGGCACTGCAGTGGTTTAGGGAATCCTTCAAGGTAAGGGGGGGTTGCTTTTTGAGTGTGACAGTGTGAGAACAAAAGAAATTTGATCAGGAAAATTGGCAACACTAGAATTATTTCAGATTTTAGAACACGCTTGTTTAGGATTCCGTGTTCAGAGAGCTATTGCTAAAGTACAAGGATGACAGGAAGGAAGGAAGATAATATTTGGATGTACTTTAATGAAGAGCAGACAGTTTCTGGAAAAGGTGTTAAAGCCAAATGCAAGAACTGTGAAAAAGTTATGATGGGATTAGTAGCCAGAATGAAAGCACATGTAGATAAATGTTTCTCCTCTTACAGAAATGATATTAATAGTGATGAATCTCAAGAAACAATTGAGAACAATTTAACTTGTACAAAATCTGAGACAGCCAAACTTATGAAAAGAAAAATCAGTGAGACAGAAAATGATGTTGATGTTCTTAAGAACAGCATGAATGATTATGTCATAAAGACCACTAAAACTCAAAAGCAAATATTAGATGAGGAAGTGGCAAGATATATTTATACCACCAATTCTGCTTTTCATCAGGTTAATCATCCCCAATTTAAAAAGATTTTTGCTTTAAGGCCAGAGTATACTGCTCCAAATGAAGTAGAAATAGGTGGAGCATTACTTGATAATATATATGATCAAGAGAAAGAAAAATGTTCCAAACACCTAAATGGACAAATTGTTAACTTTAGTATAGATGTATGGTCAAATGTTCATAATGAACCAATATTATGTGCTGCAGTATCTACAAGAAAAGGTGAGAATTATCTAGTTGGGGCAATTTACACATCTGGTAGTCCACACACAATTGAATATCTTGTAGAAGTTGTGAAAAGTAGTCTGGTAAAATGGGAAAATGAATTTAAGTGCATTGTGAAAAGTCTTATTATGCACTTATTATAATAATATCTAAAATAGCATAAAATATATTTTATTATATTGTTTAAAATGTCATTCTATTATAATATGCAAAATAAATTCATATTAGGAATTTTTAAAACATCTTTTAAAAAATCCGATTTAAATAAAAAAAATCACGAACCCTGCTTTAAAATAAAGTAATATTTCTTTATTCATGGGCATATCATGTATGCTGTAAAGCAGGAAATTTTCTGGTATCTTCAGAAAAAATCTTCAGCTTAAATAATCAGCCATCTGAAGCATTTTCATTATTTACTTTGCGAAATGCCATAGAATGACTCAATTCAATCTTATGGTTAGTTATTTTTGTCTTGTGTTATGCTAAGCTTACACGAGAGACATCTGCCAATGAGGATGTGCCTTGGGCAAAGGATTTTTTAAAGGATTATAACGTGTATTCAAGTTATATCTGGAGAAAACTGCCCAAAACTCCAAGCTATTCGATCATCAGCTGTGCGGTATGCCCGAACTCAGGACCTGCACAATTGAGCCATATATGTTCAGTGACTTTTCCACTCTGTGATGGTCGGGTCAGTTCAAGTTTATCTTTATGCCTTTTCCTATAAGCATTGCATATTATCCTTCTAAAAGTTATCATGATGTCACTATTGTGTTAGGAAAACATACATATGTAAATTAACATCCCTGTTTTTTGTATCTAAATTTTATTTATCCCCTGTTCTGTACTAAAAAAATATGAGAATCAAATTTTCATTATTACATTTTTTAAGATAATTTAATCAGTGTACTTTTTATTATAAAAGACGAAGTGAAATATTGGTATTAAATCTATGGGTTCTTTAACCATGACGATTGAAATACTACTGTATACGTACTCCTTCACCTATATTCAACAGATGGCAGCACTATACATATTTCTTCAGGAATTTTGTGTTTTAATTATAGTTGAACCGATTTTTTTTCTCCCCCCTAAACATTTTTGAAATCAAAATAAAGAAATTGGAATGAAGAAAATTTTTATTTTATTCAAAATGTATGTATGTTCGGTTTATTTCAGTTTGAAGTTTTAGGAAAAGATATGGTTGTGAAAGTTGTGATGCGAGAAATAGGAATGTCTCCTCTCGCATGGCAACTTCAATTCTCTGTCTTGTCGCGTCTCAGTACCATCCATATATGGGTCATTAGAAAAAAAAAAAGTTACAATTCATTCTGACAGGTGTTGAAAAGTTTACATTTTTTCGAACTTTTAATTATTATAGTCTAGAAAGATATTTTATTTGGTAAAATTTAGATAAACTCGTACAATTTTCCCACTGTGAACGACACATATGATTTTTTAGCTTAAAAATGATGAAAAATGTTCTTGTTCAATGATTTAACAAATAAATAAATGTCCACTCTGTTACCAGACAGTAAAATTTACCTGGATTAAAAAATATATATATTTCACAAATGTTAGTTTATTGTATTCCTTAATACTAAGTTTTATGAATGTACATCAATGTTCATCAATATATCAAAAGCAACAACAAAGAAATATCAATTTCATTGAAAATAAGCAACATGATTTTAAAAAGTTTTTTGAAAATGACCCGCGTAGGAAGCATTTTCTGTTTATAAAGGTTTAATAGTTTTTCCTTTCTTCTTCATTCCAACTTCTTTATTTTGATTCCAGTAATGTTTAATGGATAATAAACACAGCCTTTTAGTAGGATTTCTCCAAAAACTAATATAATCTTCTAGTAATCTAATAGCAAGCACAGTTTTCCCCCCTATTGTACTGTTACCAGGGTTGTCAGATTTGCAGCCCGGGTAGCTCCGTAGCTCTCCATTTTCCCCACCTTAGCGGGGTTTTTGGGTAATTTTTTTTTTTTGTTTAATTTTGATTTGCGTCATTTTAGAAGAAATGTCTGTATAATAATTTAATTTATAGTAGAAATACTTAATTTCTGACGAAATTTTAAAAGGTTATGCCCTATTTCAATTTAAAATGTAATTCGAAGAAAAAAAAAACCCTGTTTTTGGTCTTAGTACAAAAATTGAAATGAACTAATAGCAACAGGGTTGCGAAAAATTCGAGATGGTTCTTCATGAGCTGCATTACACACTGTAATGAGTGAAAAAACTGTGCCTTTTTTGAAACTTTCTGAAAAAATTCTTAAACATAGAACTGCACTAGGGATGGATGCAAGGCGACTTTTTGCAAGATGAGACGCAGATATATAGCTTTTTTTTTGCGCGACGAGACAAACATTTTTAACAGTACGGTACAGGGATTTTGCGAGACGAGATAAAGCTTTTAGGCTGTTTTGCAAGACGGGAGACGCCTATTGTACACCTCACGTCCATTTCTAAACACCATCTCAAAATTTTTCCAAGCGTGACACATTTTGCAAAATTTTCGATTTTTAATAATTTTTCCTAAAAGTTTTGTGACTGATACATGTTTCTTGTTTATTTCAGTATGTAGTGGAGCTTGCAAAGCGACAGCTTAAAAATTTTGATGTGCCTGGCGTAATTAGTTTATTTCTACTTATGTACCAAAATCACATGATTTTTTCTTACTACTCTTAATGAAACTATAAATTCTAATTCTATTCTGTAGCTTTTATGGAAAAAAAATCTTTGTTTTCTACCAGTCGTAATAGTGTTTAAAACTTACTTTTAGTAGTTATTATTATTAGTAGTTATTTAGTTGAAATATAAAAAGAAATTCCCCAACTTTTTTTGCTAAAGTTCATTTTTTTGTACTATTATTATTTTTTCTCTAAACTTAAGATGCTTTTCATTAAGACTTGAAAGAAAACTTAATGAAGCATCAGGTACATCTTAAGGTACATCTTAGCCTTAATATTTAAAATACAGAATAGTTTATCCTTGTGATTTATAATGTTAAACTCTAAATGAAATATTGTGAGTATGCGGTTAGAGCACCTTAAAAAGTCTTCCGACCAAGGCACCGCTCATCCTTGGCAGATAGCACTTGCGTATCATCCATAACACAACACAACTGAATGAAATATTTATAAAACTAGGGACCAAGGCCCCTAGACTCGCTACGATCGCTTTTTGTATGAGGAATTCGGCTCCTAATGAGGTTTATTAGCAAAAAAGGCATAATTTTAACAGACACAATTGCCAAATCTGGCAACCATTAAGCTTATTTTTTCAGTTTTTGATTAATATCTTCTAAAATATTTCGAAATTTAAGTCAGTTTATCGGATTCCTCGGAATTTTTTAAATCCGTGGACACCTTAGTCGAAACTCAAATCCCCACGGTTTAGGAGCAGATAGCCGAACAAGCTCTTGACAGCGACAGCGGCGGTGGCAGCGTACGTTACTGTTTTTTAGAACAGAGAGATAATTCAAAATTACTTAACATAAAAAGTTTCTTTTTCAACAAATATATTGTTTGATATTCAGACAATTATTCTGCGGCACGTTTTTCCATAATAAAGTTTCAAAACAAGCTAGTCTTGAAAATTATTGAAAATGAAATGACCTTAAAAAGTCCTTACATTTTGTTATGTGTTTAGAGGAGGAACTCTGTCATTATTTTTGAACAAACTTGTTTTCTCCCACATAATTTTCTTTTATAATTATAACATTTTACTTTTTCGCAAATAGTACTGATTTAATTACCATTAACAATGTGTAGTTACTTAGCAAATTCAGCTAAGTCGCGATTCATTTTTAATCCAAACGCGCTTGACATTCTGAATTAAAAGTTCTCGTTGGCAATTGGTGAATGAAATTGATAGTCCGTTTGATATCGTGTATCTTGGTTTGGCATTTAATGTAAGGGAACTTGCAAGTAATAGCTTGGTGGCAGGGGCGTAGCCAGAAATTTTTCATGGGGGGGGTTACGACTACTGCAACTCACATATATGCATACATGTGTGTGATGAGGGAGTGAAGAATACACATTTTGTATGGCAAAAAATTCCTCATGGGGGGGGGGGTTATGACCCCCCTAACCCCCCTCTAGGCTACGCCCCTGCTTGGTGGCCGTTCTAATGTACGTATATCTTACAGGGTGTCCCAAAAAGGTGATAGCACGCTTTATTTCTTTACCTATTAGAGATAAGTGGGCAATGTAAATTGAAAAAGGATATTCAAAATAAGGTAGGAAAAAAAGACTACGTTAAGAAAAAATTCCTTTTGTTAATTTTCAAAAAGTTACACTTTTTAAATTTGTATACAACCCCGAACAAAAAATTCCCAATTAGTAAAATATGCCTCATATAGTGGCGTAGCCAAGGGGGGTGGTGGTTAGGGGGGTTTATACATACGCCACTGTATGAGGCACATTTTATTAATTGGGAATTTTTTGTTCAGGTTGGGGGTCATACCCCCCCCCTCCCCTCCATGAAAATTTCTGGCTACGCCCCTGGCCTCATACATAGATGTGTTGATGTACGAAATTTCAGCCTTTTATCCTAAAACGTCTCAGAGAAATCTTTAAACAAAGATGATCAGGTGCTATACATGAATTTCAATGTGAAAGTTTAAAGCTAACGTGTAAAAAATTTCTTTCTTTCGTAATTTCTGATCAGCCTCACCATGGCTCAGTGGTTATGTCACTGAAAATGGTAGACGGCCGAAGTGTGAAGGTTCCGGGTTCGGGTCTCATCGCGCTGTTGTCGATCTAACGGTCTGGAGTTTTGGTAGATTTTCTCCAGATGTCACGTGAATACGCGTTAGAACCCCTCAGAAAGTCTCTCTACCAGGGCATCCCTCATCTTAGGCAGATACCCCTCGCGCAGGTTTGCCTTAATCACACACACACACGTAATTTCTGAGCGACTCCTGATACGCGATCATGCGATGTGATTTTTTCCCCCTTCGAGAGCCATGGAAAAGTGGTTTAAGTGAGTATGTATTTATTTTTATAATATCTCTGACATTTTTAGATATAATTCTCAAATTTTGTATATCCTCTCCTTAGTGTATGGAGCATATTTTTTTTTTTTTTAACTAATTGGCAAACTTTTCGTACGGGGGTTGTATACAAATTTAAAAAGTGTAATTTTCCGAAAAAGTACGAGAGAATTTCTTTAACATAGTCTTTTCTTTTTTCCTACCTTATTTTAAACATTTTTTCAACTTACATTGCTCACTTTTTTCAAAAATTTGAAAAATTAAAGCGTGTTACTGCCTTTTGGGGAGACCTTGTATAACAGGATGCGTTCCTACATCGAACTTAAGTCGCATTGCCTGAATGTTCTTTTACTTTAATCGGTGCTTTTCTTTCCTAACACTTCTTGTTAACTTTTTACTCGATAGTAATAGTATAGTGTTTAATTAATGCTTGCTTTTCTTTTTCTCTGTAAATGTGGACATTGCACCTCTTATATGAAAATTTCATTTATATTTCGCAGGAGCACAACTTATCTTTGAAGTGCTTGGATACAAACTTCTATGACCGAGATTTATGTACAGATTATTTTGAAAATTACAAACTATGTAAGGCATTTTGGGTAAGTAGATCTTTCTTATTCTTGCTCGTATAAGGGCTGGATTTAATGTACCGGTGGTTGTATTAGTGCAGGGTTTCTACAGACCTGGAAAGTCAGGGAAAATGAAGAAGAATCAGTGAAATGGAAGAACAAATCTAATTTCCTTGCGAAATTCAACTTATTAGGTACAGTTTTGACAAAAAAGTTACTTATCTTAATTAAAAAAAAAAAAAGAGTTTTAGACGAAAGAGGTGGACCAGAAAAATAGGCAATTAGAACTGAAGTAGAATCGTTGGATACTGAAATTAACATTTAAATGCAAGAAATTCAAAAATCTTAAATATACCATACCTAAATTTTTTGAGTTGCCTGGTGCGAACCATCTATTTAAAATTATTTCATCAAGTTTATTATTTTACTAGTTTTAATAATAAATTAAACGAATATTTTAAAATATTGTATTTTAAGCAAAGATGTAGTTTCTGTTTGATTATTGCTGTTTAATTAGAAAATCATCGAAGGAAAACAGATTTTCTTTGATTTACCATATATTTTTTAAACAAACTATTTCTTAAAATCTAAATTTTATATACTTTTATATCACTCAATTTATTTCAAAACTTAGTTTTTGTGAGGATTTCTATTACACAATTTAAACGCAAGTCTATTTTTGTTTCATGAAATCATTTGTTATTGAGTGTGTTTTTAAAGATAATGCTGTAAAAGTTTATTTTCTTATATGATCTCAAAATACTTTTATTTTCATAATTTGTGGAAATTATTTTATTTTCATTTTGCTTTCTAAACTTAGAACTAATTTTTAAATGTATTATGTGCCAAAACTGAACGCATCTTGTCTAATTGAAATATGCTTAATCTTTAAATTATTATAAGGCATACTTTTTGAGTGTTGTATAATTTTTTAAAAATATATTTATCATCGGGTGTTTAAAAAAAGGTAAAATGCATAAGTTTTAAAAGAAACAAAGTAACACTGGAAATAATTGGAGTATGAAGTCCACAAAAGCGAGTGAAATAAAAAGTCAGGGAAACAGAAGCTTTGAAATCTAGAAACCCTGTAGTGATACCGGAAAGTAATATTTTATTTCGCATAAAATTAAAATAAGTAAATTTTCAACAACTTTTTTTTTTGCTACAAACAAGTTGTACCTAAACACACTATTCATATTTATTATATTTTGAAGCAAAATTATATGGATTATGTATATATATATATTTTTCTTTCAAGAAAGATGGTCCCCCTCCTCCTTCTAACTAGCTCCTAACTCAATCTAGCCACCTTGGAGGACGATATTCAAAATGTCTTGAAATAGATTTTCAGGCATTCGTGAGTGTCCTATTTTACAGCGATAATTTTGTGAATAAATGTCTCCCCCCCCCCTCCCCCTCTAATGACATTTTGGTCCAACCGTTTCCGTGTAAGGGGCATTTGGACGCGGATTGCCTGGAGCTATAAGAAAATACCCCCGAAATGCAAGGCGAAAAAGACGTCCATTTTTTCCCACTGTCGAAAGAATTCAGAATCTTCTTTGTAGAGGGTGGTCAAATTAGGGGAGAAAAGAGCAGTTGCTGGGCGATAAAAAGCTGTCATCTTCTTCTTATCTTTCGTGTGGGTCATTTTCCCTAAATGTCCTGTACTTTTCCCCCCTTGCTTTTTTTCTGTTTTTTTGTCGTAGTACAACCTTAACCCCCCGTAAAAAATTAAAAAATTTCATCTGCGTATTTGCATTAAAGGTTAAAATTCAAAATATTATTTGGGAAAAAAATAATAATATAATGTACTTTCCCATAAAAAAAAGAAAGAAAAAAGCTTGAAAAAATGAAGCCGATAATTTTGGCTGTTGCTAACAATTTTACAGTTACTGTTATATTCCCTCCTTTCAAATACCAATAACGAATTTTTAAAGTTTCGAATTTCTGAGCCATTTCAAGTGCTCAGAATACAGAAAGATTACAGAAGAAAAGCGTGAGAAATTATAGAAATCAAAAGAAAACTTGATAAGTTAGTATATTTGTGTATATATTTCGATACAAAATTACACTTCCCATATATTTTTTAGCAAGGAGTTGTTTACTAGTAAGTATGCAAAATCATTAACATATATACAAGGTTAATCTAAACTCTTGGGATAAACTTTAAAGGGTGGTAACGCGTATTCACGTTAGATCTAAAGAGAACAGCACCAAACTCCAGACGGTTAGATCGATAGCCGTGCGAAAGGCTAGAACCCTGGACCTGTACACCTCAACCATCTCCCAATGTTCAGTGGTTTTATCCACTCGGCCATTCTTCGTCAATGCAAGTCAAAAGCTGCGATTGTAATATGGACAATTTAAACTTCTTCAAATGCCAAAATGTACTTTAAATTCTAATATTTTATGTGTTGTTAAAACACCTTAGTTTACAAATTATGATCATATAATATGTAAAATATGTTAAGTAAATTATCTTAACTTAAAAGACTTGAATGCCATTAGAGGATAGTTCATGTCATCGATAATGTTGTTTAGAGTTTATTTCTCCCTTCCCGAAGATTCCCTCTCGAAACTGCTAATAATCATTGAGAGGATTTTTAAATTGTGAATTACAGGCGTACCACGTGTCCACCATTGTTTCAGTTTTAGTTCTGGAATCGAACTTGCAAATCTAACCTATGGTTACTAATTCGATATCTCAATGAATAGCTTGAGGAAGAACTTCTAACAGGGCCGTACCCAGGAAATAATTTCGGAGGGGGTCCGACATTTCGGGGGGGGGGGTCTGACTTATTGAATATCATCATATTATATATAAATATCCTCTCGCGCACATATAACTATATAGATAATGTGATAATTTCGGGGGGGTCCGGACCCATAGGACCACCCCCCTGGGTACGGCCCTGACTTCTAAAACAATTGACAGTGTTTTGAATTTTAATTTACTAGCATAAAAAAAAAGTTTCAGAAACTGGTGGTTTATCAAACTTCTATGAGTAAATTTTTCTTAATACTTTTGAATTATATTTTAATAAAAACAATTATTAGAGCTACTAATTTTTTAACCGAATCCGAAAGGTTTTGAACACGTGCATATATGATTGAAAATTATACTTATGTACCTAGTAATTTTAAGTGATTCATAGGTATTTTCAATTTATTTTGAACATAGTAACAACAAGAATAAAATTAATAATGTTTGTTGTACTATTTTTTATTTGAAAAGTATTTTGTACTTCTGTGTCGATGGTGGTGGTGTTTTGAAGATGTATTCGGATTTCTGTGCCTATGCTTGAACATCCGCTTATAAATCCACGTCAGCGAAAGACACAAACACATGGGGGAGGGGGGCGCGAATATCTTGAAGAGGCGGAGACTTATAGGGCGGAGACTTTTCTGCGCACCTAATGCATATTCATGTTACATATGGAGAAAACCACACAAAACTCTAGACCGACGAGTTTACCGTCGGTTCGTAGACCATTAGTCTACGGTGTTAGACCGACGGCCGCGCGAGAGACCAGAACCCTGGATCTCCACTTAAGCTATCTCCCAATGTTAAGAGGCTGTATTTTGCTTTCTCTGTCATTAATGTCTGCCAGTCTTCTTAATTTTTTTTCTTAAATTTCTTTTGTTGCTTAGCTTATTCTTGAAACTAATATTTAGCATACAACATTTCATACTTTTTGAGCTCTTTTCAAAGGTTTCTACTTATCATAATCTCCTTAGAACAAAAAAAAAAAAAAAAAAAAAAAAAAACTTCTTTTGTTAGCACACTTTTATAGCTGCTAGTTTTAAAATTTACTAAAAATGTATTGTTTGCAGCTGTATCACCGATTATATACCCGATTGTTTGGCAAACGAAAGAAGCTATTTCACTTTGCAAGATTTTGCACCTTGCAATACATAGAAGGTTGTTTAAACATTAAAAATTTGAAAATAATATAATTCTACGTGCAGTTTAAATGTACACAGAATGCATTAAACAGAGCTTTAATGAGGTCTTTCCTTATACGAATATACACACAGTTTATTTTTTAATGTATGCTATCTTAACATAATTTAAAAGAATAGGCAGGCGTATGAATTCAAACATTATTTCAGATATTTTAAAAGAACATCATTACATTAAAATTCATCTTCAAGAACTGCATTGAAGAAAATGAACTCAAAACACATGCTTTACCGAGGGAAAAATTTTCAGGATATTTTGAAGGATGAAGGGATTTCTACGTGGAAAGTTCTTTCACCGCGTTCTTCGAAAAGCTGTAAATTAATGAAGGACAGATTCGCGTCCAAAAGCCCCATAAGCTCGCGTCCAAAAGGTTTATGGGGCTTTTGGACGCGAGCTTCTCCCCACCTCTGAAATGCCAAACCGAAAAAATCGTTTCCTGGTTTCAGAGGGGGCAATTGGACGAGTCTCTCTTCCCCCCGTTTAGGTTTATGGGGCTTTTGGACGCGAGCTTATGGGACTTTTGGACGCGAATCTGTCCTTCATTAATTTACAGCTTTTCGAAGAACGCGGTGAAAGAACTTTCCACGTAGAAATCCCTTCATCCTTCAAAATATCCTGAAAATTTTTCCCTCGGTAAAGCTTGTGTTTTGAGTTCATTTTCTTCAATGCAGTTCTTGAAGATGAATTTTAATGTAATGATGTTCTTTTAAAATGTCTGAAATAATGTTTGAATTCATACGCCTGCCTATTCTTTTAAATTATGTTAAGATAGCATACATTAAAAAATAAACTGTGTGTATATTCGTATAAGGAAAGACCTCATTAAAGCTCTGTTTAATGTATTCTGTGTACATTTAAACTGCACGTAGAATTATTTTATTTTCAAATTTTTAATGTTTAAACAACCTTCTATGTATTGCAAGGTGCAAAATCTTGCAAAGCGAAATAGCTTCTTTCGTTTGCCAAACAATCGGGTATATAATCGGTGATACAGCTGCAAACAATACATTTTTAGTAAATTTTAAAACTAGCAGCTATAAAAGTGTGCTAACAAAAGAAGTTTTTTTTTTTTTTTTTTTTGTTTGTTCTAAGGAGATTATGATAAGTAGAAACCTTTGAAAAGAGCTCAAAAAGTATGAAATGTTGTATGCTAAATATTAGTTTCAAGAATAAGCTCAGCAACAAAAGAAATTTAAGAAAAAAAATTAAGAAGACTGGCAGACATTAATGACAGAGAAAGCAAAATACAGCCTCTTAACATTGGGAGATAGCTTAAGTGAAGATCCAGGGTTCTGGTCTCTCGCGCGGCCGTCGGTCTAACACCGTAGACTAATGGTCTACGAACCGACGGTAAACTCGTCGGTCTAGAGTTTTGTGTGGTTTTCTCCATATGTAACATGAATATGCATTAGGTGCGCAGAAAAGTCTCCGCCCTATAAGTCTCCGCCTCTTCAAGATATTCGCGCCCCCCTCCCCCATGTGTTTGTGTCTTTCGCTGACGTGGATTTATAAGCGGATGTTCAAGCATAGGCACAGAAATCTGAATACATCTTCAAAACACCACCACCATCGACACAGAAGTACAAAATACTTTTCAAATAAAAAATAGTACAACAAACATTATTAATTTTATTCTTGTTGTTACTATGTTCAAAATAAATTGAAAATACCTATGAATCACTTAAAATTACTAGGTACATAAGTATAATTTTCAATCATATATGCACGTGTTCAAAACCTTTCGGATTCGGTTAAAAAATTAGTAGCTCTAATAATTGTTTTTATTAAAATATAATTCAAAAGTATTAAGAAAAATTTACTCATAGAAGTTTGATAAACCACCAGTTTCTGAAACTTTTTTTTATGCTAGTAAATTAAAATTCAAAACACTGTCAATTGTTTTAGAAGTCAGGGCCGTACCCAGGGGGCTGGTCCTATGGGTCCGGACCCCCCCGAAATTATCACATTATCTATATAGTTATATGTGCGCGAGAGGATATTTATATATAATATGATGATATTCAATAAGTCAGACCCCCCCCTCCCCCGAAATGTCGGACCCCCTCCGAAATTATTTCCTGGGTACGGCCCTGTTAGAAGTTCTTCCTCAAGCTATTCATTGAGATATCGAATTAGTAACCATAGGTTAGATTTGCAAGTTCGATTCCAGAACTAAAACTGAAACAATGGTGGACACGTGGTACGCCTGTAATTCACAATTTAAAAATCCTCTCAATGATTTTTAGCAGTTTCGAGAGGGAATCTTCGGGATGGGAGAAATAAACTCTAAACAACATTATCGATGACATGAACTATCCTCTAATGGCATTCAAGTCTTTTAAGTTAAGATAATTTACTTAACATATTTTACATATTATATGATCATAATTTGTAAACTAAGGTGTTTTAACAACACATAAAATATTAGAATTTAAAGTACATTTTGGCATTTGAAGAAGTTTAAATTGTCCATATTACAATCGCAGCTTTTGACTTGCATTGACGAAGAATGGCCGAGTGGATAAAACCACTGAACATTGGGAGATGGTTGAGGTGTACAGGTCCAGGGTTCTAGCCCTTCGCACGGCTATCGATCTAACCGTCTGGAGTTTGGTGCTGTTCTCTTTAGATCTAACGTGAATACGCGTTACCACCCCTTAAAGTTTATCCCAAGAGTTTAGATTAACCTTGTATATATGTTAATGATTTTGCATACTTACTAGTAAACAACTCCTTGCTAAAAAATATATGGGAAGTGTAATTTTGTATCGAAATATATACACAAATATACTAACTTATCAAGTTTTCTTTTGATTTCTATAATTTCTCACGCTTTTCTTCTGTAATCTTTCTGTATTCTGAGCACTTGAAATGGCTCAGAAATTCGAAACTTTAAAAATTCGCTATTGGTATTTGAAAGGAGGGAATATAACAGTAACTGTAAAATTGTTAGCAACAGCCAAAATTATCGGCTTCATTTTTTCAAGCTTTTTTCTTTCTTTTTTTTATGGGAAAGTACATTATATTATTATTTTTTTTCCCAAATAATATTTTGAATTTTAACCTTTAATGCAAATACGCAGATGAAATTTTTTAATTTTTTACGGGGGGTTAAAGGTTGTACTACGACAAAAAAACAGAAAAAAAGCAAGGGGGGAAAAGTACAGGACATTTAGGGAAAATGACCCACACGAAAGATAAGAAGAAGATGACAGCTTTTTATCGCCCAGCAACTGCTCTTTTCTCCCCTAATTTGACCACCCTCTACAAAGAAGATTCTGAATTCTTTCGACAGTGGGAAAAAATGGACGTCTTTTTCGCCTTGCATTTCGGGTGTATTTTCTTATAGCTCCAGGCAATCCGCGTCCAAATGCCCCTTACACGGTCCAAAAGCCCCATAAACCTAAACGGGGGGAAGAGAGACTCGTCCAATTGCCCCCTCTGAAACCAGGAAACGATTTTTTCGGTTTGGCATTTCAGAGGTAGGGAGAAGCTCGCGTCCAAAAGCCCCATAAACCCTCCGTTTCGGTACCTTCCCGTTTTGGTTAAGTAACTGTTTCTATTCGTCTCTTTTGATTCAGATATTCCTTTTCATTCCTTACCTTTCTTTTATTAGAGTGGGTATGTATTAATGGTGATGACGTGACGTGATGTTTTAAATTACAATTTGTGACATCTTTTTTTTTCCAGTTGTATAATTATATTTCCATTGTGTAATTATTTTCCATGAATGTAATTATAATTTCATGTAATTATATATGATTCTTTGGTAAACAGATAAATAAATAAAAAATGATTTCTGTGCTAACTGCCTCCACGCGGTGCAATCTGGAAACACCTTTCAAATAATTCCCATCTTAAAATGAAGAAAATGCTTGAAATGGGGCTAAATGTTAGCTGTCAAAAATTATTTATAATAATAAAAGAAATAAGGATCATTATAATTACGCTGGAATTACTGTTTTGTAAAATCGATAATCTATCTATGTATATATAAATATGCTAAGCAAAACCTTAGTGTCCCTTTTGCAGCGCACTGCGCGAACGGATGATTGTGAAATTCGGCACAGTTAAAGTTCGTATGGAGTTGTTTGTGCGAATGCTAAAATTTTTGTGTAGTGTGCTAATGCACCGTAAAAAATTAGGTATGGAGTTGTTTGTGCGAATGCTAAAATTTTTGTGTAGTGTGCTAATGCACCGTAAAAAATTAGAGAAGTAATTTGGCACTCAGTATTTCGCGCCAAGTCGGGAGATGGTTCCATTGTTGTGTCAATTTTGAAATAACAACACTTAGTTTCAGCAGTACTATAGGGTTATAGTATTACAACAAAATTTGCAAAAAGTGGAATTATTCCCCAGTTTGGTGATACGCCAATGACTAAAATGTGCTTTAGCAATGTGCTTGGTGACTTTTAGACGGCGATAAGTGCGCGATGTGTTGTAAGTTCCATGTTTTGAAGCTATAGAAAAACCTTGGAGGAGAGAATAATATTTACTATTCGCTCCGGGCAGGTCGCAATCCAAGAGACGCTACACAGAAACGCACCAATTCGACAATTTCTTCATAACCTCCCGCCAGGCAGTATGCTAAAGCAAATTTTCTCCAAAAATATTATTGAAGAAATATCTCAGCAATTAAGAGGGAATGAAAATAATAATATTAATGAAGTGTATGGAAATATTTCCTATAACTTACTCTCAGATAACATATTGAAGTTAGTTATAATAGAACCTAAAAATGATGATTGAACTTTTATTAATGTTGGCATAATCGAATATCTGATGGATAGACAATATATCACCGTTGCTACGATAAAATAATTTCCTATGATGACAGTGAAAGTTTTTTCAAAGTCCAGTAGAGTTTTTAAATTCTTTGACCGTGAGTGTTTCTTTCTTTCTTTTTTTTTTTTTTCTTTTTTCGGTTAGCCGGGAGCAAGTGAAAAATTGCCAAATAATTGTGATCTCCGCAAAATTCTTACAAACCTAAAGCGATTTCCTGTACATAGTTGTTTATCCCTTTTCATATTTTGGAAGTTTAATTTAATTTCGTATTTTTGTTCAACTAGGGGCCAAGGCCCTTCGACTCGCTACGCTCGCTTTTCGTATGCGGCATTCGGCTTAAAAAAGGCATAATTTCAACAAACAAAACCCAAAGGTTGGATCTGAAAGAATGTTACCGAGCTACACATTGCTTGGTTCTTGCATGTTCCTTGGAACATAAAAATTTAAAGTTCGCACTATTTTTAATTATGTGAAACCCGTGGAACACCTTGCGTATTAGTCATTTATGGCGATTTTTCATAATTTAGCTACTTGCGTATATGTATAGTTAATAATTAGCGCTAAGGAAACAGTACTTCATATGTTTTCTTTGATAAAAACTACGGAACAGCTCAGATAGCTTGCCACCAATGGCGACTTTTCATTATTTGGCGATTTACGCATGCTCACATCCTATAATTACTGCTCATGTAAGGTTCCCGGAAAACTGTTATCCATATTTTCATATACATAATCCTTCGCAGATTGACGTATTTAGCACCACGAATTATATCATCTCGCCGCACTGGCAAATACCCAAAGTGTACTAGAACTGCTGTATTGGCATAGTTAACGCCACCAAATATTTCTACTGGTAGCAAATACTCCAGCTGGACCGAACCAGCTTTAAAATAATCTGCATTTTAATTATTTTTCTTGTTCAAGATATTGGTCCTAACATTTTTGAACTCGCGGTTTAAATTCACCCTGCTTGGAAAGATATCATTTTGCCAGATCGTACATAATGCCAAGATGGCGTTTTTAAAATCAGTTACAATTAGTTATTCTTTTTTGGAAAAACGAATAATCGCTAATTCTAAACTTCTGTTGTCTAAGCGATCTTACTATTTGAAAATTCTCAACTTTGTGTAACACACTTTGAGTTATTTATTGCATATAATTTTTTAATTAGAGTAAAATGGGTGTCATTCTACTTCATGTTTGTCAATTTCACGCGATTCTACATACTTGGAATTGCTTTGTTGCAAGGGAATGAATGATTTTATGCCAAATCTGGCAACCATTATGTGTATTTTTTCATTTTTTTTATTAATATCTTCTAAAATAGTTCTATTTTCGAAATTTAAGTCAGCTTACCAAGTTCCTCGGAATTTTCAGAATCCGTGGACACCTTATTCGAAACTCAAATCCCCACGGTTTAGGAGAAGATAGCGAAACAAGCTCTTGACAGGGGCGGCGACTGCGGACGTTACTTTTTTTTTAGAATAGAGAGATTCACACAACATTTGTTGTCACACAATATTTGTTTTCGTGATGTATACCATTCTTCATTTTGATTCTTCATTATTTTTGTATTTTTATTTCAGCACTTTGTGTATAAAGAGAGAAGGAGAAAAGGTATTCAACCGTATCTTCCAATGCCTGCAGATAGGCCTACAATCAAGGAACAGTATATGCCTTATTTTAAAGGAATTTAGCATTTCTTTGTTATATGATAGCCAGTTTTGTTTGTAATATAGTGCATTTTAAATATTTAAAAAAACGTATTAAAATAATTTTATTTAATGTTTCTGTTTGTTTGTCTTTTCAAATTTAATGTGAAATGCAGTGCTGTACAATATAAATTATTTTTACATCGCAAAATATGTTTAGCAGCATCTTGAAGTCGCTTGAGATTAAAAATAACTACAGATTTAAGCATCTTTATGGGTTCCAAATTGTTAAGCGTACATGGCACATGATGGTGATAATACATCATAAAAATTTTTGTACAACAAATAAAAATGAATAAATACAGCTTTAAAAGATCTGGAAATTTCAGATTTCATTTTACGCACCGAAGTGCTTAATGATGTTTTATTCAAGATGCAAATATGCAGTTAATCGGGGCCGTCGTTATTAGCAACCGGGCCTGCTTATTCGTTGCCACCGGAAAAAATGGGTGAATCATTGAGGCCTAATGTTTGCATTTGCGCTGTTCGATTGTATGCGATTTGGTATTATAAACGTTATTTTATTTTATAATTAAAAAACAATTTTGTTATAGTTTTGTCATAGTGATTTAATGACAAGATGATTTAGATGTAGGTAATGATTTTTTGAAGATTGCGCCTTTATTTATGGAAATAAATCAACAAAGAATTCGAACTTTCAGTTCTGAATGTAACGGTAAGTGTACACCTGTATAACTTATTTAGAAATTCTACAAATTTATAGGATATAAACCATGTTTTATGAATTAATATTCATGTGTTATTTATAAATTATTTTAATCTGAAATCGTTTAACTTCGGTAGTTTATTATTCTAGTAAATAAGCGTTCGTTGTAATACTAGTTAGACATTCTTATCTGTTTAATTCTTTCAGTTGAAAATGTCATTTATCATTTATTATAAATGCACTAAATGTGTGATATTGGTTTCAGTGCAGAAGTACTGTAAAATATACTATTAATTTATGCACATGTTTATGTAGAAACTTTAATTGAAGTTAATATTTTGTATAAGCGTTCATTATGCTCAATTTCAAAGTTCCATTTAGGTAATGGCTATAATAAAAAATAATTAATTCAGGGATCGTTTATTTTTAGTTTACTACAGTGATTAGAGCAACTTGTGAAAAGGAATCCTGAAATTTTTCGAGTCCTAGAGCTGTTACTATATCTTAATTTGTATTCAAAGGCCGTGCAGAAGGTTTTTTTTTTTTTTTTGGCCACAACCCTAATATACAGCAATGCACGGACTCAAACATTTCTTTTCAATCACCCGTTAATAATCACTTTAAAAAAAGAGGTGGTGGAATATTAGTGGTATTTCCTAGTATGGTTTTCTAAAATTTTTTTTTTTTTTTTTTTTTTTTTTTGGAGAAAAAAAATATATGGAATTAAATCTGAAAATTATAAATCATTTTCATTTCGAATGGTAAAATTTTCGATAAATAAACTCATTTGAACTAACCAAAATAAAAACAGTTAATAAACGTGTTCGATCATACACTGTTACGTGATTCTTAATCCTTTTGATATATTTTATCTCCCCTTTAAGTTCGTACTACTATTTATGGGACACCCTTTATTGTGTAATTTATTCTAAATGTTTCTCGTTAAATTAATTTACATTATTTTTCATTTAAATACCAAGGACAAGCAGTGCACGGGTTGTACTTATAATTATAGCAAACATTCTTCTGATACCTACGCCTTACAAAAGATTAAAAATTAAATAGTATAGCAATACTTAAATTTTTTATACGTGAATTGTAAATATCAAATATTTTAAATTCTATTTCATCTCCTCGTCATATATTCTGTTAATATATTAATTGAACAATATTTAATAAATGAAAATTTAATAACTATTAGTTAAATTTATTTTAAAAGTAATAATGGTTGTAACTGCTTTGAAAATGTGAAACTTAAACATTCAGTATAAAGATATGCATAAAAATGCCTGTATCATTTGTGTATTCGTTTACTTTAATGTATACTAAAAGTCAGCTTAATTTGTTCATGTATATTAAAAATCAAGCTAAAATAATGAATCTGAGTTAGCACTACTTTGTTTTTCCTTCAAATTACATGTATCTATTTGCTTTAATGTCCACGTGTATGTATCATAGAAAAGAAACTGTCAATGAGTTCGTACTTGAATTAGTAACACACAGTCATGACTTAAAACTACATTAAATAACGTTTCAAAGCATCGGAAAGCTTAAAAATTGCTTGATGTATACGTGAAGACGTGAGGATCCGTAGGCCTCTTTGGATGACTCATCGAAATACACGCGCAGGCCAGTTACAAATAGCGAAGGCCCCGAGGTAATACGCATAGTTTGTGATAGACAGTTGTTACCTGTTACTGGCTTATTTATTTAGTGTGTAGACTAATCATAGATAAACTGATAATTTAGGCCAGTTTGGTGGCTTATGATTTGATACATCTGCCCTCTATCGAGTCACAATTGCAAGGTGTCTTCCGGGAACTAAAAAGGAGACTTTTCCTACTGAATTAAAGATAAGTCAGCTTGAGATACTGTTACGATTAAAAAATGCCTTTTTTCACTCTTTCCTGTTATTTGAAGACTTTTCTTGTAATCCAGGCTACTAATTTGAAAATTGAAAAAAGAAACTCTTCATTGTTTCCTTTGCAAGCTTTACCTGCTATTCCAGCGATTCTTTGAAGCCTACCTACAGTCTATTTGTATTGTGTCCTGCTGGTCCTGTGGAACCAAGAAGTAGCTGTCATGTGGAACCAAGAAGTAAATCGTCATCAAGTTACATTTTTGTGATCAATAAAAGCATTATGTATGCGAAATAACTAGAAAAAACTGTAAAGAAGATTTTTTATTGTTTTACATAATAATGCCAGTAGTAAACGTATAATGTTACTTGTATGTAAAATAAATTAATTCGATTATTCCACTTTGTGCATTGCTTTTTTAACGTTGCATTGTCTCGCAATTTTTTAGCTAAATTGTAGAGGGAAAAGCTACTATTTTGGTTACTAAAATTATGAAAAAGTATACTATTTTGCTACTCTTTGTTTATGGTTTTTTACTCATGGGCTACTATTTTTGGCTCCTGTCAATATTGGACACCCTGCAATTGTTTCCAAATTATTTTTACTTTTCAAAAAATAAAATCCGAGACAGAGAAATAGCAGTTTGGTGATAAAAACAGAATGATTGATGATGCATGCTTTAGAGCGCGCCTGTAAAGTGTCACTATTTTTAGAGCTATTTAGAGCATTTTTAGTTGACAGAATTTTTTATTTGCTCCGAGTAGTGCCAAACAAAATGGCAGAAACGTAATTCTTTCATTTCGAAATGTGTTTAGTTTCCAGTAACTGACTTCTATGAGCATTGAAGATGTGCTCATCTCCTTGAACGCCATTTTATTTTACAGATAATATATCGAGTAGCTACACCAAAAAGTGAACTGTTTACAGGCGCAATCTTTAAGCTGATTTACACTGGCCAAGAATACTGTTGTAACCATAATTGTGTATTAAAGCAATGTATGTTTTCGGCAATACAAGACTTGCAATGTGTTAAAATGGCTCAAAAATATCGTCGAGCGTCAAAATCACATGAAGAAGTTCGTAGTATGGTATTGTCCTTAAAAATCTAGACCAGAAGCAACTACGCTTTTTCTTTAAGATCTGTAAAACCTTCACACAGAACGAATTTCGGTGCAGTGCAGATATCTTCCACCTATCCACCTGCCGTTTGCATCGAAAGTTTTATTCAGTATTGTATTTTTTAAAATACTATCAAAGTTCCATTTTCTTTACACTTTCTTTACACATTTTCTAAATCTTTCATTACCATTTTCTTTACACAGCTCATCAGAATGTGATGATGGATTACTCTCTAGATGGACACTCTAGCTGTTTTCTCTGACTCAACCGCACCTATGTTTGACTGGAGATAAAAAGGGTGATCGAGGTGACCATAGTGGAAAATTGGTCTAGTTTGCATTGTTCCTGTACCTTGGTGAAAGATCCATGAAATATACCCCTTGATAATTATCCTCTCTGATCTCTAACGTTTTCACAGTCCTCTGTGAATTTGTTTAAAGCTCATTAGTGTATTTCAAGAAGCAGCGTTCATGTGACTGGACTGGTGATTTTTCGTTGATTTATAAATTTGAGGTTTTGGGATTTACTGGCATCACTTTATCTCTTCTTGCTGTGCATGATTTTGAACTATTTTGCTGATCTTTAACTGTAATTCCTATCCAGGAGCGCCGATCCAAAATATGTACAGGGCAGTTCGGTACACACACACACACACATACATATATATATATAAGCGTTAGTCAGCTTTCCCACATTGGTTTAAGAATTATTAGATTTGCCCTCCTACAAGCTGCGCAGCTACACGTAATTAACGTTTGATTCCGGCTCATAAAATTTGTATAAGAATAGTCTCCTGATGATTTTGCAGTTTTTCTATTAACTATGTGTAAAAAAGTTAATTATCTTTCTTACATTTTTAAATTATGCATTCGTTCTTCGACAAAATGTAAAGATTAAAGCCAGACTTTCGACTTCAATAGTTCTTTTTGAGCTACGCTTTTTTGTGTGGAAACATTCAGGCGGGTTGCCTGCAAATTGGTGTAAGTCAATAAAATAGGGAATGGGAATAACATCATATTTAATTAGTAAGCAGCTAGATCTACCAATCAGCTAAAAGATGTAGATCCTGGTTCAATAATCTGTCCAGAGGTAGCGTTTAATATTAAACTGAAAGAAACGGGCGATCAAATTGATACCATGTTATGTCTTTGTTAAATACAAGTTTACCCCTCCAATTAATTTTGTCCCATAAATCACACAAGAAAACTCAAATTTTGAATTGATCTACAGCTGTAAATTTTCAATTTACTTTTACGAAAAATGGACTGTTTGAAAGCAATATGGCAGGCAACCCGCTCATTTATTAATTATTTGTAAAATGAACTTGGGAAATGTTCCAGCTGCTTTGATGTCGACTGCATGTAGTAGCGTTCTTCAAAGGGCCAAAGCCTACTTCGAGCACCCGGAATCAGCGGTTGCGCTGGTCTGGAGATTTAAAACTTCAAGATCCCTTCCAGATTTGGAATCTCGCTTTTCCTTACGCTCCAAGAAGTTGGAATCCCTTTTTTTCAGTGACTTCTTCCACACGAGAGAAGAGGAACGTAAACTTGCTGCAATCGTCATGGGGTATTCCTGTAAAATTGAATAATTAAAATAAAGCTAAGTGTCTAAATATACGCATTTTGTAGTAAAAGTCACAATAATAGATTAAATGTTGAATGTGTCGGCTCCTATTTTAGACACATGAATGTGGCTACATCAAAATCTATTCGAATAATTATAATTATATACGAACTCTTCAGCTATGCCAGTAGTTCCCAACCTTTCCCTCCCCTGCAAACCCCTTCTAAAATCAGGAAAAAATTAGCGAGTCCCTTATGCAGTCATTATGTATTATAGTATATTGCATTCGCGAGCTCCTTTTTACATCTCGGGAGTCCCCAGGGTTTTGCAAACCATCGGTTTGGAAACAATTTGCTATTCCAATCACGTTGAAATTGGAGGACTACAAGTATTATGGGCAATGCCAACAAGAAACCTTACGACGTCTGATTTGACAAAATTGATACGTAAAAGTTCATGCTTTGTATAGTATTGCTGACGAATTTTAGCTGCTAAAGCCGAAATTAACAACATTAAATGATCATCATCTCTTGTAACGATCTCATTTTGTGGTAATTTGACAGTTTGGATATCCAGTTATTTAGACGTAGGTCTGTAAATTGAAACATTTTATTTCCTTTTAATTAGACACAGAAAGAGAAAACAACGAAGGCCCCCTCCATGGCCGAGTGTGGATATGGCTCTGAACATAGCAGACGGCTTTAATATGAAGGTCCCGCGTTCGGTCCTACCGCACGGCTGTCGATCTAACGGTCTGGACGTTTGGTGAGTTTTCTTCAGATGTAACGTAAATACGCATTAGAAACCCTTTAAAAGTCCTCCGACAAAGGCACTACCCGTAGCAGATGTACGATTACTCAGCTGAATAGTTTTGAGATATTCACGGTAGGGAGTGGAGGGTATTATGGAATAGTTGGGAAATATATGGAATACCGGGGTTTGGTGTTGCTGGCAAGTGGGAATACTATGAATTACTCAAGAAAGATTCGCATGATTCAGCGCACCGAGAGCTGACCGCTTGTTGTTGTCGTGCCTTTCGCTACAGAACAAAGTGTGTTTTGTGATTGTCAAGAGTTTTTGAAGATATGTTCTCAAATATTTTAATCTACTAGTACACGTGTGACTTAAACATTGATGTTAAGCATCATGTACACTAAAAGAATTGCAGTTTGATATACTGTGGCCGTTTCTCAGATGACAGTGTTTTGTTCATTAGAGTTTCATTTTCCAAGATGGTGTTTTGGGTATTATGGAATATTAGGTGATATTGTAAAGGATTCCATGTCATCGCTAATGAAAAGACAATGGATGTATCTTCTGTGACGGAAAATTCTACGAAGATCAATGAGGGAATTTTAGATTTAGTGCTTCATGTGTTCTGTGCAGGCTCACCTTGATAGTACCAGAGCAGAGAAAGAAGACTGTGATGTCGGTAAATAGACTCGAATTAAAAATAACATCTACATATTCTTTAAGATATTTTTATAGTTAAAAATAACTATATTTTTTGAAGTCTAATTAGTTTTTCAAAGGTTTAAACCACCTATTCCAAATTACTGGATTATTTCATATTAACCACCGTTTGTAATTTTTTAAAAACATATTTTTATAGCAACAAAATAAATAGTACCTTTTTTACAAGAGAAGTTTATTATCATTAGTCATAGTATGTACTCTGAATGATTTTGGGGATTTTGTTCTAAAACCAATTAAGTTATTAATAGAAATATAAATGATTTTCCATAATACCTTCCTTTCATCCAGCTGCATTACTATAATTTTACCTTTCCCTTTAGAACATACGCCCATAATAGGGCATAGATAAAATTTGAATGTAGGAAAAAACGCGAACGGAAAAAACGCCAAACGGAAAAAACGCGAACCAGAAAAAAAAAGAACCCGCCCCCCTTCAGAATAATAACTTTTATTTAAATATTGACATGAACTTATTTTGTTTTGTAGTCAATACGATAATGGTATTTAATCAAATATTGGCCTGCCCCAAAATTCTTACGTTTTTGAAGTAAAGGAGCCACTTTTTACATTTTGAGAACACATATCTTCATATTAATCAGGGAAATTTACAACATTAAATAAAAAGGAATTAATTGCTTTTAGCTAGTCAAGCTACTTGTCAAGGTCATGAAAGCCGTGTCTCTTCCAAGAAAGAAATAGGGGAGATTCCCCCGGACAATGGGGACTATGGGAGATAGCGTACGGGACGCCTAAGGCAACATGAACAAACAGGTTTTTTTTTGAGATTGAGGTTCGTACTGCACAGATTTTACATTCAAGAATATTATATCCAGAAAAACATTTAAAAGCTGTGCGGTAATAAATATATTTTATCACAGTTTAAAAAATTAATTTTTATTTCAATTATTCTGTTGAGAAAGATACAATCATTGTATTGAGATTTTTTTTAATACAAAATATTCAAAATTATTTAAAAGGGTATTTTTAGCGTTAAAGCGCAATTGATTTAAACGATTTATTTAAATTTGAATGAAATTTAAACTCGTAATCATTTGATTTTTCTCCGCTAGAGTATTTAACTCATTTTTATTTCCTAGTTTTATGTGATCTAAACAGTAATAAATTATATAAATGACATTAAAACATATACAAATTAAAATCAAAATATTTAGTAGATTAGAGCCATGTGCCTATAATTAACGGAAATTGATCACATTTTTTTTTTTAAGAATGGGGGGGGGGGGAGTGTTTGCCTTTACACCTTCTCACCTTTAAAAGGGGAGACTAAAAATGCACGAGATTTAAAAATTCTCCTGAACATAATAAAATAGAGAAATAGTTTAATTAATGAATTATTAATTTACCAAGTTTAATTAATTATTTACTAATTTAACAAACTGAATGTTCAATTTGTTTGTATTCTTAGGACAAGGACCAGAACTAGTCATTCCGCAACAAATTGTAGCAATTGCGAAAATTTTAAGTACCATCTCTCACCTACCAAGACCACCCTAAAAAAGAATATCCTATCACACCGTTTTAACATGCACGTTCTCTGTAATAAATTCTGACCTTCAGTTTATTCCTTACCAACCATGGCTTATGTTTACTGGCTTTCTTTTTATAAGTGCAAGATCTTATTTTGATTTATCAGTATATATTTATGTATACATATTTTTGTTTTTTGAAATATTCATTTTAAGCATGAATACTCTTATTTTAAAAATGCTTTTTTAATTAAGTCATGGTATTAATAAGTCAACAACTAATAAAAATAACTTAAAATAAACTCTTCAAAATAAATGTTAGTGTAATTGTAACTTTTCAAACAAATTTTAATGCTAAACACCCCTTTTTACAGGAAACTTTTTAAAAATGATTTAAAACCTATTTCTTAAAATATAAAATATTGGCTATTTATAACACTGATTAAAATTAATGGTTAATTAGTTTTGTTAGAATAGTTTTAATAATTATATTTTTGCTATTATTGATATAGCAAAGCTTATTGCCCCTCACCAACTTTGATTAAACATATCTGTAAGCCTTCTTAGAAGAAAGAGGGCTGTATAAAAAAATACATGTTTCTATTTATTTACATTTAATATTCAGAAAATTTTATTTGATTCCATAAAATAACTGTGTAATTTATTCTATATGTCTATGATTAACATTTAAAGAAGGAAACTCCATAGGTCAGGCTTTTTAGGACAACCCCGATAACAGTGTTTGGAAGTGATTATGATTTTTATTTAATATTAAATGTATTAAACTTTTTACTGTCACTGTAAATTATCATGAAAGTTATTTATGTTTTGTGGCAATCTACACAAGGATTGTTTGCCAGGCGAGGACAGCTCGCGTCACTGAATGTGTCTCTTAGAGCTACATATACGTCCTTCCCGTAATTTCCCGCCAGAATTTGGAACCTCATCAGAAGGTGGGGGGGACTTCTGAATATTGGCACCCCTCGGAAACTGCTAGCGACCGCCTGGAGGACTTTCGGAACCACGGATTTAACGTGCACGTACGCCGCATGTACACGGTGGTCTTTAGTGGTACGCCGGTATCGAACCCAAACCTTCCGGTTAAGAGTCCAACGCCTTAACCACTGGGCTACCACGGCCCCTTCTGCACAAGGATTGACTGCTTAATTTAGACATGCCTTGGGTGGAGGACTTTTGTAGGGGTCCTAACCCGAATTCACATTACAGATGGAGAAAATGTCTGCGCGGTAAGCCAGAACCCTATACCTATACATTAGTCTTTTACTAATTGTGATGAAATTAGTAAAAATTATTTATTCTACAATGTGAAAGGTACTTGATTAAATTTTTAAAAAATTTTTATTAGATAAATTTATATCTTATAAAACTCTCTTCTTTATAAAACTTACCGCTTATTAAACTTTTACGATAAACTGAAAAAAAACTTGCTGAAATACGCAAAACTGATAAAGTATAAATATTTAGAAGGATAACTTATCAAATATTGAACTATTCATATATGAATAAAATACAGCAAGAAAGAAAAAAAAAAGATACAATAAATCTATTATAACAATTAATATAACTTGATGTAAAACTGTGAGAGTATTATTAAGAAAAGGGAAAATACTATTCACTTTCGCTCAACGAATAAAACATTTTTGCATAAAATACTTTGCATTGCATTAAAAATAAAAATAAATAAATAAATATTTTAAAGAAAACCTAGTACTTAGAAAGAATTTAAAACCACAACCTATTGGGAATGAGAAAAATTGTTTAAACGAATCGCTTAAAAAATAACCTTGTTCAAATTAAGCTAGTCTGACAGTGAAAAGTTTTTTTTTTTTAACAAATTTTTATTTATTTATTTTTTTAAAGAAAAACAAATATTCTCTCAAGTCACAGACTGGAGTTTCTTTTTGCATTTTTAAGTGGAACGGTTAAAACGACCCTTCAAACAAATGTTTAAAATAAAAAGATTTGGGGACAGAGGGGACACCCCCCCTGTAACCCCCTCTCCCGATTGCCATAGTTCATATGTACAATATGCTTAGAAAACCTGATAACAATAGCTTTTTTAGACAAGGATTATCACCGCTCCCAGACCAACTGAAAATTTGGAGGGTCACATGAAGATTTGAGGGGGTCACATGTCGAATTTAAGAGCAGAAAAGGAAATTTCTTTTATATTTTAAAACAAACGTCCGTTTAAAAATTTTTAGACGAAGTGGGAGGAAAGGGGGATACAGCCCCCCCTGTGCCCCCCCTCTTCGACCCTACGCCTATGGTTCGAATGTATTGTACTCTTAGGAAAACCTATTAACAATAGCTTCCTAAGGAAGGCTCATCACTGCTCCAGACCTACTGAAATTTTGGGGGTGCACAGGAAACATTTGAGGGGGTCACATATCGAATTTTAGAGCAGAAAAGAAAAGTTTCTTTAAAATTTCAAACATGTTTATTTTTTTAAAAATTGACGAAATTGTTCAGGGGGGGGCACAGGGGGACACGTGACCCCCTGTGCCCCCCCTCCCCCAACCGACGCTACGCCTATAGTTCATATGTTAAATGAATCATGTTGGCGTTTTTACCGTTCGCGTTTTTTCCGTTTGGCGTTTTTTCCGTTCGCGTTTTTACCGTTCGCGTTTTTTCCGGTTGGCGTTTTTTCCGTGGGCGTTTTTACCGTTCGCGTTTTTTCCGCACACCGTGACGACCGATCTTTTTGCGCGCGTCTCTCGATCGCATTCCGCAGAGACGGTTTGCCGCAGACCTACCGAATTTTGCATACGGCTTCACTAGGACAGATCCTAACACGCCTCGGAGCGATTTTTTCGAAATTCGAATTAGAAAATGTTTTATTTTATGTTTTGTCCGATTTTTAGCGACTTTTCTCGCTTAATATGTAATAATGCCGGTAATTACACTCGCAAGAAAACGAAATTTACATCATCGGATAGAGGAGAAAATTTTCTTTTAAAAATTGTTTGTTCGGACTGTGTAACATAATTTTCAGATTTTTGGGAATTTTTCAAATAAAATTAAATTTGACGCTGACTTTCGTAAAATATTTTTAAAATTGCTGCATCTTGAATTCTATCCGTCATAACATTTTTATATTTTGTCAAATGACGGAGCATACATTTCGCCCTCTTTTAAAAGAAAAACCAGAGGAAAATATAAATTAGGAGATTTTTTACGAATTTTTAAGTAAAGAATTATTTTCATTTCAGTAGCAGCAGCTTAAAATTTTCGGTATGATATCTCGCGGTTTGGTTGTCTTGGAGACAGTAACAATGATTAAAATTGCCAGTTGAAAAAAAATAAAATAAAATTACTTTAATATAACTGAGTTATCGCATGTGAAAAGTGCGTGATTTTGATGTCATAAGTTTAAAACCTCTTTCGAAACTCAATCAGAATTACGGACTCACAAGCAAAACATACGCCACGCATGAAATAATTCTATATTTTACTTTACGTTGCCAGATAAATAATTGAATGCTGTTTTTTCACCAGTGAATTAATTATCCAGCATTATTTTCGATTGAGATTTTAAACGGGTCACGTTTTCGAATAGCAGGAAATATATTGCGGTATTAAACAGGGCCTGATTATTACCAACAGGGGGCCCCGGGCATTGATGAACTTTGCCCCCCCCCCATGTATGAAATTTGTTTTATTTTTCATAAATTTTTTTGTAAAAAAAGAACAACATTTGAAATTGGGGGCCATTTCACCCCTGGGCAAAGTCCCGATTTGCCCGTGCGATAATAGGGCCCTGGTGCTAAATACACCAATCTGACAAGAGCTATGCGTAAAAATTTATGGAGAGCTGATTTAGTGGCAACCATAAACTGAAATATAATTATCGTTTATGCTAATGCGTAAATTGCAAAGAATTACCAAAGGGTATATAGGCCTACATTCGTGGCAAATATCTAAACCGTTTCCTTAAATTAAGCATTAACGGTTGCAAAACGACAGTATATTGTATTGGTATCAGTAAAAGATAGTATAAGTAATAGTAAGTAGATATGATAAGGCAATATTCATCAAACCACAATATACCGCATTAATAAATATTTTGTGAAACTAAGTCTTCTATTCATTTTTTAACAGCCGTATTACATCACAGCTAACAAAACATTAAGTAATTCTACGTCGCGTTAATATATCACGCGGTAGTTTCAACAGAAAAGACTGTAACAGAACTTTCTTTTTTCTTGGCGATTCTGTTTTGTCACAAGTAGTTATGATCACATTTTAGGAAAATGTTCTTCTCTTGCTTTGCAAAGAGCGGGTACACAACTATTTAATTATAAAATAAAACGGTTCTCCACTTCATGTAGTATCTAAGATATTAATGGCATAACTTAAATCTAAAAAAGAGTATGATGCAGAAATGAGACATTTTGAAAATTAGGAATTTTCACTGAAAACCGTCACGCTTTTCTTTTCTGATCGTGAATGACACAGACATAGTTTTTTGCGTCATAATATTAAGGGGATGGTGGTGGATACCCAAATCATCAAAATTGGCCCAAAAAAATGTGTTTTTTCTTTTTTACATACTAATATTCTACAGTTAAAGCTGAACCATGGAGAAAAAACCGCATATGTCTACGGCAATTTTTTAAAAAGATATTAGGGTTTGAGAAAATTAAAAGGGACAGTTAAATGTCCACAAAAATGCAAACAAACGTGTAAATAAACACGTCACAATTTTTATTGAACGTTTTACAAAATAAGCTAAAATTCGAATGAAATTATTTTAAAATATGTTTTGTTAAGGTAAAATCATAAATAAAATTATTCAGAAGAGACGGTATCAAAGGTAAATGGAAAATTACACTTTAAACTGTATTTTCTCCAAATCAAGTTTTTTGTGATTTCCTTATCTTCAAAATGCTCCATGCGACTTAATTTTGGTCGGAATTGTACAAAATTTACTACAAACATTCTTCTCATATATTACAATAAATCTGTGTATCCTTTTTAAATATGGTCAAAATTTCGATTATGAAATTTCACTTTTATTTACGAAAACTGAAAAATTTCGGAGAAGTTTGGTATATTTCTAAAAAATTAACTACTCCTTCGAATCAAAAACCGATACACAGACTTTTTTAAAATATATTTTTATGCTATTATAAAACAAAATTATTTAAAAAAAATTTAAAATTAAAACGCATGGAGCATTTTTTCGAAACTAAAAAATTAATTAATTTTTAATTAATTACTAATATTTAAAAAAAATATTTTATTTTCAGTTGTTTATAATGCTTTTAGTTTAATATATTAAAATACAAAATTTCATAATCCTATCTTATTAAATAAAAAAAAGAACTTTTTCATGTCCATCCCCTTAACAATGGTCACAGGTCAGTACTTATACTAACTTTACGAATAAGTAATGAGTAACTTTACGCGAAGAGTCAAATCATTTTGCTTATTTTTAGATTCCAAATCTCTGGAATCAATTCGAACTATACATGTAAGAAGAAGTTTCGTTCCCTACCGTGCGGAGAACGGGCACGCAGCTAGTAATTAATAAACACTGTCATATTACAAATCAAAGAAATGCGCTGGAAATCAGATTGAATTGATTTTTGAAATCAGATTATTAAAGATATAATTAACAATCGTATTTCCAAGAATTAGACTCTTATGTTAAAACTTCAATTACTTCAGCGTATTTTTAATTAAATATTTAATTTTGAAGTAAGAGTCCATCTGAAGATATAAGTTTTGGAAGTCATGTCGTCGCAAATAAAAGGAAATCATGTTCACAAACCATTTTAATTTTATTTAGATAGCTCTACTTGTATTTTTTGTTTCGTTTTGCAGTAACCCGTCCCTGATAATTTATAACAATGGGATTAAGCATATTAAAAGCGTGTGTCTATAATTTTATAAAAACATTCTGTAAAAGTTCTTTAAAACTATTTTTTATAAGTTCGAAGTTTCATTAAATGTAGGTCTTATATACTTATCCTGATTGTACGTAGATACAAAATGGTGGATTAGCAGTAGTATCTGTTAAGCCCACTAACTATTTCATTCCTTATTTGTCAGAACTACGGAGAAATTTAATAATGTTTTTAAAAGAAAAGTGCTGTCATCTAACAGGTTTTCTTCTTTACAACAGACTTTTTTTGTTGTTGTTTACAAAAATTGGAGCTGTGTTACGGTGGTGGAAGATTATTTCTCTCTTGGATTAATAAATCTATTATATTTGAATTTCTTAATTTAAAAATTCTATATTACAACCTTTCTTAAACTAACCTGTAATGCAAGCGTTTTGACTGACATATACGAAATAATTCTGACAATTTTAAAGTTTCGCTTAGTTTAGAATAACTTCCTTGTTGAAGTGTGTATTTTTAGAAACCAGGTTCTTCTAAGGTACCCTGTTAAACTGGCAAATAAGGGGGAAAAATCCATTTTCTTCAAGAGAAAACGATATGTTCTAAATACTGAGATTTTCAGACGTACATTTTCATAAGAAATTTTTATTTACCTCATTACTTACTGTAGGATTAAACAAAATGTACTTGACAAAGGCCCTGAAGAGATTAAATAAACTAAAACATATTAAATACTGCATTGAAAGAAAAGTTACTTAACTTTTCAAATTCGACAAATAAGCGTATTGCACAGAAAAATAAAAACGGAGAGAAGCTTAAATAACAATAAAAGAAGTTTTGAAAAAAGCCCCTCTTAAGGGAATATTTTAAATGAGGATGCGGAAGGGTCACCCCCCTCCCCCCTCGAGAAGGGGGGGGGAGTGGAAGAAGAGGGAAGCACTATTCAAATACCGTATTAAACTTTGTAAATATCCGCATAGTTTTTCCAGGGAGTATGTGATGTTTTTGCTGGAGAGAAGACATTTAGCTTTTTTTTTTTTTTTTTTTTTTCCTCGTAGAAAATGCAAATATGACACGAAGGCACGATTGTTGTTACGGCTCGTGACGTTGTACCATGTACTTGTATTTCTAATGTAAGTTTTCTTTTTTTTATGGGGATTTATTAAAGAGCCGGAGGGTATCAGTCCGGAGTGCAAAAGTAACCGATTCTACTGACGACAGTGATGGCAATTCGTACACGAATACAAAAAAGAGGTGATTAAGAGATTAATAACCATAAAATTTTCTTGAAAGAGCAACAGAGTGTTTCTGCCTAACAGTTGCATGGCTTATTCTCCATGTATATCTATAAAACAGTATTCTACCCAGCACAATTATCAGTTACTAGCTGAATTACCCGCCATTGCACGCGTATTATAGGTGTCAAGGAATGGCTTTCACAAAAAAAAAAAAAAAAAAAAAAAAATTGTAAGCTGATGTCCATTAGTCTAGTCCGCTAATCAGATATTCCAGTTCTTTTCATAGGAATGTGGGAGTTTTCACAAAGGCTGATGTTGGAAAAGATATATATATACATACATCAATGTTTTAAGTGTATGTTTTTATGCATACCTCAGCAAAATTTCATGCTGATTGGCTTTTAAAAGTGTTCGAAACACTTTTGAAGTTGAAAAATCGATAAAAATCGGGAAACAGGTGGATTTTCAGAGTATAAAGCTTCAGAGTATAAAGCAGAGGTTATATTTTTCTGCGTATTTGCAAGACTTTGTATACATATGTTTTATGACATAAGAAATATTTTCTTTCGGAGTTCAACATTTTTAAAAATCTCTCTAAACTGCAGAATAAGTGGATATTTTTAAAATAATATATTTGCAAAATTTGAAACTGATTAATCTAATGGTGTCAGATATACTTTCAAAATTGAAAATTAAGATGTATAGATTTTTTTTTACTTGGAGATTTATTTTAAATTTTCTGTTTTTCTGCTGTTGAAAAATGTGCAAAATCTCAAAATTAGATGAAGGATGCATTTTTAGGTTTTTAAAGTAATTAAGAATTTTCTGTATATTTTTCTGCATATCTGTGCTAAATTGCTTACTGTTTCGTCTAATGGCCACATAATGCAATTTTTTAAGGTATAAAAATTGAGAATAATAGTTAAAAGTCGGCGAACGGATAAAACAGAAAACTAAATATTTTAATTTCTAAAGTAATTCAACTATTTTCTACATTTTTCTGTATACCACGGCAAACTTCCAAGCTGGTTAGTCAAATGGTGTAGTAGAAACACTTTATTTAGAATTTGAAAATTGTGCAAAAAATGCTAATAATCGAGAGCTGGGTGCTTTTGGATACTGTTAAGCTAGCTAAGGATCGTCTTTATATTTTTCTTCATGTATGTGTGAATTTTACAGCTGATCTAACGGTGACGAAAAGGCTTTACGGAGTTAAAAATCTGTGAAAATCGGGAAACTGCTGAATTAGGAGATTTTGAAAGTAATTACAATATGCATATAAAAAAAACAATAATAAAACTTCTGAATGCATTTATAAGTTTTCCAGCCAGTTGATCTAAGTGTTAGAAACGTTTTCTAACGAAATTGAAAATCTAAAAAAATTGGGAAACGGGATTTTGAAACTTTTTTTATGTAATAAAGTAAAATAAAGACGCAGAAAAATAATAATGCGACGCCGGAGTGGGAAGTAATTAATTGCACATGAGAACATTCTGACTCACAAATGCTTACTCGTATTTCAGAAAAATTTTGTTTTCAGAGTGCCCTGCTGCTGAAAATTGTGATTTTTAGTTTTTGCAACATCTTTGTCCCTCTTTTTGGTTTTTTTCATTAGAAAAAGCCCTGTAATTATATGTCACTTCTGAGCGCTATATTCAATAGCGCCAGCTATTGATGACTTTTAGAGCTAATTTTCAAAATTGGGCCGATTAAATTCAGTGGCTTTATGGAAGTAAAACGCAGCAAACGGTATACTCTTATATCTCCGTTCTTCTTATTATATTTTATTAATTTTTAAAACAATTCAGTGTTTCTGGCGGACATTAACGTTGAAAAGCGTGGCCAAATGTGTAATGCGCAAGGCATGGATGTTACCTGACACTGGAATATGTCCCTCCTGTCCCAGACAGCGTCCCTGGTCTTTCTGCAGCTGAAGGTGAGTGCTACGCACTTGCGGAATCTCTTGTTGACCCAGCAGTAGAGGAGGGGGTTGATGGCACTGTTGATGTGACCCAAGAGGAGGCCGAAAGGAAGGAACGTCGACAAGGAGATGTGGGAGTCGCCTACCACCTGCAACGGATGAAGGGCACATTAAGGTGCAGGTATACACTTGCGAGGACGCAGAACACAACCCTTATTTCTCGTTGCGTACGACTAGACTGGCAAGCTGAGTGGTAGCATTGCGAGATCCGCCACCCTTTTGGAGCTTCTGACCTTCTCTATTGTGCCTTCTCTATTGTGTTTGATAAAGGTTGTTTGAATGTGTTTGAAAAGGTTGTTTGAACAGGGCCTTCTCTAGAGAAGGCCCTGTTCTGACACCGATCAGGCCATTCATCTCCCTCTAGTCATCAGCCCACTAAATTAAATATTTTCTGCTTTCTCTCCAAAATCTGTGCTCCCCAAAAATTGAACCACAGAGGAAGTTGATAAGAACCCCAAAACAAGGTTTAGAGCAATCGAACTATTGCAGCGTTTCCCAACCTTTTAACGTCAACCCTCCTTCCCCCATCAAAGGATAACTTACAGTGGAGCCCCCCCCCCCCACATTTTTTTAGCATACAATCATCTTTTTTTTTTAATTCTTCCCCAATGAACGTTTAATAGAATTTCCTACAAAATAATTTTATTAGTAAAATTCAAAGGAACATTTTAAGCTAAAATAGATATATTTTTAAGTAAAAATAAGAATAAACAAGATGATTTTTAAAAACATGCATCACTACTAACTCTTTGGGTTTTTTCGTGCCCCCCCCCCTGCAAAGGCTCTGCGACCCCTAGGGGGTGCCCCTCGCCGGTTGGGAAACGGTGAACTATTGGGTGTACATCGCTCTAGCAGTTGTGAATATTATATGAGGCCCCGCAGATATTGCGCAATGTTGATTATATTGCATTAGCATATTAATACTTTCAATAACTTCTCGTACAGCCGGGTTTTCCATCTTGAGTTTTGTTTACTGATTAAGCTTCTTGTTCTGAACATGCACAACATGCATGTGTGGGCGAGTGAAAACTCAAGAATTATAAGTGCCGACGCAAGTCAACAGCGCTTCATCGTAAATATCTGGCCTGGTATTATTGGTGACATTCTAACTGGTCCTTACCCAGACAGCACATAAGCTTAAATCAAGCTTGACATTTCCTTGAATTTGACGTATTAATGCAAGCTTGACAGTTCAACTCATTTTAAGCTGGCAGCAAGCTTGCAGGAGTCAAGTTGAATTGTCAAGCTTAAATACAGCTTGATTTAAGCTTGACAAGTGATACTAGCTTGATTTTAGCTTTCAAAGTGCGCAGTGATGACGCCATTTGTGAAAGAGAATGGACATTAATTGTCTAGCGTCCTCAAATTTGCTGAAAGTTCGTAAAAGATGTGTTTTATTTTATTACCAGTGCCATATTACCGGCAAGGCAAACGGGGCAACTGCCCAGGGCCTACAGATTTTAGGGCCCAAAAATCGTACATCTTACACTTTTGTAGTTTTAAAATAAAATTAAAAAGGATAAAAAAAATTCAGAAGTTAAATAATTTTTTTAATTATAAAGTAAGAACAATGAAAATAATTCAAATTTACATTTGTATAAATTAATTTAAACTTATTTTTAATTCTTCGAAATGCTCTATATCGATATAGCATACTAATATGTAGGAAAATAACTAACCACATTTGTAAAGAGAATTTTTAGCTTTAAAAAATAGCAAAATTTTTCAATTATTTGTTATTTTAAGAAATATTTACAAAAATGACTAAAGTGTTTGTATTCCGTACATGTTAGCAACTGTGATATAGCATTTCGAAGTAACGTTTAACTAACTGTTTCTTTGATTTCAGATTACTTAACACAAAATTTCTGTTAAGTAAGTAAACCCATTCTATATTTCCAAATGTGGAAATTCTTCAAAATAAAATACAATTATACTACGAAATTGATTTCAAAATCAGTCGTTTGTCTCGATTTTCGCCAGCAGTATTGCTCATGAGTGTTGCGAAAGTTTTAAAACGTATGCTGCTCTTAAGTTTATATTATGTTTATTTTCCTATTAGTAGAGTCTCTAAATCACACATAACATTATTTTAATTTTGATGCATCCCATGGAAAAATAAAAAAAACAAATAGCATATCGCCCACTTATCAATCTGGCCAGAAAACGGCTTAATAATTCATTTCAAACTTTAGTCATAACTGCCCGAAGCTTGGTAGCTGAATGGATAACGCGCTCGGCTACGAACCGAAAGGTCCCGGGTTCTATTCCAGCCACGGACACTCGATGGAAACAGATTAAATTAAATTGAAATTTCAGCGTAGAGGGGAAAATGCGTGGCAAAGTAAAATATGTGGGGCGAGTTCGCCGACCGGCGCCCCGTGTATTTAGGAAATTTTTTTTAGGAAAAATTTTTAAGCTTGAAATTAAGCTTGCTATGTCAAGCTTGAAATGTCAAGCTTAATGCAAGCTGGGCAAGTGTAAACTAGAACACTTGATTCAAGCTTGCATTAAGCTTACACGCTTGAAATTTTCAAGCTTATTGACTTGATAAATCAAGCTTGCTGCAAGTTTGATGCAAGTTTGCTGTGCTGTCTGGGTACCTACTATCACAACGGCTCGAAGAAAATAACTATCGCACTTTTTTAGAAATACTGTTGCCAGTTTGATTGTTGATGATCGAGCAGCTATACATCGACACATCTGGTTTCAGCAAAACGCTAACATATTTTAGCAGCACAGTGCAAAAATAGTAGCCTAATTTTTGTATAGACAGAAGCAGAACAGTCGCATGCTTTACGATCCTCGAACTATTACGATACCCCGGCCACTACGATCCACGAACTTTTACCTGTGTGAATATTTGAAGCTCATAGTTTACGAGACACCCGTACTCCAGGATGGCGGAATGGTGGCTTGTGTCTCATTTTGAACATCTCCATGAATTCATACATGAACCTTGTTGAGCACAGCAGGTG
Organism: Cheiracanthium punctorium; assembly: GCA_038373885.1. Classification (NCBI taxonomy): domain Eukaryota; kingdom Metazoa; phylum Arthropoda; class Arachnida; order Araneae; family Cheiracanthiidae; genus Cheiracanthium; species Cheiracanthium punctorium. The sequence continues at coordinate 37,273 of JAWZYV010018863.1, read as the reverse complement.
GAAAGAATTTTGAATGGCTGTGCTGAAACCATTTTTTAAAAATAAAATGATACTAACACTGAAATTTATATCGTTTCTTTGTATACTGGTTTCCATGTCTCCAGACACAGAGCTCGCCGATTGCTTTTCAAAAACAAGTTTTAATTTAAATCTTGTTTGTCATTGTCAGACAAACAATCATGTTAAGTGTGTAAACGATCTTCTGAGATGCCTGTATGTGTATCTTCTTCACGCAACTAGTTAAACTGATGGATGATGTCATCATTGAAGGCATATGCGTATCTATTCTTTGTTGCATACAGAAATTAATATCAGCATACCTTCTGGTTTGTGTTAAATTAGGATAACGATTTTAGAGGTATTGTGAGAGTTCACCAACTAAAAGTTTATTGTGGCTAGAAAAAAAATTAAAATTACGATGTCGTCAAATATGAAACGAAAATACGATTACTGTTTTAAAGGACGCTCTTCAGAGATAAGCTCGGATAGAAGGCTCCCCAAACTCTCGATAGTAAACTACAGAGGGAACTATGGCCACTTCAACAAGATGAGTTATTGGGTTGTGACCAGAATTTTGCTCTCGCACTCAATGGCAGCATTTACAGATTCATGCGGGGAAGTATCGATGAATGTAAAAGGACCGTCGCAACTGTGCAACGATGAGAGCGAACTTTTTAACAATTCATTATACAGTAATGTCTTCGCAAGTAAGATCGTGCTGGAAAGTGTTGTATAATCGATGCGTTCAAACTTACCTGGAAATCGAGCAAGAGAGTAGCGATGTTGTAGGGCACCCAGCAAACTGCAAACACTGTGGTCAGTATGAGGAAACGCTTTGCCACAAGCCGTCGACGTTCCATTATGTTGCGGATTCTGAATGACACCGACTGAAAAAGAAATAATCAGGGTTTTTTTTTTTTTTTTTTTTTTTTTTTTTTTAGTGCATATCGTCGTTCCATTTGTGCTAACTTAATGAAATAAAACGCTGATTACCTAAAAATGAGAGAAAAGTGAATTATTTCTCGAACTAAAGTAAGCCGAAAAACGAGACTTTGTGCAACTCTGAAGGTGTTTTCAGACAATGACTCTTTCTGTCAATTTGAAATCCATAGGTATCCACTTGCAGGCTCTTAAAGGTGTGTTCAGACAATGGGTTTTACAGGTGATAACCAACTCTAACCATCAATAACAATAATGTTTACAATAATGATAAAAGCCTGGAAGTGCTAGACTTTTAGAACTTAAATCGCCTGGAAAAAGCGTTGTCTAAAAGCACGTTAAAAGGTTTTAAGAAAAGTAAAAGCCCGGAACTGCAATGTGTGCTCGGCAGCAAGCTTTCCGGGCGATCCGAGCTGTAACAATTTAGCGGGAAAATGATAAAAGTCTGGTAGTGCTAGATTTTTAAAACCCGGACCACCTGGAAAACCCACTCTCTTGGCATTCGTCCCCTTGATGACATTAAACAGCACGCTTGAGTGTTTTGAAAAAGAAAGAAAAAATTATAGATCTTTTTTTTTCACTAGACTAACTGTTCAGCTATATACGTACGTATGATGGAGTTTTTTTTTTTTTTTTTTTTTTTTTGGAGTTCAACCCAAGGCTGAACCCGGGTTTAAACTTTTCTGCTTCTATACCTAGCTGCTTCCCATCAAGGATCTTTGAATATTCCTGTAGGGCACAACATGGAAACTTCACAGAGTAAGTCTAGGTACAGAGAGTATTTAAAGACTCATGATAAGAAACAACATTGGGCACATAAAGGGAATCTTCACCGTGGAGTTCTTTCTAAGATGAAAACGAACAGGTTAAACCTGAATTCAAGATTTTACATGAGGAAGAAAATAAGGTGACTCATCTGTGATGCCGATCACAGTTTTCTGAATGAAATTATTATTTTTACAGTTTCTTTGCATTATGTCTTTTCTTTTTGAAAATTCGTTTTTTAGCTGCTCTCTATTTTTTTCCCTTCAACGCACTTGTCGCTAAATTGCGCTTTGTGGCTTTTCTGTTAACTTTATGTACCACTTCTTAGTCTTACAAACGTAATTATATTCTGAATTGTAGTGAATATATGTACTTTACAGCCATGTGCATATGCTGCAGCGTTTCCTGGCTGTCTATTCTCAGGGATTTCCAGAATATTAATTCCACTACGCCACATTTTGAAATATTTGTATACACGCTAATCAGTTTTGGAAACCTTGACAACACGAAAAGCAAATTCTTTTACATGTTATTTTACAAGTAATTAATAGACATTCAGCTCTACGTACTTCTTTCGAGCTTTAAAGTTGTAAAATTGTTTATGATAAGCATGTGTTTTGACTAGCAGAAAATATGTGTGTATTGCTGTGAAAACTTGAGGTCAGTGAACTCAAGGAACTCAGTGAAAGTTTACGCCTGAGCCACTCAAGTAGGGCTAAAATGCTCAATTTTATTTTCATCTTTAAAAATCGGAGCACTTTGTATCTAATTAAATATTAACTTACGTTAAGTCATCGATATGAAAGAACAACTGAATAGACAGACCAATACTAAAACAATGCAGCTATTGCCCCGATCGAATAGCTAACTGCGTACCACAGAGCCAAAAAAATTTTTTGACATAGCTAGCCGTGCGGGCATAGCCAGCTGTGGCAGACGATTGGCGATTTGATTGGCCACCATGCTTTTGGTAGTTAAATCGAGCAATGGCAGCGGCTGCCTTTTCTCAGCTTTGGGACTATTTGGATAGTCTATCCAGTTGTTCTTCTGCATCGATGGTTAAAGTAGGATGTTACCTGTTACCTGGGATTTTCCTGCATTCCCTTCTGTTCTGTTGAGGCCTGATCCCCCGCCGCACAGCCTCACTCCGATGCGGCAGTAAGCGGCCGCCATAGTTGCGCCCGGTATCACAAAGACCAACGTAAAAGTCGCGAAGGCAAACCACTCCCTTGCAGCTGGAGAACTCCACGCTTCCACACAGTACACGAAGGACAGTTCACGACTGCGGAAAAAATGAATCAAAAATATAAATAAATGATGATATCTAATTCTTCAAGAGTTTTTTTTACAAGCCACAGAGAATCTTTTACTTAAAAATAATTTCAATATAGACAATCGATGTACCGGGTGATCCAAAAGTCAGGACAAACTAAAAAAATTAATAATTCGAAAACGAATCAAGATACAAAGATACGGTTTGTACCAAACGGATGGAAAAGAAACCGGGTTTTTTGTGGCAACAAAATGAAAATAGTTCTTTTGCTGTCCAACAGATGGCGCTGTCGGATTTCTGATATAGGATTATGCAAAGCGGCAAGCGATATAAAAGGGAGCAACTGGAGCAGGTAATGGTAGTCGAAGCTTATATGCATGGAAATGCTGTCCATATTTGAGAAAGCCCTCTTAGTCAAACTTAGTCAAACATTATAAGAATGCGGAAAGTGCCACAGCGGAATTGCGAGCATATCGCTACAGGAAGGGCATGCAAAGCAGAAAAGGACCAATAACGCCTTCTGCATTGATCAAAATGATGAAGAAATTTGAATCTACCGGATCTTTGGCGTCACGTACAAGAAGTGGTCGTCCCTCAGCAATCGCTGCTGTTGTCACGACAGTGGAGCAGACGGTGCAATCCATGTAGGCGATTTCTGCACATGGGGAGAGCAGTGCCCGAGAAGTTTCGAGGCAGACAGGAGTGTCGTACAGAAGTGTGTGGAGAGCACTGCGAATAACTCTGAAACGGTATCCCAATACGTTGCAACATAACCAAGAACTGAAACCTCCTGACTTCGACTCTCGGCGAGATTTTGCCAATTGGGTATTCAATAAAATGGAAGAGCAGCACGACTGGCTTCACATTGTGCTTTGGACAGATGAGGCGTATTTCACACTTTCTGGCGCTGTTAACACCCACAATTGTCGAGTGTGGACCACAGAAAATTCACATGCATTTGTTGAGGTACCCTTGCAACAGCCTAAAGTGACAGCTTGGTGTGGCTTCACTGCTGATTTCCTAATTGGTCCATTTTTTTTTTCGAGGAAGTCACACAGACGGGTTTCAAAACAGTTTCTGTCACTGGTCAGCGATATGCAACACTGTTACAACAGAAAAACATTATTCCTGAACTGCAAGCGCGACAGGCACTTCAAACAGTGACCTTTGTGCAAGATGGAGCACCACCTCATATTGCTCTGCTTGTGCAATATCGGCTACGCTCAACATTTGGGGAGGATCGCATTATCAGTCGCTGCTTTAATCAATCATGGCCTCCAAGATCTCCCGATCTTACGCCCTGTGGCTTTTGGCTGTGGGGATTCTTGAAGTCAAAATTGTACCGCGACCAACCGGCATCACTAGCAGCACTGAAAGAAGCCATTCGCCAAAATGTGTCTGCCGTAACGTAAGAAATGCTACTAAATGCTGTGAACGGTGTGGTGACTCGTCTCACAACTGTACTTCTGAATGATGGGCAGCACATTGAAAATTTACTGTAGTACCAATTAACTCTAATTAAGCTGACTTGTAAGTTGTCAACATTTTTTCATTTGTAAATCATCTTTTGATGAAACACTATAGTGCCATCTGTTGTTCGCCAACAGAACTATTTTCGTTTCGTTGCGTTTGGTGCAAACCGTATCTTTGTAGGTTGATTCGTTTTCGAATTATTAATTTTTAAAGTTTGTCCTGACGTTTGGATCACCCAGTATATCAGTTACTCGGATGCATAAACATAGAAATTATTATACTGATCATTAGAAAAGATAACATGATATCTTCAAAGAGTAGCCATTTGAGTTACATGTGAACGCACGGAATGGCATTTACATGCTAAATAGAAATTATCGTTTATATTGTTACAAAAAAGCTTTTTTTTTTTTTTTTTTTTTTTTTTTTTTTTTTTTTAAAGCGAAACACAATTCATCTCTAAATGTTTTTTCTTACATTTAATTAAATTGTCAGAATAATGTGATTATCATCCCATTTTACAGTTTCGACAGCCATGATACTGACAGAAATGGGGCTCATGTTTCCACCATCAGAAAGTAAAAGCTTAAAAGCATCGAATGATCCACCATGTTATAATTAAAGGCCATTTATCAACATGTCACTTTGAACTCAATATCTAATATGATTCACATTATTGTCGGAAAGAAACTAAACAACCAATGGAAACTCTGATGCAAGGATATAGGCTAGCTGTGTACACATGTGTAACACAGAGTGAACAAAAGGTTAAATTAGGCTTATAACATTTCTTGTTTCTTTATGTTTAAAAAAAACCATTTTTGTTAGTAAAGTTAAATGCTATGCAATAAAAATTTCCAATGGTGTTTCAACCCTCATAACCCCTCTACACTTGGATGGGGCCCTTATAAGCACTGTCAAAGACGGAGATTTTTAGAGAAACAAAGAAGCTTCAAAGATTTACGAAGGAAATAATCAAAATCCAGTGTACCTGGTTCCAGCGTGCAGTATTATTCCATGTGCTTTTCTCACCAGCAGTACTGGTACGAACAGTACCAGCGCTAGAAGCCAAACGAAAAGAATGCTCCACCCCACGTGGCGACGGTACAGGTGTTTGCGGAATGCTATAGGATGGCAGATTACCATATAGCGGTCTAGGCTCATGACCGTCATCGTGAACACACTGGCTGCCACTGCTACACCTAAGAGAATAGAACAGGATGAACGCATCGATTATGAAAAAATTCCCAACAGAAACATGTCTAATTCGTATACGGAGCTTGGAACTTTAATAGTGGCAACACTGCTGTAGGGACTCAGAATCAAACAATGCTGCTTATCCCTTTGAGGCGCAACTTTTTCCCAATGCTGAAAAAAGGGCAGCCGTTGCCATCGCTCGTCTTAACTACCAGCAAGATGGCGGACGATAGAAACGTTCATCGCGTGCCACAGATCTAGAGACCCTTTTTTGTCGCAGCTGGCTGTGCCCACATATGGTGCCTTCCACCATTTATTACATCAGGTCATGTTCTGAATTTGTGAACAGTGATTAAAAAAAAATCAGTGAGAGATATCCTGTCTTTGCCCATCGCTACTTCCCGGCATGGGACTTAAAATGCCCATGCCATGCATGTTCATTATTCACCCGTGCCAGGAAGTAGCTATGGGCAAAGAAAGGATGTTTGTGCAGTCTTGCCTTAGAGACAACGGGGAGAAAAATTTAATTATGGTCGAACGAAATTGAGTTGTAAAGTGTTTGTTAAGTGTGTTGAGCAGTGGCGGCCCGTGGTCAAAACTGTTAGTGCAGCCGGAAGCATATGAGCCCCCCCCCCCTACTTCCATAAAATGGACATAAATTTCATCCAGCCGCTCTTCCTCAAAATCGCAATAATCCGTGTCTGCTTCGAAATTTCCTTAGAAATTTCTTTTGTAATGATAACTTGAGAAGAAAAGTTTAAAAAAAAGGAAAACTTACTTATTTTTTATAAGTCAAATCAATCCTCCTTTCTTTTAAACTTGCGAATCGGTCAGTGATGTCCTCATAAAAAGGCGTTGTTTTAATTCAGATATCAATAATTTTAAGAGCTCTTTAAAATTTCCCATGTGTAACGAATTTTCTCGCTCGCCATGGCCTCTAAATGCCAGTTCTTGCTTACTTAAAAACTATATTGCTTTGATGGGTAATTGTCCATTCATAAGCGTCTATTCAGGCTTACCTTCTTGATAAATTCAGCAATAAAGTCGAGAGTTTTCCGAACATATATTCTCCTTACCCCCTCCCCCACTTCTCCAACCAATCAGTTAGCCGAATTCACAAGTGCAGCCGTCGTTAGAAAATCTTTCATCAGCTGTATCTTAGCTACATACTCCCTATGCCGGAGACACTGCTTACATAGTCGTTCCCATGGTAACGGTGCTGCAAATTTCGTTATCAGCCATGAGGGCTAGCCAGACTTTTTTTCAGAATGAGCGATCCGGCAGTTACTACAATACGGTTTTTTTTAGATTTTTTAAAATTTACCATAGAAATTCCAAAATTCTAATCTGAATTTAAGAAAGTTAGTAGAATAAATTATTTTAAAGTATGTGCTGATAATTTCAGGTGCAGCCCGGCAGTACTTGCTGTATCCCACCAGCCGCCACTGGTGTTGAGTTGTAAAGTGCGATTTGTTTGGAATTATTTATCTTTCTTGCTTCAGTTTAAATTAACTTTTTTTTTTTTACGGATCTGAGATTTATTTTAGACGTTACTTGGTGCAATTGCCTCCTATTATCCTTATGCTCCTCTGCGAATCGCAACTTGCACAACCTTACAGAGTGACTCCGCCGTAAAAAAATGACCGTACATTCTCTAGTTTTAATTATTGATAATGTCAATTATTTCTAACTATTAAAAATTCATTTGAAGTAAACTCGCATGTTTGCAGCAAAAACAAAAACTGGAGTGAATGCTCATTGATTAGTTGAACTAATGAAAAACCCCTTCTGAAACGAAGAAAAGGCTTAAGAAGGGATTTTGAATGCACAAAGTTAATTAGAAACAAGATGGAATAGCTAATTTTATGCTCGACGTATATATGACTAAAGTAAAGACAAGACTGCCTTTGAAGTTTAGCGTTAATACTTTTGAATGTTTTATTTATGCTTCATTATTGTAATTTGTTCTAACATGATGGAGTATAAATATTGCATACTATAGAACTTAATTATACTTTATAATAATATTAACTTAACCAGTAATGCTCGATGTCAGGGGGGTCTTAAACGTCAAGTAGACAGAGAACCCCTTTCTGAAGATGATTTTTTTGCGGACCCTATTTGAAACCTAGACATGACTTTTACGTTTTTTTTTTTTTTTTTGTAAATGTTAAATTCGGGCTCAATATTCTTGTAACAACAATCTATATAAATAAAATCAGACTTTAGTCTGTACAGTACTTGAAATTCAAAAATTTAGCGATTACTATCGGTTTCAAGCACCTGGCAATCCAGTACGACCGTAAAAAAAGTTTATCTGTCGTTCTGTCACTCTGCCGTTCTGTCCGTGAACGCTTTTTTTTTTTTTTTTTTTTTTGTTTGTTTTTTTGTTTTGTTTTGTTCCCGAGTCACGTAATAACGACTAAAGCAAATGAAATCATATTCGGTGGCACGATAGGTGGTCACTCAACTTAAACTATAGACGTCCAATTAAAAAAAAATTCATTAAATGTTGAGATTTTGCGAAAACTGTTTCAAAATGTGTAAATATTTGTTGCGCATAACTTGTGGAAGACTAAAACGTACGAAATGAAATTTGGTGATGTGATAGTTGGCCTTTCAAACTACAGGTGCCGAATTAAAAAAAAAAAAAAAAAAGATTTGATTTTGAGATTTTGCAAAAATTTATTCTAAATGTGAAAATATTTGTCGATTACATATAAACCACTCGATCAAATTAAATAAAATTTAGTTTTGTCACAGGGGTGGCCACTTAAACTATAGGCGTCAAAGTATTTTAAAATTTTATATAGATTTTGAGATTTTGTGAAAACTCTGTACATGTTTCTTCCATGAAAAATGGCAATGGGAATAGAATGAAATTTGGAATTTAGATGCAAGTTATTTTAAACTCTAGATGCCAAAACTGTTTTAAATATTTAAAAGATTTCGAGATTTTGTGAAAATTATATAAATGTTTGTTCTCACATCCCTTAAATATGGATTAAGATAATACAATGAGGTTTCGCAACATGATCAATAACGACTAAAATAACAAATGTTGGAAAATTTTGAAAATTTTAAATGAATTTTATAATTTTTTAGATGTTCATTTGCTGTTTTAGATTTTGTGAAAATTGTACAAAATTTTTTATGAAACACAAATGTTAAATGGTATGTGAGACATAATGTTAAAATATCTGTAGTGAATCAAACAAAATTTAGTTACAGGTTAGGCATGACCTCTTGACTTGAAAAGCTCATTCAACCAGAATAAAATGAATTTTTAAAATGAGAAGAATATTGTCAATTTGACTCATAGCTTTGCTACTCTCTAAACTGTAATCTTTAACAATACACAGGAGTATAATTTTGCTTTCTATACTATTGCTACTATACTAATTCTATTCTTTGTACGAATACAAGGCTGACGAAAATTTTGTTTTGGAAATTTGTATTAAGTACAAAACCGGCAATGACGGGTACTTCAGTTAGTCTATCAATAAATAAAAGTGAATGTATGTGTGTATGTTCAACCTTTTCTCCTAAACGACTAGACTCATCGGTTGGAGATTTTATAGAAATATGCGGACTAACATTGAAAAAAATAGGCTTCATTAGAAGTTTGAAAATCTAACCGTTTCCCAATTTTTAGCGATTGTTCACTTTTTCCAGCTCAAAAAATAGTTCTTGTTACACCCGTTTCATATCCGTCAGTAAATAAAGTGAATCAGTTGCGTGACAAACTCAGTGCCTGACATTTTTCTAAGCGGTTCGAACTACAAAAATGTGACCTCCCCTCTCCCGCATGTACCTGAAAAAGTTTTCAGAGGTGTAAGGGGGTAAATTTTTTTAAGTGCGAGTGTTTATCTTTGATACAGAAAACCTCTTATCACAATACAGTAGTTATATGATTTTCTTCTGAAGTGTCGGTCCGGGAACTTAAATTAGAGCTGCAGTACATAAATACGCAAATTTACAGGGTGTGCCACAATTCCCCCCACAATTGGAATATTTATAAAAAATATAAATATTACCAATACAGAAACAAAGTTGACTTTTTTGGATAAAGAAATCTTACTAGTTTTGTTTCTCAAATGATCAATACGTGAACCTTTCGTGATGTGGCAGATATCAAGTCTAAAGTCAAATTGTTCCTTCCCCACATTCTCACATTGAGAGAACGTGGAGCCAAACTTGGAGGTAAATCATCAAAAATTGCAAACCTTGGTGATTTTTAATATTACATTCTCTCTCCCCTCCCCTGTGCTATCTGGCACCTTTAAGTATTTATATCTACAGGTCGTAATGTATGAGAAATCTTTTGTAGCCTTGTAAAAAACTAACTTCTAAACACACCAAAATCATTAACGGTTGTACGGCGGTAATCTGTCATATATATACCGTATTTGAGCTCAATCGAATGCACCGTTTAAGAGCTAGTGTACATTTAAGTATTTCTCACTATAGAGTGTAATGTATAAGAAATATTTCTGTAGCCCTGTAAAAGTCCTATACACATAAAAATCAATAGCCGTCGTTCGACGGAGATCTATAGTATATATACCAAATTTGAGCTTAATCGAATGTACCGTTACCCCGTTGAAAAATGTGACTGAAATGTGTCGACGCAAATCTATCCACGTGGCAGAAAATACCCAACTGAACAAAATAGCGTTTCAGTGCTAAAAATAATCAAAATTTAGGGCTCATGTTCATAATCTCGTTTACATGCTAGGTCAGAAATTTGTTTGTTTGTTTGTGGGATTACGACCGATTAGCTCCGAGTGGGCTCTAGGTCGAAGGGTGGGGTGCCCTCCGTGGGGGTCTTTCTAAGGGGTCCTAACCCGTATTTACGCTAAGTTTCAGAGAAAACCACGGAAAACTCCGAACGGTTAGGTCGACGGACGCGCGATGGGACCCGAAGCTGGGAACTTCCCACTTCGCCCGTCTACCATTTCCAGTGATATAACCACTGTGCCATGGTGAGGCCGGTCAGAAATTTAAAAAAAACTTGCGAAGCTAGCTAGCAGCCAGCTCGGGAAATGGTTTATTCTTTAACCGCTAGGATTGCTGCACGTTACTGGATTTCCAATGTTTACATATTTAAAAGGTAGTTTGAGGACGACAAATCCCCAGCAATCAGCTACGGAGAGTGTTAGCACCTATAGTCTACCTTCGTGGCCAAAACACGTACCTTGTAAATAGTTCGCCAGCTTGCACATAACCTCGCCGAAAATCCAAAGCTTGTACGTGTAGAACCCAATCGCCATCGGCATACATACTAGCGACACCAAGAGATCCGAGACAGCAAGTGTGATCAGAAGTGAATTCGACAGGCACCGCATATGTTGAAATCTGAAAATAAAAAAGGGAAAAGATGTGTTAATAGAATTTGAAGAAGTTCTCCATCATGCTCTATCCGAACACTTTGTTTTGCTTCTTGGTGCAAGTTTCTTGTGTTTTCATCCCGTTCACGCCTAGCAACAAAGTCGCGGAGCGCATGAATCTCGCGAGAAGTTGCAAGGTTGTTCGCGAACTGGCCTAGCATTTTTGCTGCCATCTTCAAACCCCAAAATTGCCACTCAACGAAGTTTTAAAAAAATTTCATATTTTGCTCTCCAGTTTAGGCGGTTTTGTCGCTGTCGGCAGTTGCCTTCCTTGCTTACGGCCTGGCACCTGCCCTGCGTGCAGTTATTGAAATGTCGTACAGTATTTTGCATGCTCGCCGTTTTGATGGGCAAATTTAGATGCGAGATATTTGTATCACGGAAGTCCTGCGATTCGTAAAAATGTGAAACAACTGTGCAAACATGTCACGAGATAATGTATTCCGCGAATTTGTTGCTACGCGTGTATGGGGCATGGAGGAACAAGTAGTATCACGACAATCCAGACCACTAAAAAATGTCGCGGAACAGCCTGACTGCCATACTCTATCCGAATGTCGCAGAACAGCCTGAAGTGGTGTTCCGAGACTTTGTCGCTTAATGTGTATGAGGTTTTAGGAATCATTTTTCAAATTTATAATTTTGTGTCCAAATAGTTCCCGAAGAAAAATCTTGAAACGCGATGACTTGATTTTTGTATTAATGCATTGTAATTTCCTATCTGGTTTTGAGTATTTTTGGAATGGAATTTTTACCATCTTTATTTTCAGCCACTAATATTGAAATACACTCTATAACAAAAAAATCGACGCACCAAGAAACAATCATCCGACTGCTTTGAAATTTCGTATGCATGAATGTTTTGAACAGATATGCAAATGATTCAAATTTGGTGTCCAATGATTGAATAGTTTGATCTCTAGCGCATCGGAACTGCGCATCCAGCAAACGTATATAAGGAGCAGTCCTTCAACGGTTGTTAAAACTTTCGGTTTGATTGCGATTCAGATGACCTTTCAACGACTTAAAAAATGCCTCGCTGCAGGATTCGTGCTCATTACGAGCAACTGCCAGAGTTTGACAGAGGTCGTATCATTGGATTGAAAGAGGCCAGTTGGACTAATCGCAGAATCGCTCGTCATTTGAGTCGAAGCGATGTGACGATTCGAAGATGCTGGCAAGGATGGGTGGAAAATGGCAGAGTGCAGCGTCAGGATGGTAGCGGTCGACCTAGGGTTACAACAGATCGTGAGGACAGAGTGATGGTTCCATCAGTTGTCACAGCGCCTTCTTCATCTCTATCAACCATCAGACGTTCAACCCAAACACCAGTGTCCATCATGACCATTCACAGACGGTTGAGAGAGCGAAATCTACGCTCGCGCCGACCGTTACGCCACCTGCCACTCACGCCTGCACACTGCCGAGCCAGATTACAGTGGTGCAGGGCTCGATCAGGTTGGAATGATGCCGACTGGGGATGTATAGTCTTTAGCGACGAATCCCGCTTCCAACTGTGTCCTGACGATCATCGAAGACGTGTTTGGAGACGCACAGGGCAGAGGGGGGAATCTTGCTTTCACTATTGCACGCCACACCGGCCCTCAACAAGGCATTATGGTCTGGGGGTGCCATTTCCTTTGACAGCCGGGTCCCTTTGGTCGTCATTAGAGGTACACTTACTGCACAGCGGTACGTGGACGACATCCTAAGACCTGTTTTGCTACCGTTCCTTTTGCAGTGCCCTGGGCTGGTTTTTCAGCAGGACAATGCCAGACCACATACGGCTCGTGCTGCTCTAAACTGTCTGCAAGCTTGTCAAACTCTTCCTTGGCCTGCCAGATCGCCAGATCTCTCTCCCATCGAGCATGTCTGGGATATGATGGGAAGGCGATTGCATCTGGCAAGGACTGTTGATGACCTCGTTCGACAATTGGAGCGAATTTGGCAGGAAATACCGAAGGAGACCATCCGGGAGCTTTATCGGTCTATGCCACGCCGTGTGGCAACTTGTATCCAGGCTAGCGGCCGGTCAACATCTTTTTGAACTTGTTAATGTAATTCTGAAATAAATTATTCAATTGTTCTGAAATTTTAATTATTTACTATTCTGTACATTGTCTTCCTATCCACCAATTTTCGTCTCAATCGGACACCTCCTTCTTGGTGCGTCGATTTATTTGTTATAGAGTGTATTATTGAACACCATATCGAAATTTCTCATTTAGAGGGTTTTTACTTGATTGTATCTTTTACATGGTCCTTATTTTAACCTACAATGATTCATATCTACTTAAATAAAATTAGACTTTTGTCTGTACATTACTTGGAATTCAAACAATTTGCAATTTCTACCCGTTTCAAGCACCTGGGAATCCAGTACGAACGTCAATAAAAAAGTTAGTCTGTCTGCCACTCTGTCGTTCATGCTTTCTTGTTCGCGCATCACGTAAAAATGACAGAAGCGAATGAAATGATATGTGGTGACATGATAGGTGGCCACTCAACTTAAACTATAGGCATCTATTTTTAAAACAAATTTTGATTATATCTTGACATTTTTCGAAAATCGTTTTACACTGAGTGAATCTTGTTCGCGCAACAAGTAATAACGATTGAAGCGAATGAAATGAAATTTGGTGGCATGATAGGCGGTTGCTCATCTTAAATTATAAGTTTCGAATTTTAAAAATATTTTGATTAGAGTTTGAGAAAATCGTTTCAAAATCCGTAAATTTGTGTTCCAGCACCATGAATTAAAAACTAAAGCGTATAAAATGAAATTTGGTGACATGATAGGTGGTCTTTCAAACTATAGATGTCGAATTAAAAAAAAAAATTGATTAGATTTTGAGATTTTGCGAAAATTTATTCAAAATGTGAAAATATATGTCGATTACGTACAAGCCACTGAAGTCCTAAGGGAAACTGAAGGGACTGGAGGGAATTAAATAAAATTTAGTATCTTCACAGGTGGTCACTTAAACCATACGCGTCAAGGTACTTTAAAATTTCTTATAGATTTTGTGAAAACTGAGTTCATGTTTGTTCCATTCCTGAAAAATAGCAATGGAAATAGAAAGAAATTTAGAATTACGTTGGATGTAAGTTAATCTAAACACTAGATGCTAGAACTGTTTTAAATATTTATGGAGTTATTTTGTGAAAATCGCATAAGTGTTTGTTCTCGCATCCCTTAAAAATGTATTAAGAGAATACAATGAAATTTAGCAAAATTATCAGCAATGACTAAGATAACAAATGTCGGAATTTTTTGAAAATTTTGAATAAATTTTAAAGCTTTTTTAAAAATGTCTATTGCCTTTTTTAGATTTTCTTTTGTGAAAATCGTACAAATTTTTTTAACGTATAATGTTAAAGTATGTACAGTGAATCAAAAAAAAATTTAGTTGCAGGTTAGGAATGACCGCTTGACTTGAAAAGCTTATTCAACCAGAATAAAACTTTAATTATTAAAAAAAATTCTCTAATGTCAATTTTGCTCATCACTTTGTTACTCTCTAACCTGTAATATTTTAACAATACAGAGAAGTTATGATTTTGCTGTCTATTACTATTGAGAATATACTAATTCCATTCTACAATGCTGACAAAAATTCAGGCTTTTTGGAAATTGGCATTGCATACTAACCCGTCAACTACGGGTACTGCAGCTAGTACAGGCATGTTTTGAAAATTTCTATTACATCATTATTGCAACAACGTTGAGGACTGGGAGGGAAAGAAATTGTTTTTCCGTTTAGTGCAAAACAGAAATTCAAATTTCAGAGGATAAGAACTTACGAACGCAATCCATTTCTTTTCTTAAATTGCATTCTTTTTGTTAAAATATCAAAGAATATTCTTTTGAATTGCTCAAATAAGACCATTTGAATATTAGGTGACATGGAAAGGAATTCTCGGGCCCGTTATCTGAAATATCGATCATTGAAAGAAAATTAAATTTTCAAAAATCATTTTTTTCTTCTGCGAACCTAAGGTAGGCTTGTGCAGAATTTGTGGAATACTTGCATTCAGGCATTTATTACTTTCAAAATTCTTTCAGTTTTCTTTTTTTAAATTCGTTCAACATCTTTACACCAATTAAAAAAATTCATTTGGAATTTAAATTAAATATAGCGTTTTTTTTTTCGAATAGAGAAAAAAATTGATTTAATTGAATTTCACTTAATACCTTGATACTACGCTTCACATAAAGAGTGTTTGATATTTGATATAAACAAATGAAGTGCAAGTGACATAAATCAACATGCTTTTTAGTTAAACTGGGTTGGGATTTATATATAAGAGTGCATAGAACGTGGTATCTCAGCGTTGGATATTTATCGTAAGTATGTCTTGAATGAAGAGAAGAGAAGAAGAGAAAAGACTAATCATGCCAAAACAATATATCAAAAAACTCTTCTCAACATACCTATCTTACGTGTACGTACGTACTACTACCTGTCCAGAAACCAATTTTCGTTGTTTACCATACCATTTCGTTGTTTCAACGGGCATGGATTCCTTGTCTGCGTCCAGCATTGCTTATCCAATATAGCATTCTCTTAAACGCACTTTTAATGTATTTAATGTTGCGCAAAGGGTTTAAGATACTCGCATGTACCTCCAGAAGACGACCAGTGCGATGGTGTTGGCAGAGCTGGCCACGATGAAAGTGACTACATACAGGGTGACGAGTATCAGGTTCTGCACGTGCGTGACTGTCAGCCTCTCCCTATGGTACTCGTGAAGGACCATGTCTATGCTGTCCCACACCTGGGACAGATTCGGAGCCGCGGTGCTGTTCGGGCTCACGTTCAGGCTCACCCGGATCCACTCGTGAGGAGAGTCCATCCCTGGAACAACAGCAAAAAAAAAAAGATGGCAGACACCAACACATAAGTGATAAATCGGTAGCTTGGTGCAAAATAATTAACCCGTTGACGCGCTATGGTTGAGCTACGAAACCACCTTATTTAAGCGCTTTCACTGCTAGTCGCAAAAAAAGGGGTTAAATGGTCCCAACGCTGAAAAAGTGCAGCCACTGCCATCGATCCATTTAATTAACAACAAAATTGCGATCAATCGAATCACTTAAATGGCGCCACAGAACTAAAGCAGTTTTCTGGTACAGCTGGCTGTGATCGCCATGTTCCCTAGTAGCACAACTAGTTCAAAAAACGTTTAAATTACGTTGGAAACACGTTTTTTGACGTTAAAAAACGTGTTTTAAACGTCTTTTGGACTAATAGTGCTACTAGGGGTTGTTGGTAGTTAGATGACTCTGTGGCAACGGCTGCACTTTTTCAGCGTTTACTAGTCTATCTAGTTGGTATTCTATATTGATGCGAAAATGCTTGCGCTTCAAAGGGTTAACACAAAAAGGAAAATGTTAGTAAACACAAATGAGAGTTAATCCTTTGAGATTCGATCGACCGCCATACTGTTGGTAGTCGAGCGATAGCAGCGGCTGCACTTTTTCAGCATTGGGCAGCCTATCGAGTTGTTTATCTATATCGATGTATTTTCATCATATTCTGTAGTTTTCAGCAGATGCCGGTTCTGATAAAAATAATTTGGAGATCAATTTCACTAAAAATCGATAATTTTTACAGGAAATTATGGTTAAAAAAAGTAAAGGATTAACATATAAGTATGCTATCCTTACGTATTTTATTGAAATCGAAATTATTCTTTTAATCCAGGGCCGGCCCTAACAGTTTTGCCGCTCCGGACAAAAATATAAAATGCCGCCCCTCCCACAGTAAAATTACTATTAAAAGAAATAAATTGTTCACAGATACTGTTTTCATGCCTATAAAACTGGAATAGCTCTTTAAACATAGCATAGCATAAGAAAAACCACACATTAAGCTAAAAACCAAAAGAAAGAAAGAAAAATAAAGAGTTTTTTCCTGACTTTTAATTCCGTAAAATTCCTGACTTTTTCTCTTAAATCACTTTTTCAACTAATTCACGTTCGATAGCCAATGTAGTTAAATTATTTAACGTATCTGGAAGAGTTGTGGAACATAAGAAATTTTTAGTTAACTTTAATTTTGAGAAACTCTTCTCTGCACTTTCCAGAATTATCGGCAAAGAAAGTGAAATTTTTGAAGTAACAGCAAGGTGTGGTGTAAAATCTGAGTTGAAATTAACTTTAAAATTTCAATTGGGATTTCCTTTTTGCCTAATAAAGCCGTAACTGACACTATTTCATTTACTAGATCAAGAGCGTTTATATTCCCCGATTCTCCACCGGTCAGCATTAACTCCAATTGTTTACACTTTACACAGTGTTAACACTGTTACAATGTTTAATTAGCACTTTTTAGGAGTATCTTTTAACTCATATATGCCGTGAAAAAATTTAAAATAATTACATTGGGTACTTATTAAATTAAATCTGCATACTAAGGTATTAATCGCTTTGTCTACCGTAAAAAATAAAACTATCTTGAATTTTAATTTAGTATCTTTCACCAGATCATCTCGTGCTTCGCAATCAAAATTAATATGTTACGTGGCTGCGTAAACCCAGTGTTATCCAGAATACTATCTCGTCGGTCAGTTCTCTTGCATAACAGAACATTTAATTTAAAATCACATCCAATCGAAGCTCCTTTAAAAAAAATGTTCAGAGTTTCTTAAGAGTTCTTGAGCAGGTGGTGGTAAATCGTTGTCTTATGACTGCAATAGCTTTCTTAATGGATACACGCAATTGAAGATTTTGTACCATATAATAATAGAGCATAGGAACATGAACTGTTTGAGAGAGTTAAATAATCTCGAAGCCAAATCACAGGAACAAAAATTTAAAATCCTTTCAACAATTTTAACGGTAGCCTCATTGGAATTAGATTTGTCAATACCTCTATACCTTACCAAGAATGCGATCTGTTCGATTTTTTTGGCATCAGGAATGCAATCTAGAAATATGGGATAGTATTTGGCTTGTTGAATTTCAATCCAACTGGAAACCTTGTGAAAAATCTATGCAAAATGTGTAAATATTTGTTTGCACATCACATATAAACAACTGAAGCGAATGAAATGAAATTTATAGCAACACCAAAAGTGGTAACATAATTTAAACTGCAGGTGCTAAAATATTTCTAATTCGTTTAAAAGTTCTGAGATTTAAAACTATTGTTTGAAAACTGTGTGTAAATGTATGTTCGCCCTTTGTTAAAAAATAGCTCAATGGAATAGAATGAAATATGGAATTATATTGAATCGTAAATGAATCGAAACAATAGATGCCAAAATTGTTTTAATAAATTCATAGGCTTTGAGATTTTGTAAAAATCGCTTAAAAAGTTTGTTTTTGCATCCATCAAAAAAGGATTAAGAGAACAAAATGAAATTAGGTCATACGATGGTTAACAAAGCATCATCGAAATTTTTAAAAGATTTGAATAAATTGAATGGGTTTGTAAAAGTTACATTGTATTTTGTCTTTTCTTTTTTAGGGCGCGGGGAGACAGGGGGAGGGCGTAACTTTAAGGCGTCTGGAGGTGATACAACAGGTGGCTGTTCGACTTAAACATATTACGTTGATTTCTTTTCCTTTTTTTTAAATTAATTTTTTTAATTCTGAGAAAAATGTGCAAAAATTTTACAGGCAGAATATTAAAATTTCTAAAGTTAATAGAACAAAATTCAGTTACTATCGAGTAGATTGAGTTAAATAACATTGTTTGAATTCTTTCTAATTAAATTAATTAAATATGTATATATTATTTTGAGAAAATTTTGTGTGACCACTTCGTGAAAACAACTAGTGGTCAGACAAAAGAGAATAAAATGAAATTTTGTTAAATAGTAGGCGGTTAGTAAATTAAAATTTCAGGTTTTTAATTTTCTACAAATTTGAATCATTTTTGAGGTATGACGTAACTTTGATAAAGTTTTTATATTATTTTCTAAATAAATTAAAGTGTAAATATTTAAATAATTTTACGTGCTTTTATTCGTCACATTTTATAGACGTTGAAAAAAAATTCATAATTTTTTTCTAGCCGTCAGATTAATGGTACCCCTCAACATAATCGTCAGATTTTAGGCTACCATGACTGGAACATCAAGCTAAACCTTCTGTATCAAAATCTGACACGCTCGAGTATTTTAATATGGCGATTTTTTTTTTTTTTTTTTTGCATTTTCAAAAATTCGCTGCGAGCTTGCGTCACTTCCGAAACGTCAGTCTTTTGAATGGGAGCATTTTTAGATTTCACTTAACATCCCCTCTGAATATCTGACGCGCTCGAAAAAATACATTTTTTTTCTATTTTCTACCCTTCCGGATGGCCACCCCCACCACGCTAGTCGGCAGATGAACATACCTTTGGTATCAAAGACACGCTGGGGCATCTAAACTATCAATATCTTACGCGCTCGAGTATCTCCATGTAACTGTTTTTTTTTTTTTTTTTTTTTTTTTTTTACATGTTTGAAGGTCTGTATACGCTTCCCCCACCACTGAAAGGAAACATTATATAACTTTTTATTCTTCTTATTATCTAAACTACAAAATCTAATAGGTCCTCGCGACGCTCGAGTAAATCCCCAATTATCATCATGGGCTCCCCTACTAAAAGGGTTAAAGGGTGAATGCCGCAGACCGGTTTCGGTAAGTATGACTTACCGTCATCAGCGCGAGAATAAAGTGGTGTGGAATGATTTGCTCCACTTAATGCGCATTGTTTTCCCAAAATTTAGTATCAAGATAGTTTTCACGCCCATGAACAACATCACCTTTTCTAATTTAAAAGATCCTATTGATACTTTGAATTCCTGAGGCATTTATAAATCTAGTTGTTGGCGTAGTTTATCGTATATCGTCCAAACCAAATACGCACTAAAATAGGGAATTAAAGAACATATGAGTCTAGTTAAAAAACTTGAAATTAACAAATCGGTTATCAAACATTTACGGGATGCTAATAATTATTTTGATTGCAGTTCAGCTAAAATTATTTGTAAATCCTGTTCCTTTCAGTGAATTAGATTTTTTTTTTAAAGTCTTCATCATTCGCGAAAATATAAACAGTCTTGTTACCGTAGCTTTCGAAGTTCCTCCTTTACCTGACCGTTTGAAATATCTCATTTTTCTCATATAGTTTTTCACGTGACCTCTTTTTCGATCCGCCTACTATCCTGCAGGCTGTCGCTTTTCCCTTTCCTGTATAGAAACAGGAGCAAATCTTCCCAGCCCTCATTCTCGCACTGATGATGGTAAGTCGTGTTTTCCCGAAACCGACCTGCGACATTAACTCTCTTTGGTGTTTACTAACGCTGTCTTATCTGTGTTAACTAATACCCAAAACTGAAGAGTTGTGTGTTTGAGCGCGCTAATCTTAGGAGCTATCCGTCCTATTTGAAAAATTCTTTTTGCGTTAGGTAGCCCGTTTATTGAGAAAACAATACTGCTATGTAACATCATGCTATGATACTCGTTCCAGGTATTATGTAATAATGGGTGCTATTAGCCTCTTTTGAGGATAAATACAAGGGCTGTAGTGGTCGTATCTGGACCATACCTATCAACATCTTATTACGCAATTCAGTAATGGACTATTTTAGGAAAATTTTAGTAATATGATTTAATGACAAAGAAATAAATAATTGTAAATAATTAAGAATTATACCATTATGAAAGGGAATCCCATAATTCTGCCTGCAAAACTCTACAAGTAAATTCCCAAATTTTCTTCTTTTTTGTTCATCTAGTGATAAATTAGTCCGTTGTGTAAATGAATACAAATGAAAAAATTATAGTGTTACGAATTTTCGAGAGTATCTGTTCTTTTAAGGTTTAATTGAGTCTTTCATGCACAGTGGTAACGTCGCTGAGCTAGCACACTTTTGTCCCCTATTCAAACACATGATTAACCAACAACCAATTTTTGACGGCATGTATTCCACTAGCTGCTTATCAGCATGGGTATTTAAATGCCGATAGCATAAAATTTGACTGACTTGGAACAGGTTGACAACGAGGACTGCGGTACATTCAAATACAAAGACTTATTATTTCAGAAGATAACTACCGTTAATGAACTAATGTGATGTTCCTTGCATTGCTGGTCTCAGTGCTAAGAAAGTAGTTTTACAGGCAAACTTCACCGAACTGATTTCAGAAGATAACTAACGTTCTTCAACTAATGTGATGTTCCTTGCATTGCTGGTCTCAGTGCTAAGAAAGTAGTTTTACAGGCAAGCTTCACCGAACTGATTTCATAAAATAACTAACGTTTACTTTTAAACACCATTTTTGTATACTTATCGTTCATATACATGCATATTTTTCAATAGCCTCATCATATTATTTGTTCCATATTAATAATGCATTGTTAAATAATAATTAAAATGGTCAAAAGTTGGAGTATGCAAAAATTTAATTTTGCGCAATGAATGTAACCTACTACAAAACAGAAATTACAAATCTTTATCATAAAAATAAATAATAAATAAATAAATAAAAAACTAAAAATTACCGTACGCTCCACATTTTTAAGATTTAAAATCATTTGTAAATTTAAAGCTTACAGCTATTAAACATAAAAATAAACCACTATAATTGCATGTAGTCGGAATGTACCAGTTAGAAAAAAATTAAACTTGAAAAAGTTTCTTCTTCTTCTTCTTTTTTTTTTTTTTGTCTGTCTCAGTCAGTTTTTTCCATCTCGATCTGTCTGACACTATGGATTTCATCTATTAACTCCAAGTGTTCTAAGCCACTTCTCTACATTATCCAGCCACCTTGTACGTGGCCTGCCTCTCCTTTGCTTTCCATCTGAATTTTGGAAAGTTATTTTCTTTATTGGATCTTCGTCACTATATCTGAATATGTCGCCAAGCCATCTTAGCTGGGAGGCTTTGATATATATATTTGGCTCTCTAAATCGCACGAATACACAAAATAAAAAGCTTTGTAAGAAGGGGAATGTGCTGGAATTTTTTGAATTTTCGTAAATTCTAAAACAGAAAAAGTCTTTAATAAAAATAAATTTGTTATTGATATTACGATACATACCTGTTAATGGTGTAGCCGTAATACTATTTCATCATGCTCAAATTTGTAGGGCAGCTAGTTTCTATTTATTTCCAATATTTAAAGAGAACTCTTAAGTTATCGAACTTGCTAGAAACTTGACGTCAGATTTCGTTCGCTGTGTGGGGAAAGAAGAATAATAAAGAATTAAAACTAACATATTCTATCAATGCTTCTTAATTTATATGTTCAAATCAGTATAAATGTATTAATACGTAAATAAAAAATATATAAACAATAATAAATAATAATAATAAAAATAATGTGTGTATATGTTTGTGTTGTGTGTGTGTGTGTGTGTGTGTGTGTGCAGTTTTGTTTTTTTAAAAACTCTGAACGTGATTTTGTTAAAATCACGTTCTCCATAAAAGTAATATTGTAAAAAAGTGGTTGAACCAGTGGTGACTTGTGACCACGCGACCTATTTTAGTGGTGGAGCCCGAAAAAGTAGCGTAAATTCAATCGGTAAAAAAAAGGTATGTACATAGAACATTTTATTTCTCGTGCACACAGAATTAAGTATGGGAAAAATTTTCAAACAGGAAATGATTATCAAAGATATCAGACAAATTTTGCCTGTCTCATAATTTAACTATCTTACTCTAAGAAACGTTGTTCTACTATTTATAGAAAATCCATTTTCTCCGATATTTAAAATTTTTCTTTATTATTTATATTCATTACAGCTGTTCATTCATTACTTAAAAACGTATTCATAATTTTAAAATTCGTTTTATTAAAATAAAATACACTTACACATCGAATTTTGTAAATCAGGAAAATAATAAACTAGTAAAATATATATTCATAACAGTAAAATATCTGATAAAGATCATGTAATCAAAAATGATTTCTTATTTAAAAGGGGCGTAGTTTAAATATTTAATAACTACGAAATTGGCGAAATCCACCCTTATCTTGTGACGAACACCATTTTAGGGGCGAACAGTGTCCGGCCCTAAAGACTGCGCCAAGTAAGTGCTCTGAAGCCAAGACAACCAATTTGGATTACATCGATTATGATCATCATCTATACTATTAAAATCTGTGCGCGTCTGTCTGTCTGTGTGTAGCATCATCTCCTCCGAAACCGCTGGGAGTTGAGTTTCGATCGAGGTGTCCACTTATTCGAAAAATTCCGAGGAAGGTCTTCCGCTAATTTAAATTTCGAAATTCGAATTAGTTTAGGAGATTGATAAAAAACCCCGTCAAAAACACTAATTTTTGCTCTCCGCATCTCCGCGATTGTAACCCCTGTAGTGAAAATGTGAGAAATAAGCATCGAGGTTGCCATGTTTGGCGAATTTATTAAATGATTTATACTCTTGCATTAAAAATAAAGGAATAATACTTTTTTTCTGTTTCGTATATTTGCTAGGTTATTTTTAAATTAAAATATCGTCTGCGTGGGAAATCAGAGCAGGAATTCAATATTTTTTATACGCAAAAGAAAAAGGATTTGTAAATTTCAGAGACTAAAGTGTATAACCTTATAATTTGGTGAAAAAAATGGCTTATATGGCGATTTTGAGAAAGTGGATTCTAGTGGTTTGCACAATTTTAGGCTTGGCGCAATTTACTGAGAGCGTAAAGAAATAGTATTTTTAAAAACAAGTGTAGGTTTTACTAGAATTTAGCCTGAAATTTTAATTTTCTGTTCAGAAATAATGCAGTTATTAAGGCGATTTTAAATGATTTTCATCAAGTTAAATAAATTGATTTAAGTTAGGGAAACCCCGCCAAATTTCAGAAAATTAAAATTCTCGCATCTCGTACATTGTAGTTATGGGGATTGAAACACGTTATAGTTAATAATTTGAATAACTGCTGCTAATCAATTAGATGTCTGGATTAAATTTTGGCGAGCGAACTATATAAATGATAGATAACTATTTCCCATTTTGATTGCTGTTAAATCAAACCTTCGAATGATTCCCTGAAAACAAAAAATTACGCATAATGGTGTATGTTGGCATTTTGGCGATTGAAGTACTTACATGTAATAAATAATTGATTCTTATATGTTAAAGCAGCGCTACATTCCTTTTATTGCAAATTGTTAGAACGGCGTAATTAATACTGTCTAATGTATTTTTACTTCCTTGTACGTAGTGTAAGGTAGTAATGTGATCCCGAAAAATTTTGGGGGCCAAATTTCGACAAAAAAACCGATTTTGACTACCTCTAAATTTAATAAAAATTTTTTTTTCGATGCATCTCATCGTAGGCTAGCATGCACGATCCTATTAACGCGTCTGCAACTCATTTTGACCAGTGGCGAGTCTACTGTGGCCAGTTTTTCCATGCCGTCTGTACGTACGTACGTATGTATGTAACTCGCAGATCTCAAAAACTATTGGTCGTAGAATGTTGAGATTTGATATTTAGGATTGTTCTATGATCTAGTTGTGCACCTCCTCTTTTGGTGGCAATCGAATGGATAGTTTATGTACAGGACCGCCCAAAAGATTCGAAATACATTACGCTCTATGGGCCGAAATTCATTAAACTCGCCTAACTCAAAAGCTATTAGGCGTAGAATGTCGAAACTTCATATTTTGTATAGTTGTAACATCTAGTTGTGCACCTCCCCTTTTGGTTCCATTCGACTGGATAGTTTATCTACAGGACTGCCCAAAACATTCGAAATACATTACACTCAATGGGCCGAAATTCATTAAACTCGCATATCTCAAAAACTGTTAGGCGTTGAATGTTGAAACTTTATATTTAGGATTGTTGTAACATCTAGTTGTGCACCTCCCCTTTCGGTTCCATTCGACTGAATAGTTTATCTACAGGACCGCCCAAAAGATTCGAAATACATTACGCTCTATGGGCCGAAATTCATCAAAGCGTTTTTTTAGAGGTATTGGGCTATTTCAAACGACTCAGAAGTGATATATGCTGTAAAGAGTTAGAAAATGAATTTCTCCATTAAAAAAATTGTCTTCATCATTTATAGTTCTGCTACAGGAACACTCAAAAGATTTCCAATACATTACGCTCAATAGCAATTTAAGGGGCATTCATCCATTTCAAGCACAATACCGTCCTACCACATAAGTTAGGTAATGGTCCGACCACGGTCACGTGCCTCCCTCAAGAACTATGCCAAAAGTCGCCAAGCTTGGCGACTTTTGGTGTACGTGTGTGCATATTTAACTCTCAAATCTCAAAAATTATTATGAAATTTCATATATAAGAATGTTGTAACATCTAGTTGTGCATCTCGATTTTTGGTTCCAATCTACTGGAGAGTTTATTTACAGGACCACCGAAAAGAATTTCAGTACCTTAATGTCTATCTGCATCTTCCATATAATACAACTGTAGACAGTCATTGTTTGGTACATGCCCAAAATCTCGCCGTCTGTCCTCGAACTTGTCGAGTTTTGGCGAAATATCGCCAAATTTGGCGATAGTCAGTCATTTGGTCCATGCCCAAAGTATCGCCATTTGTCATCGTTCTTGGCGAGTTTTGGCGAAATATCGCCAAATTTGGCGATAATCTGTCTTTTTTGGTCCATGCTTAAAATCTCGCCAAATGTCGTCGACATTGACGAGTTTCGCCGAAATATCGCCAAATTTCGCCCCCAAAATTATTTCGTATTTTGTATAACTCTAAAACTTTAACCCGTAGAATTTTGAACTTTTGTATTTAGAACTATATTATAATATCCAGCTGTTTTCAATATCTTTTTTGACAGCAATCGACTGGGAATTTATTAACAGGGTGAGCGAAATGACTTTAAATACATTAAGGTGTATGGATGCATTCAATTCATTGAAAGTCTGTGGTCAATGACTACTTTGGCTATCTCTAAAATCTCGCTGACTATCTCAAGTTTGTCGGCTTTTGGTGAAATATCGCCAAATAAAGTTTCAGAAGGAAATCTTTCAAATTGAACTCAGCTTGGCGATATCGAAATATTTGGCTAGCAATTGCTAAACCGTACTATTATTGATATTTCATCTCTTTCAAACATATAAATTTAGAGGAAGTGCGTCGTAAATATTTTTGATCTAATGGCCGTGCAAGGAAGTCATGTGTTGGACACATCAGATTTTTTGTTTTACGAATTGAAATCTATGTTGATTTCTACTTTAGTACATTTCTTAGCAAAGTAGGCGAAAAATATTCAAATGTAGTTCAACTCTGTTCGTATTATTAATTCCATTCCACAATTGAGATGAGCCGATGTCACTAGCGTATGCATAGATTTTTTTTTTTTTTTAATTCCGCCAAACATGGTATTGCAAATTCCCTTTAGTGTCAAGTTTAATTTGTGATTTGAGCTATTTGGCATCGACTGGTGGCGTTAATGACACCAATATGGCAGTTCTAGCAAAGTAAACATAAATAACTCATTTCATGTTCCATTTTTATAGTTTCCGTAGCAACGGAATCCATTGTTGCCACTTAAGTTATTAAATTTAACAATTAAGTTCAACCACTCATTTCTACAGCTTTTAAGACTCGTAAAAGTGAAAACGCGTCAAATGTGAAACAAGTAGAACTGTAAGAGACTTGCACTTGAAAAATAATCGAAGTTTTCATGTAATTCTATATACCTTTAGTTTTATTTCCTTCGTGTGCGGATGCCATTTTTATGTCAATTTTTGCTGCCTTGCTGGCAGATTATCCGGAGCAGTACACAAGCACTAATGTACATGCTCCTCCGGACATAAACAAGAGCGTATGTCCGGCGCGTATTTGTGTAACCCCCAGGCCTTACCCGGAGGACCAGGGGGTTCCCCCCCCCCGAAATCTAAAATTTTGTTAACAAAACAATAATAATGAAGCGTTTTTGTGAAAAATTGGGCCTTTTTCATCTTTTATGAATTTATAAATTTAATTTCTGTAACCCCCCCGAAATTTTTTTCTGGGTAGGGCCCATGGTAATTCCACTGTGTTAATCAGAGTTTTCTGGGGTCAGCCTTTTTAGAACTTTTTTTTTCAATGGAGATTCTCATCCTGAAGTATATTGATCACTGATACATGAAAAGAAAAATGATCAATTATGCGATAGCAGTGACGTAGCCAGAAATTTTTCATGGGGGTGTTACGACTACTGCAGCTCACATATATGTATATATACGCGTGTGTGATAAGGGAGTGAAGAATATACATTTTGTATGGCAAAAATCTCCTCATGGGGGGTTGTGACCCCCTATCCCCTCCTTGCTACGCCACTACACGCAAGCATAAGTTGTCACGTCATGAAAAACCGTCGTAGATGGTAAACACCGAAGTTGTTTCGAGGGTTATACAGAATTAAAAATTTTGTAAAGTTTTCTTTTGATACAGTTCGGATATTTGTCACCAAGGTGAGATGAAATATTACTAAATACGGCAACCTAGAATTTTCTTTTGAATTTGACACTATGCAACTACAGTAGATTCCTTATAAGACGGCAGATACGTTCCGTGTTATAGGAATCCGTGATGTACTGGTCCAGCGCTATACTCCACCTGGAGTGCGGATTGCGCGGAATAATCGCGGCAAAACTTATTTGCACTCCGTAGAAATACAATGATGTTTGGTATTGCCATTCAAAAGTTATGTTAATTACAGGAGCTAAAGCGTCATAATATCAGAACATATGTCTCATTTTACCGTGCTGTACGAGTCTATTTTAACGTGTTACACGAAAACGATCACAATTTTTTCTCCGTGTTCTACGAATTCGTGTTGTAGACCCGTGTTATGAAGGGGTCTACTGTAAATTATTAAAAATAAAACATGAAATTAGTTATTTATTTAGGGCGAGTTGACAGTGAGACCAACGTCAGCTTTATGTAACAAGTGTGATTCTGCATTAAGAGTTTAGTAAGGGTGATAAACTTTATCGCAGAAGTTACGTCACAAATGTTTTCATTTGAAATGTGACGATTTTCACGAAAACTGTATGCAATTTTGGCTTATAACGTACGTGGTGCATCTATTATTTCATGTAGGTTTTGTTAATTTAGGTGAAATTCAATAAAGTCATCTGCAAAATAACTGCGCTAATGCATTGTCCACGCTTTAGGAAATGCAAGACAAAATAAAATAGTTGTCAACATCATGTAATTTATTCATCTGGTATATATTAAATGCTATAATTAATCTGAAAAAACAAAATTATATGATGTAGAAATCAGGCATTTTTCGAAAGAGAGAAGTTTCATCTGCATACCGTAAAGATCTTTTTTGATCGCCAGTGACACTGACGAAGTTTTTGTGTCATCAGGTTGCAATCATCTCAGATTTGCACTCATGACGTCAACTTTTAGTCACGATTCAAGTATTTTTTTCACGTTTTGAGATTCCGCATTACTGGGTTTAATTCGAGTTATATGTGTAAGGAAAATATTCGTTTCCCACCGTGCGGAGAACGGGTATCCAGCTAGTATATAATTATAATGTGTATCATTAAAGGTCATATGTGATTTTGTCATTACCATAACGTAATTCAAAATTAAAATTGAAAATCAAGAAAGCTTTATTTTTCATCCAAACACCATAACAAAATCCGTTCCCTGAATATTGCCTCCTTTTAACTCACGTTATTTCAAAAATTAAAAATGTAAAGCAAAATCAAATTTTATTATTATTTATTCTTGTTCCTTTTAAAATGTGACCAAAACAACTTTATTCGATGATCGAGTCTCGAGTCTTTTATGAATTAAAAAAAATGTTGACTTCATACATTTTGACATATTCTCAATGAACGTGCTGTCTAACGCAAAAGCATTTAATTCAAATCGTACCAGTAGTTCTAGTTACCACATATGTAAGGTGATTTTATAGTTGAATACAACGTTATTTGGCAAGTTAAATCAAGTTATCATATGATTGTCAAGTGACTCATTAATTTATAAAGGTTTACACGCTTATTACAATTATTTCAAACTCGCGTGATTTATGCTAAAAATAATTTAACCAATATGCAGCTGATCGCTACATTGTTGTGAAGGCGAAAATATTTCCTTATTCCTTGATACATGTGAATATTATTAACTTAGCGTGAAGTTATATAGCCTATGTCCTTCAGGGATAGTGTCGCTTTATGTTAGTGAAAGACTTTTTGGAATCGGTTCTGTAGTTCCAAAGATTGCCCTCTAAATTCAAACAAAGTTTACCTCTTTATTATGTTAGAGTAGATAAAAAAAGTGAAGTTAATTTAAGGAACTTTTTTTACATACCTAATGCTTTATAATATTTGGTATAAAACCTTTGAGAAAGCACTTTAAAGCACAAATAAAAATTAAAAGAATTCATATTTATATTTTACTTATTTATTTAGTCGTCGTTTTGAGGGACAATTTTTACTTCCTTGTACGTAGTATAAGGAAGTAATGTGATCCCGAAATATTTTGGGGGCCAAATTTCGACATAAAAACCGATTTTGACTACCTCTAAATTTAATTTAAAAATTTTTTTCGATGCATCTCATCGTAGGCTAGCATGCACGATCATATTAACGCGTCTGCAACTCATTTTGACCAGTGGCGAGTCTACTGTGGCCAGTTTTTCCATGCCGTCTGTACGTACGTACGTACGTACAGACGGCATGGAAACTAGATCATAGAACAATCTATGATCTAGTTTCCATGATCATAGATTGATCATAGATTGATCTCAACATTCTGGAATGTTGAGATTTGATATTTAGGATTGTTCTATGATCTAGTTGTGCACCTCCCCTTTTGGTGGCAATCGAATGGATAGTTTATGTACAGGACCGCCCAAAAGATTCGAAATACATTACGCTCTATGGGCCGAAATTCATCAAAGCGTTTTTTAGAGGTATTGGGCTATTTCAAACGACTCAGAAGTGATATATGCTGTAAAGAGTTAGAAAATGAATTTCTCCATTAAAAAAAGTGTCTTTATCATTTATAGTTCTGCTACAGGAACACTCAAAAGATTTCCAATACATTACGGTCAATAGCAATTTTAGGGGCATTCATCCATTTCAAGCACAATACCGTCCTACCACTTAAGTTAGGTAATGGTCCGACCACGGTCACGTGCCTCCCTCAAGGGTGTTCCCTCACACAGCATCCCAGTAAACCTAAAGGGGAGAATACAATGCAACGCAAGAAGAACCATTAAAATGATTGATTGCCTCCGCACGGTACCGAAATCTAGAAGAATTTCAGACCTGAACCTTAGATATGGTCCCTTATTACGTAGCCATGCACGTGCGGGCTTTGTGAAAGGGGGGAAACCCGAAGCAATCCCTTGGCCGGATGCTGCAAAAACATTAGAACATGCTGCAAAGACATGTCTTTGTGATGCAATCTAAAACGACGTATAAATGAAATATTAATAAACAACTTTGATTATTACATGTTTAACAACGCTGCTAATGCAAATTTATGTATGTAAATATAATAATTGTATGTTTTTTAAGGTAATAGTAAATTTGTTCATGTTAGATATTGTGTTTTCAGGTAAAAACTAAGGTGAAACAAATCCTACATTTATTGGGCAATACCTAATACTGCATACATTTAAGATTCATGTAATATACATTGAATACCATGATGTAATTTTTGTTTGCACAGACATTGAATTTAATGAACCATCCATAGTCGCCCGATTTGCTGATTGTCATTAATTATTAGTTACAGCATTACGGATTGAATTAAGTTCATGAAAAGTCTTTTTCCAACGTCTTCTGATAGGCAAAGTGAGTTGTAAACATTTTTAAAAAGTCAACTTCGTCTTTACAAGAAGGTTGTTAAATGTACAACTCTCCACAATTTCTCCCTAAAGAGTAACATAAACACAGAGACAAAATTTTCGAAACTAAGGAAAATTTAAAACTGCGTATAACCGATATTGTGCGTCGTATACACGAAGCATTTTTGCATTAAAATAAATAGGAATGAATCGGGACTTCATGAAAATGACGTATAAATGAGAAACAAATAAACGGTGCCTTACTGTATATATATATATATATATATATATATATATATATATTAATCTGTCCTAAGAGCCCAATTTATGACAATTATTATATTTGTCCCTGCAAAAGAGTTAAAATGCTATAAAAAATAGTCTGCGAAGAGCATTCTTTTATAAGACTCAAATACTACATAAAATATTTTAAACTGGAACAAATATTTTTTCCATGGTTAAACTATATAGAATCTCCTAAAAAAATAGTAAGCCTAGGACACCCGTTATTCTTAATTAGACTTAGGTCAGCACCATAGTTTTGATGAATATTAAGTTCATATGCATATTTCGAGTGTTACCCCCCCCCCCACAAAAAAACACACACACACACAAAATGCATGCTTGCAAAATTATTGTATTATTTAGATGAGTACCACTCAGCTAGACCACTCAGCACCATAGACCACTCAGCTTGGCGATATCGAAATATTTGGCTAGCAATTGCTAAACCGTACTATTATTGATATTTCATCTCTTTCAAACATATAAATTTAGAGGAAGTGCGTCGAAAATATTTTTGATCTAATGGCCGTGCAAGGAAGTCATGTTTTGGACACATCAGATTTTTTGTTTTACGAATTGAAATCTATGTTGATTTCTACTTTAGTACATTTCTTAGCAAAGTAGGCGAAAAATATTCAAATGTAGTTCAACTCTGTTCGTATTATTAATTCCATTCCACAATTGAGATGAGCCGATGTCACTAGCGTATGCATAGATTTTTTTTTTTTTTTAATTCCGCCAAACATGGTATTGCAAATTCCCTTTAGTGTCAAGTTTAATTTGTGATTTGAGCTATTTGGCATCGACTGGTGGCGTTAATGACACCAATATGGCAGTTCTAGCAAAGTAAACATAAATAACTCATTTCATGTTCCATTTTTATAGTTTCCGTAGCAACGGAATCCATTGTTGCCACTTAAGTTATTAAATTTAACAATTAAGTTCAACCACTCATTTCTACAGCTTTTAAGACTCGTAAAAGTGAAAACGCGTCAAATGTGAAACAAGTAGAACTGTAAGAGACTTGCACTTGAAAAATAATCGAAGTTTTCATGTAATTCTATATACCTTTAGTTTTATTTCCTTCGTGTGCGGATGCCATTTTTATGTCAATTTTTGCTGCCTTGCTGGCAGATTATCCGGAGCAGTACACAAGCACTAATGTACATGCTCCTCCGGACATAAACAAGAGCGTATGTCCGGCGCGTATTTGTGTAACCCCCAGGCCTTACCCGGAGGACCAGGGGGTTCCCCCCCCCCGAAATCTAAAATTTTGTTAACAAAACAATAATAATGAAGCGTTTTTGTGAAAAATTGGGCCTTTTTCATCTTTTATGAATTTATAAATTTAATTTCTGTAACCCCCCCGAAATTTTTTTCTGGGTAGGGCCCATGGTAATTCCACTGTGTTAATCAGAGTTTTCTGGGGTCAGCCTTTTTAGAACTTTTTTTTTCAATGGAGATTCTCATCCTGAAGTATATTGATCACTGATACATGAAAAGAAAAATGATCAATTATGCGATAGCAGTGACGTAGCCAGAAATTTTTCATGGGGGTGTTACGACTACTGCAGCTCACATATATGTATATATACGCGTGTGTGATAAGGGAGTGAAGAATATACATTTTGTATGGCAAAAATCTCCTCATGGGGGGTTGTGACCCCCTATCCCCTCCTTGCTACGCCACTACACGCAAGCATAAGTTGTCACGTCATGAAAAACCGTCGTAGATGGTAAACACCGAAGTTGTTTCGAGGGTTATACAGAATTAAAAATTTTGTAAAGTTTTCTTTTGATACAGTTCGGATATTTGTCACCAAGGTGAGATGAAATATTACTAAATACGGCAACCTAGAATTTTCTTTTGAATTTGACACTATGCAACTACAGTAGATTCCTTATAAGACGGCAGATACGTTCCGTGTTATAGGAAGCCGTGATGTACTGGTCCAGCGCTATACTCCACCTGGAGTGCGGATTGCGCGGAATAATCGCGGCAAAACTTATTTGCACTCCGTAGAAATACAATGATGTTTGGTATTGCCATTCAAAAGTTATGTTAATTACAGGAGCTAAAGCGTCATAATATCAGAACATATGTCTCATTTTACCGTGCTGTACGAGTCTATTTTAACGTGTTACACGAAAACGATCACAATTTTTTCTCCGTGTTCTACGAATTCGTGTTGTAGACCCGTGTTATGAAGGGGTCTACTGTAAATTATTAAAAATAAAACATGAAATTAGTTATTTATTTAGGGCGAGTTGACAGTGAGACCAACGTCAGCTTTATGTAACAAGTGTGATTCTGCATTAAGAGTTTAGTAAGGGTGATAAACTTTATCGCAGAAGTTACGTCACAAATGTTTTCATTTGAAATGTGACGATTTTCACGAAAACTGTATGCAATTTTGGCTTATAACGTACGTGGTGCATCTATTATTTCATGTAGGTTTTGTTAATTTAGGTGAAATTCAATAAAGTCATCTGCAAAATAACTGCGCTAATGCATTGTCCACGCTTTAGGAAATGCAAGACAAAATAAAATAGTTGTCAACATCATGTAATTTATTCATCTGGTATATATTAAATGCTATAATTAATCTGAAAAAACAAAATTATATGATGTAGAAATCAGGCATTTTTCGAAAGAGAGAAGTTTCATCTGCATACCGTAAAGATCTTTTTTGATCGCCAGTGACACTGACGAAGTTTTTGTGTCATCAGGTTGCAATCATCTCAGATTTGCACTCATGACGTCAACTTTTAGTCACGATTCAAGTATTTTTTTCACGTTTTGAGATTCCGCATTACTGGGTTTAATTCGAGTTATATGTGTAAGGAAAATATTCGTTTCCCACCGTGCGGAGAACGGGTATCCAGCTAGTATATAATTATAATGTGTATCATTAAAGGTCATATGTGATTTTGTCATTACCATAACGTAATTCAAAATTAAAATTGAAAATCAAGAAAGCTTTATTTTTCATCCAAACACCATAACAAAATCCGTTCCCTGAATATTGCCTCCTTTTAACTCACGTTATTTCAAAAATTAAAAATGTAAAGCAAAATCAAATTTTATTATTATTTATTCTTGTTCCTTTTAAAATGTGACCAAAACAACTTTATTCGATGATCGAGTCTCGAGTCTTTTATGAATTAAAAAAAATGTTGACTTCATACATTTTGACATATTCTCAATGAACGTGCTGTCTAACGCAAAAGCATTTAATTCAAATCGTACCAGTAGTTCTAGTTACCACATATGTAAGGTGATTTTATAGTTGAATACAACGTTATTTGGCAAGTTAAATCAAGTTATCATATGATTGTCAAGTGACTCATTAATTTATAAAGGTTTACACGCTTATTACAATTATTTCAAACTCGCGTGATTTATGCTAAAAATAATTTAACCAATATGCAGCTGATCGCTACATTGTTGTGAAGGCGAAAATATTTCCTTATTCCTTGATACATGTGAATATTATTAACTTAGCGTGAAGTTATATAGCCTATGTCCTTCAGGGATAGTGTCGCTTTATGTTAGTGAAAGACTTTTTGGAATCGGTTCTGTAGTTCCAAAGATTGCCCTCTAAATTCAAACAAAGTTTACCTCTTTATTATGTTAGAGTAGATAAAAAAAGTGAAGTTAATTTAAGGAACTTTTTTTACATACCTAATGCTTTATAATATTTGGTATAAAACCTTTGAGAAAGCACTTTAAAGCACAAATAAAAATTAAAAGAATTCATATTTATATTTTACTTATTTATTTAGTCGTCGTTTTGAGGGACAATTTTTACTTCCTTGTACGTAGTATAAGGAAGTAATGTGATCCCGAAATATTTTGGGGGCCAAATTTCGACATAAAAACCGATTTTGACTACCTCTAAATTTAATTTAAAAATTTTTTTCGATGCATCTCATCGTAGGCTAGCATGCACGATCATATTAACGCGTCTGCAACTCATTTTGACCAGTGGCGAGTCTACTGTGGCCAGTTTTTCCATGCCGTCTGTACGTACGTACGTACGTACAGACGGCATGGAAACTAGATCATAGAACAATCTATGATCTAGTTTCCATGATCATAGATTGATCATAGATTGATCTCAACATTCTGGAATGTTGAGATTTGATATTTAGGATTGTTCTATGATCTAGTTGTGCACCTCCCCTTTTGGTGGCAATCGAATGGATAGTTTATGTACAGGACCGCCCAAAAGATTCGAAATACATTACGCTCTATGGGCCGAAATTCATCAAAGCGTTTTTTAGAGGTATTGGGCTATTTCAAACGACTCAGAAGTGATATATGCTGTAAAGAGTTAGAAAATGAATTTCTCCATTAAAAAAAGTGTCTTTATCATTTATAGTTCTGCTACAGGAACACTCAAAAGATTTCCAATACATTACGGTCAATAGCAATTTTAGGGGCATTCATCCATTTCAAGCACAATACCGTCCTACCACTTAAGTTAGGTAATGGTCCGACCACGGTCACGTGCCTCCCTCAAGGGTGTTCCCTCACACAGCATCCCAGTAAACCTAAACGGGAGAATACAATGCAACGCAAGAAGAACCATTAAAATGATTGATTGCCTCCGCACGGTACCGAAATCTAGAAGAATTTCAGACCTGAACCTTAGATATGGTCCCTTATTACGTAGCCATGCACGTGCGGGATTTGTGAAAGGGGGGAAAACCCGAAGCAATCCCTTGGCCGGATGCTGCAAAAACATTAGAACATGCTGCAAAGACATGTCTTTGTGATGCAATCTAAAACGACGTATAAATGAAATATTAATAAACAACTTTGATTATTACATGTTTAACAACGCTGCTAATGCAAATTTATGTATGTAAATATAATAATTGTATGTTTTTTAAGGTAATAGTAAATTTGTTCATGTTAGATATTGTGTTTTCAGGTAAAAACTAAGGTGAAACAAATCCTACATTTATTGGGCAATACCTAATACTGCATACATTTAAGATTCATGTAATATACATTGAATACCATGATGTAATTTTTGTTTGCACAGACATTGAATTTAATGAACCATCCATAGTCGCCCGATTTGCTGATTGTCATTAATTATTAGTTACAGCATTACGGATTGAATTAAGTTCATGAAAAGTCTTTTTCCAACGTCTTCTGATAGGCAAAGTGAGTTGTAAACATTTTTAAAAAGTCAACTTCGTCTTTACAAGAAGGTTGTTAAATGTACAACTCTCCACAATTTCTCCCTAAAGAGTAACATAAACACAGAGACAAAATTTTCGAAACTAAGGAAAATTTAAAACTGCGTATAACCGATATTGTGCGTCGTATACACGAAGCATTTTTGCATTAAAATAAATAGGAATGAATCGGGACTTCATGAAAATGATGTATAAATGAGAAACAAATAAACGGTGCCTTACTGTATATATATATATATATATATATATATTAATCTGTCCTAAGAGCCCAATTTATGACAATTATTATATTTGTCCCTGCAAAAGAGTTAAAATGCTATAAAAAATAGTCTGCGAAGAGCATTCTTTTATAAGACTCAAATACTACATAAAATATTTTAAACTGGAACAAATATTTTTTCCATGGTTAAACTATATAGAATCTCCTAAAAAAATAGTAAGCCTAGGACACCTGTTATTCTTAATTAGACTTAGGTCAGCACCATAGTTTTGATGAATATTAAGTTCATATGCATATTTCGAGTGTTACCCCCCCCCCCCCACACAAAAAACACACACACACACACAAAATGC
The DNA here is from genome assembly GCA_038373885.1 of Cheiracanthium punctorium. Lineage (NCBI taxonomy): Eukaryota > Metazoa > Arthropoda > Arachnida > Araneae > Cheiracanthiidae > Cheiracanthium > Cheiracanthium punctorium. The sequence goes on along the minus strand of JAWZYV010018863.1, from coordinate 427 downwards.
ATGCTTGCAAAATTATTGTATTATTTAGATGAGTACCACTCAGCTAGACCACTCAGCACCATAGACCACTCAGCTTGGCGATATCGAAATATTTGGCTAGCAATTGCTAAACCGTACTATTATTGATATTTCATCTCTTTCAAACATATAAATTTAGAGGAAGTGCGTCGAAAATATTTTTGATCTAATGGCCGTGCAAGGAAGTCATGTGTTGGACACATCAGATTTTTTGTTTTACGAATTGAAATCTATGTTGATTTCTACTTTAGTACATTTCTTAGCAAAGTAGGCGAAAAATATTCAAATGTAGTTCAACTCTGTTCGTATTATTAATTCCGTTCCACAATTGAGATGAGCCGATGTCACTAGCGTATGCATAGATTTTTTTTTTTTTTTTAATTCCGCCAAACATGGTATTGCAAATTCC